>OX155950.1:29667690-30025151 GCA_944548615.1 Micropterix aruncella
CACGCCACAGATGTAGAACATGCCATTAATGCAGTCCTGGGATATATCACGGAAAAAGACGTAATTATTTTTGAAATGTGTACGCTGTAGGGCCCATTTTCGATTTTAGGACCACGGTTGCGAAGAGTCTCATACGGAAGCAGAGTTTGGAATGGGATATATAAAAATTGGACTCCATACCAGAGCTAATGACAGGTGATAATTCGTAATCGTATACTTATTATAATGTCGTAATAAATATACATATTCGCTATTCAGTTCAGCGGCATTTAATTCCAAGCTAACCTACTTGGCCTTTAGAAAACATTCCTAAAACATTTTCAGTCTATATTTTTCTTTACGTTAGAATTGACGGAATCACTGTTAGTAGGTATATTTTACAGGTTCTGCGGCATTTGGTAGGTAAGTATTATCAACCCTGAGTTTCTTCTGCCCTTTATTGATCTTTCCTTTATCTGATTCCTGCGTTTAGATAAAAAAGAAACGACAATTTTAGAATTTCACGAGCTGTATGTTACCAACTTAGTTTGTTTTTTTAAGTTGGGCGCTGTGAGCAATATGCTTATCAAGTTTCTGCCCTATTTCTGAAAAGTTGCCATTTGTCAGCCAATTGAATAAAGCCACTTTGGCTACGCTCGGCTATTTTTTTTGTATTTTTTTAATTAAAAACTGGTTGAGGAATTTGAATTAAAAATGAAGCTACGCCCAGTTAAGTAGTGAAAATATAGCAAACGGCCCTCAACTAAAAATCTATGTCGAAAAGGAGAGTTTATGAGTTAAATAAACGTCTTAAAGAGGGCCATGAAGACGTAGAAGCCGGATCTGCACACACGAAATCATTAATAATCGATGGAAACATTAAATTAATCATGGAAATCATTCTATCAAACGGACGAACTACTAATATCTCGATTAGATCCAGAAAAACAATTTCAACCCATAATGTGTGCTTCAGAATAGAGAGTACCAGCTAATTGTATAAAAAAATAGTAAATTGTAAGGAAATACAGTTTCAGGCATCATTATCCGCGACAAAACATGCGTCCCAAACAAAACATGCTAATGAAATATGCCAATCTTCGCAATGAAAGCAGCTACAAGAGCCAAGACCGATAAAAGCTCGTCAACTTCGGTCGAATGTGATAGTACTCCTTATTGTTTTGTTTGATTATATAGTAGATTTGTTTTTTTTTTGTTAGGGTTTGTGTATCATGAATTCTTACCATCACACGGTCAATAAGGAGCATTATTTTAAAGTTTTGCGACGATATTGTAAAAATATATGTCGTAAAAGGCCATAATTATGGACTAACAACTCTTACTCTTTGCATCACCGTCGCCATTTCACGCTTCACTACTTATTTCGAAATTTTTTACCAAAAATAAGACCACGCAAAAGTTGCCTGATTAGGGTCCCTGTGACTTCTTTGTCCCTGCGAAGATCGAAAAAACATTGAAAGGACAACGTTTTCGAACCATAGAGGAGATGAAACAACAATGTTCCTGACGTATCTTGAACAATGGAAAATACGTTGGCAAAGTGCATTATATAGAACGGAGACTATTTTGAGGGGACAAAATCGAAATTAATCGATATAAGAAGGACCACGTTTTAAGGCAATTTAGTTTTATGGACATTTTACCACAACGTTTAAATAATTTGTTGTATTCTTAGAGCCATGTTCATCCTAGTTGGGTGACAGAATCGAATAAGCATGATGGTAAGGTTTTGCCATTCGGTTTTTGTTATTTTTGAAGCCAAAATCAACGTTGTATAAAAAAATATATTAAATAATAAAAAATAAAAAAACATATTTCCTAAATAAACAAAATGTGTCGTTTCTTCTTTATAAGTTATGAATTTAGCATATTCGCGGTAACCTAGCCTTGCCGCAGAAGCAGTAAACACTCCTACCACTGCTCAATTTATAATGTCCCATTTACTAAATATTCACAACACGATTCAGCTTTGGTTATAATACTGGACGGCTGGTGATGAAGATGAGTATGATGGTACTAAAGATGAAGAGCGCTGGCGTGATGCGTTCGCCGCCGGCCCTCGCAGCCCTGGCGCCCGCGCTGCCGCCGCCGGCCGCCCCGCACGCGAGGAGTTCCGCTTCCGCGAGGGTCTTGCCCCTGAGCGCCATCGGTGATATGCAAAAGTTCTCCTCGGCGAAGTTGGCCGCCTCGGCCAGCGCGCCCACCATGAGATCCCTCACGCCGCACTCGCACGGAAAGTGATTTCCGGCCACCTTCATGCTGTCCACTTCGAGCTGGAGCGACTCGGAGGGCGGAGACGCCAGAAGGTGGTTTCCGGTGAACCTCAAGTGCTTCACGCTGTTGTTCGCCATCAGCGCTAGCTCTTCGACACCGTCGATTTTATTGTTGCATATTTCTAACGAATCCACGTGGTAGATTCCCTCGAATGCTCCAGTCCGAATTATACCTGACAAATAAACAAAACAACAGATACAGATACAGAAACAACAAGTCAATTGTTTTTTTCTTATTTTTAGATAATTTTTTTTATTGATTTTTTATTTATGAATTTTAATTATGATTTTTATATTATGATTATATTCATGTTGTTTTTAATGTTAGCTCCATCCTTAATAAATGTGGTTTCTTACTCTAGAACTCCCTTTGGATAGTTTCTATTTTTGAAGTTTGTTTATAATTTATATAATTTTTTCCTATATTTTTGTTACTGAATTTCTGTTTTTTTTTGTTTTTTTTTTCACTAGTTAGATTTAGATATAATAGACTTTCTTATAATTTTATTTGTAATTAAAAATGTATTTTTATTTGTAATAATTTTATTGTAAATGTAATTTCTATATCCAGATCGCTTTTTTTGAAAAAAAAATACCTATTTACGATATTGCATATAAAATCGAAGACTATCGCGGTTGCTCGCCATTATAAATAGAATAAAACGAATTTACCGCGTGGTTTGTAGCACCTTACGTTTCGGCAAAGATGCAACCATCTTTGTCTATGATAGACTAGTCTATCATAGACAACGGCAATTACAATATCGCCGAAACGTCGGGTGCTACAAACATCACGCGGTAAACTCGTTTTTATTTTATTTTTAAATATTGAATATATAAAAAGAATTAATTAATAAGATGAGATATATCAATTAGAGTAAAATAGTAAGTAGTATTAGAGTAAATATAATGAATTAGATATATGCTATTCTGCTATTATCCTATTATATTGAATTATACTAGTATCTACACACAAAAATATAGTTAAGGATAGAATTATTATGGCAGCAGTTATATTTGAATATCGCAGATCCAGGATAACTAGATGTTCCCAAATAGTTATTTAGTGCTGGATGTGGGAAAAAACGAAAGAGTGTCATCAAAAATCAATGTAGAAATATATCCACCTAACTATCTATCTACTGAATACTCTTTATCGTGATCATTTGACAATGAATAGGGTTATTACATTATGACAACCTTTTACTACAAATTCTGCTACAAAATTAAGTATGAGTGTATAAGTAGGTATATGCGTATAAGTATATAAGTATATGCTAAGTAATTTGTGTATAAGTATATGCTTGTGATTAAATTCGATCAACAGAATTCGAATGCTAATTTTATACCAACGGAAAATAGTTACCCTGCTAGGAATCGAACCCGGAAACTTACAATGTATGTTCAGACATCCTAATCACTTGCCATTGTGGACCGTGTAATACTTTCTGTAAAGTACTACAACGCAGCTCACTGTCAAAAGGGGAACGAATGACAAAAATGTCTTTGCGCAATAGGTGAAGATGCTGGGTGCTCTGCAGGACACAATAACCCCATTAAATACGTCTACATAGGTACTAAGCATAAGAGAGCATACAACCTGCCTGATTATGGCATAAAACGAGTATATAAGTAAGCTGGCGTCCTAATATGAAAATACCCAAATTTAAGAAACATCCAATAACAAAAAAAATATCAATCTAGACAAGCTAAAATAGATTCTTCATTTGTATTTGGTTACGAATCTTGAAAATAATATTATACCTAAATCTGACTCCTGTAACGCCAGTGTCCGTATCCTAATAAGTCCACGAAAAGTGTTGGCTTTTAGAGCTGGTAAATCCATGAACGCCAATCGGAGTACGCCGATTCCCTCCAAACCAGAAAAGGCATCTGGTTCTACTGATCTGGTAAATATAAAAAAATAGGTTTTAAACAGACCTATTTTATGTACAGTAGATAATAAAACTATTTTAGAAAAGATTCTCTTTGTATATCAAGCAACGCTGAGATAACCGTCTTTACAACATCCAAAACCATGTCTATTTTATGAAATAGTCACGTTTTGTAATTAAAAACTATGACATGTGGTTAAAAGTTAGTGAAAATGTTCAGAAATGTTTTTTGTTTTTTGGTATCACTTTCTATTTTTGTTAAAATATTTGTCGTCAAACATAACTCATTTAATCTCAAACTTAATAAATCGAAGAATGTATAAAATTAATTAAAAACATTAATAACGTTTAGCAAATTATCCTTATGTTTAGCTTATATCGAAAAAAGGCTGTTTGTTTTTTTGCTAGAACAATACAGAAGAAAAAAACTTTAATAATGAAATCTGAAAGAATTGTAATTCTTTTAGAGGATTAATCATCTTACTGATTCACAAACTGACACAGGGATATGTTATTTTAAAAATCGTTTTGTAAAATCATAACTCTAATTTGTCTTGTTTTTATCGATATTTCTCTATGTGTTTCTTATAAGTTATATAAGATTAATAAATGAAACTTCGAATATGCGAAATCTTGGCTCTTTATCTAACTACTGGTGTAAAAATTATAGTTAAAAAATTGTGATTATACATTTCATTTTGATTATGCTGTGTGTTGCTTTCGTGTTTGGATACATTTTCCCCTTAATATTTACTGTTAACATTTAATTAACATTGTTGCTTGTACGTACAATTTCTGATATATGATTGACAATATTTCCTTAACAATAATCTGTACGTTTCCTTAACAATAATCAGTATATACATACATAAGTAAGCTACTTTTTTATACCTAATCCCTGATGGTAGAACGATCCTCTCCACTTCATTAAGACCAGAGAAAGCGTTGCTCATTATTCTTCTCATAGGATTATTGTTAAGAGCGATCAAACGGACGAAAGATGTTCCAGCAAACGCGTAACCCTTCAATATAATATAAAAACGTTAACAATTTAGATATCAGGGAAGATAATGCTATGAAGTCAACATTTACCCAGCTTACCTCTACTTGTGTGATTTTGTTGTGCCCGAGTAATATGGTGGTGATGTTCTGGAGTCCGGCAAAAGCGAATGCATTGACGGTCGATAAAGGTGTATGCTGAATGGATACGTCTCGCAGTCGTGGCAAACCGCGAAACGCAAACGGTCTGTTGAACATAATATTAGCATAATTAATATTAACGCTGTATCATTCGTCCTACATGTAGTAGAAAGCAGGTAAAATAGTGTGAGAGTTAATATGGCCACATCGTATTACATTGTATTACAAGCTATGCTCATGAAAGCCCAGCTGAGGTGGTGTGGGCATGTCGTGCGTATGAAAGACGACCGCCTCCCGAAAGCCGTGTTTTATGCCAACTCTCAAAAGGCTCACGCAAAGTTGGCGGACAGCACCTACGCTACAAAGATGTATTAAAAAGGCACCTAACCGCCAGTGGTATTCCACCTGAGAGCTGGGAGAGGGCTGCTCACAAACGCAGCGAGTGGCGCTCCACGGTGACCACAAAAATTAAAGAGTTTGAGGAAGCCCGGCTTGTAAACCTCGACTCAAACCGCCAACAGGGCAAAACTCGTCCGAAGCCCACTTACACATACACTTACAACAACTGCTTAGAACTCTACTGTAGTTGTTGTAATCGGACCTTTAAAAACAAACTTGGATTCACGAGTCACTTCCGCGCGCATCTTCGAAGAAGTCCTGTCAACGAAGAGGTCGCCGTCGTCGGATCACGACGAGGAGGACATCATTACATGTATGGGTAACATGTTAAAAAATATGGTTTATATGACGGTCATCCAGAAAGTAAAGTTACAAGGGTTCCTGAGGCCGGGGATTTTTTCATATCGAAGTTGGTACACCTGGCGTGTAGTGGTGGTCCTAGTGGTCAGTTTGTATTGTCCAGTATGGCCCTTTATTCTTTAATCACAGTAAATTGTTACGATGAAGGGGTAGTCGCGCGCACCCAACACCTTCCGGCCGTGTGAGATCCGTGCACTCATCCATTTTTTGACTTTGCAGAATACCGCCGCGAATATCTATCGGATGACTGGGGGTGAGATGTGGGTGTATGAATACAACCTTCAAACTAAAAAACAATCACTTCAGTGGCGTCATTCATCTGCTCCAGCCATTGAAACTTTCAAGACGACCCAATCAGCCGGAAAAGTCATGGCATCTGTTGTATGGGTCTATAAGGGGATCCTTTAGGTGGATTATATACCTAAAGGAACTACTATAATTGCAAAGGCTTATTGCAATACCCTAGAAAACTTCCGATCAGCTATTCAGAACCGCAGAATGATGACCCGGGGAGTCAGCCTTCTGCATGACAACGCCAGGCCCCACACCGCGCGAGTTTCACAGGATCTGCTGACATTGTCACCCATTCTCCCGATGAATACATGCGACATGTCCCCTTCCAACTATTACCTATTCAATAAACTAAAGAAGTTTTTGGGTCGGAAACGGAGGTCGATATATCTGTGAAGATGTGGCTGAAAGAGCTGGCGGCGGAGATCAATGACACTTTCATACAAAGGCTGATGTCTCAACCTCAACGGCGATTACATTAAAAATTAGCTTAATTTTATATATTTGTGAAGTCTCCTGTGAATTTCAATTAAATAAAAGCATTTTTCAATCCTACATAAATGTTGTAACCTTACTTTCTGGATAACCCTCGTACTTGGTATCATATATTTTCCCAACATTTTATCTTGAAGAAGCGATATATGATGCATCGCTGTCCTAACTATTGGATATATAATAAGGGCGATAATTTAATTACATTTATATGTGAAAAGTTAATTGGATTTGTATTACCTTTATAGCCACGGTCTCTTGGTTTCTTTTCTTTGATTTTAGTTTTTTTTTATCCGCTGTTCGTATAAATTTAGGTTCGATTTTTGAATTCTCCATATTCTAGCCATCATTACAAAATTTTAATTGTTGAACTCCTAACCCATTAAAAATATAGCAGGCGTGCAGGCGCTTTGACATATTTATGACATATTTTCATTTTCATTAGATACCTGATTGTGGTGAGATTGGTGCCATCCAACGACAACCTCCGTAGCTGTTTCAACCCTGCGAAGGCATCACTGCGAAGAGTCCGGAGATCAGCTCGTGTTATTGACAACTGCTCAACAGTATTAGGAAGAAGTCTCAGCGGTACTGCACGAAGGTTGACACTATTACAAAGCACCTGGATTAAAAAAAGAGAACTTCGATGAATATGATATTTTTTGATCTTTTGCTGTGCGTTATTATCGTTTATCAAAAACATGCATACTTAATCAACAATATGTTTATACGTTTATTAACGTTTACTAAAAACGCTCAATTATCAGCCACAACGCCATAACCGATAATAATGATTTCTTCAATCTGGGACCCTTAAGAACAATTTTAGAGTATAAATTATGAGACACAGTTTGGTAATATAGCTTATTTTTAATGATTTTTACGACAATTTTAATTTTAATTTATGCTTGATTATTTTTATTCTGAATTTTTTGGTAATTTATTCCTAAATTCTAATTTTTATGTCATATTTTCAGTATAAGCATATTTCAGTCATAATTTAATGAACTATTGAATCTCTATTTTCTTTTTAGCTAATTTTCTTTCCTTTCACTATTAAGAGAAGATTAAAAAATGTTATTTTGGTTTTCTTTCTCTTTAATAATATTAATTGATCTCATTATTTCTTTTATTTATAGTTTTATAATAATCATTTTATATGACTCGTCAGTTAATAGACAGATACGAAATAATTAATTTAGCATCACTTGTACACATAGGATATTATGAATTATGTAAAAATATTAGTAATAATTATTGTATTTGTTAAGCATTGTTTGTGTACTTATTATTTTAGATAAATAAATAAATATATTTTGTATAGAACTCCTTCAAGTATTTTAGTGTAGGAGATATTCCGCATTTAAAAATATAAATAAAAATATCTAAGTAGCCGTTTTCAAGAAGTGGTTGTACTGCCATATGTCGCGCTGCACACAACATGTTACATACCTAATAATAAATAAATAAGGATTATATTGTGTATGAGAATTGAAAAAATTGTATGCGAAATTTAAAATACAAGTTGATACATGATAATTTTACTGGTCTTCGGCTGCTTACCTGTGATTGTGACAAGCAAATGCACTCGTCAGGGCAAGGAGGAATCGTACTGGAAGGCAGCTGACCACCCACCAGCGACAGAACACCCATCCAGCACCACCAGACTCGAGTCCAACTCATCACGTCAGCACTCTGTTACTGTTGAGGAGATACATTTGTGAAAACGAAATATAAAGTAATTTTAGTATCGTTGTATAAAGTATTCCGAGGTGAACATCTTAGTTGGCTGGTTTGTGTAATGAAGATGAATGCTTCTGAAAGTACTGGTATTGGAAGAATCATTTCACGGTTTATATGAGGATGCTGTATTACAATACTTGCATAAATTGTAGCGTGCTGATTGCTTTGCGATATTGAGCTATCGCAATGGTGCTACATACAGCTTTTACAAGGTTAAAGGTAATATTGTTGGTAGGAATGGCGTCATGACATTCAAAAGTATTGCCAGGACGCATCTCACTGCACAACAGTGGCGTTACAATAATTCTAAGTAACGGCAGGCAGTTTAGTGCAGATTCAGTGTGCATAATACTGCCAGACTTGAAAATGACTTATACCTTAAACCTTATCGATCATAGTGACGCGTCTGGTCAGAAACGTGTCCTAGTTTAGCCATATTTTGTTCAGGAAGATCGTTATTTAAGGACCTCGAGTCTTTGTTTTTTCTCAGTGTACGCATGTTAATAGTAAAAACATATTTAATAAAAAAGATTTTTATTAAAATGCTCAACCCTGGGTGCAGCAGCCATGTCATAGTGGAATTTAGAACGGGTTATCATAGTTGAATGTTATGAGTTTCGTGTTTGTGCTGTTGACCGTTGAGGAGTCCCTTCGTTCGAAACCAACTCTGGGTGCAGCAGCCTTGCCGCGGTGAATCTTAGAACGCGCTATTATAATTAAATGCGTATACAAAATTCCGTTTCTGTGCTGTTGACCGTTGAGTAGTCCCCTCGTCGGGAGTCAACCCTGGGTGCAGTAGCCATGTCATGGTGAAGTTTAGTTCGGGCTATCATAATTGAATGCGCATATAAAATTGTGTATCTGTGCTGTTGACCATGGAAGAGTATGCTCGTCGGTAACCGTTCCTGGTTGTAGAATCAGGTCATGCACACCATAAAAATGCGTTGCCATCGGAACTGAACCAACATGTAAAATTTCAACTTCAGAGGATTAAAGTAAGGGGTTCTAATTCAGCGTGCAATTTTGACCTAAACAATGTAACAAATATTCCAAGGTAAATAAAAGCTTGTAAAAAGTAACGCGACTAAGTACCTAACACGAATATTTCGACACTCCCAAGAGCGGTATTTAACCGCCAATTGGACGTGATAATGTAATATGATGTAGATTATAAAATGTTGTGTAGTATCGCTTCCATTTTATGAAATGAATGATGAAATGTATATATCCTTAACAAAAACCTGAGGTATTAACCGCCAAACTTCTTCCAGAACATGTCATTTAATAATAGATCTATGAGCAGATATCAAATATACTCACATTCCTCTGTCTTGCCCGCGAGTGGTTACGTCACGCCATCTATCCAGCAAATGGCGTCCATCGAGGAATATCCGGTTGACCTGTTTCGATTGCAGTAGTAACTCCAGGACTGAGGCAGTGGAGACACAGCGGCGTTTTCATCGAGTTCACTCGCACGGCGAACATCACGACATTTTACACAGCACTATTTAATAGATTTCATTTTTCAAACGATCATCGTCAAAATGTTTCTACACTGTATACTTTACTATTCCTCGATTGTCGTATTCTCTATAGCTATATCGAGATTAAAGAAACTAGAATATTAATATATAGCAATATATAAATGTATATAAAAATCTACAACCATTCAATCGATACAAAAATACTGTACGTTAATGCAAATATTTATATTAAATTTTGCGTGGTGTCGAAAATCAATAACAATGCATCGTCCTATTGAAATATCTTCAAGATTTACCAATTATTATTCCAAAACTATTAAATTTTACCATTTCTAAAATCATCTAAATTACGTTGCGGGGTAAAATAGCTCGTCCATGATCGATTAGGATTGTGTAATTAACCCTCCAACCGCAAGAGATGCTCACTAAGCATCCAGCTCTTTTCATACGGTTATGTACGCTATAATTGCGTTGCATATAATTTCGATATTTCCGCTATTTCCCCGTTGAATCTTTTTCTGTTGCTCTGTAATATGGAGAGTCGCATTTTCCACGTTCTCGAGTCGCAGGGCTAACGGGAACGGACAAGGTCCAACCTGTATCGTAGAATATAGACCAACTTGATAGGAAAATCGCCCGCGGTTGAAGGGTTAATAACATATAATAGTTCTAATTGTTATTTTTGTTAATATGTCTAAACCTGAATACTTTTTGGATTTGCTTTCCTTCAACTTGTGAAGTGAAAATATGTTTAATTTTAGTAAAATAAATATTGTACGCCTTATAGGTAAGCTGTATAGCACATAAAATATTACCTATCCATTTTGTAGGACCTACTTACAGTTCACAATAAATTAATATTATTATTGTTATTATTATTAACGGACACCTAACCGAAATCCCAGCCGTTCCCACATCCCCAAGATCGAATAACACTCGCCCCATATGTCCACTTCAAAAGCAAGACGCTAATTCTTGCACACATCCCCAAGATCAAATAACACTTGCCCCATATGTCCACTTCAAAAGCAAGACGCTAATTCTTGCTCACATCCCCAAGATCGAATAACACTCGCCCCATATGTCCACTTCAAAAGCAAGATGCTAATTCTTGCCCTTATCTCTGAACAGGTAAACTTATTTTTATTTTCCTTCATACTTTTATTTTATTTGTTGTTTCACATTGCATGGTCCGATAAAAATCTTTTTCTTTAATGGATCATATATTATGGTGCGTGATTTTAAATTTCCTCAAATATATTCATGTGATTTGGTTTTTTTAATGCTGCGAAAATCCCCCCGCTTGCGCGGCGCCCAAAGAAAAATGGCCAATTCACAAGAAATAAAAAAAGGAAATACTGAATGAGAGCGGCGCGGCCGTTATGTCTGCAGGTCCCATTGGTGGAGAAAAGTAACGAGTGAATGATTTATTAGAGGTGAAATTACGCTGCTTCGGACGCGCCACTGTTTCAAACTTAGTCTCGGCTCGTCTGTTTTATTGGGAAAAATAAACAGGCCCTCCTAGCGCCTTGCCGAGCACGGCTCGCCGGTGTAGAGAACGAAAGATAGGCCAACTGAAACAATCACACCTCGGTAGTGAAATCAGCCTGTGATATGGTGGTTTATTTAATTGATAAGTAACTCACAAATTCGTTCATTTTATCCGACTCATAAAATAAATGTCTACTTATTATGGTGTCTTATGTTTATGCGAATGACAAGCATCAAATTGGAGGGCACTTGTGTCAGGAAGGTAAGGGACCATCAACATATTACGTAATCACCGAGGGGGAGGGGGGTTGGACTGAGGCTTACGCTTGATTACGTGGAGGGGGAGAGGGGGTGCCCGTTCTGATTACGTAATCAACTTTAATCACCGCATAGCATTTTTTTAATTCTAAACCTGCGCGGAATTAGCGCAGATACTGCATGTGCGTAGATACTCCTTCGTGCGATGTGCGTAGATACTCAACGCGCCACTCAATCCCACGTCTGTGATTGAGTGGCCAGGGCCTGTTCCTGTGCGCGCTGGCAAGCCGGTGGCCGCTTTGCGTCGCGGCGGCACGGCAGCAAAACTGTGGACTAATGCGCCGCTGCACGCTCTAACCTCGCTATTTGAAAGATTAACGTCGTTGTGTGGCGCGTCAGCTATAGCGGATTACGCATGGAATTTTTCAGTACGTAAGCCAAAGCGTTTTCACTCCTCTCGGGACCGGAGGCTCAAAGGCCAACGAGGAGTGGGGGCAGTTTAAAATGAAATACAGCACGAAGGATCCGGAGTTCTGCCTCATTGTGGAAGAGTCTTCAAACACTTTACAAACGCTGGGTTCATGATTCTTCACATTTTTCTGCATAATCGGTTGATTACGTAATCTTGGGGGGGGGGAGAGGGGAGGTCCAGACCGGTGATTACGTCTGGTGACATGGTGGAGGGGGGGGGGGGGGGGGTCGAAAATCCCAAAAACGTGATTACGTAATGTGTGGACGGCCCCTAAGTGGTAATGCATATGCGCATATTGCTGATTAATTAGGAACAGCGCACAAAACTGGAAGAACAAGCAAGAAATAAGCATAATGCTTAGGAATGGAAATTATGCAATAAAACACAAAATATCGGCTTAGGCATTAAAACTAATTTTAAACTAGACCCCATTTGATGCGATACACTTAAGCTAATGAATAATCCAGTAACCGAAACAAGTTTTACGGGCATATTCTGATATGTCCCTCAGCTCCCACTGCAAATTATTTTTAAAGATTCAATGAATACAAAACGTTGTTCACGAAATGGCGGTTTAATAAGCTGAAGTAGGCAAAAAAGATCCTGAAAAAGAGGCCAGTTTTTTATTACAAAGGATTGCTATTAGTCTGGCGATTGGGTGCGCGGCCCGGTACGCTCAGAGACATGGTACATATTAAGTTTAGGGAAGAGGAACTGTTACACATGGGTCATATATGGTGAATATTGTATTTGTTCGATGGAATAAGTTAAGTATTTGGTCAATTAAAAATGAATATAAAGATTTACAAATTGATACTGGGAAATATTATTTCCAAAATCATTTGGATTCGATTTATCCATATTTCACTGCGAATTTCTCATAATACATATAAATATAATAAATATAACTGTCAGATGAAACTTTAGACTTTTATCTAAATAATCGTATAACATTTGAAGTGAAAATAAAATGTCCATGCAATTAATCGTTTCGGACCGATGACGCCATGCATCGGGAATGTGTAACCCTTCGAGGACTGTAAGCTTTGTGGTAGAGAATGGAAATTGTTGATACTTAAAACTGTTTAAGGACGACGTAAATAGGTTATTTACGACATGGTTATTTATGACATACAGGTTGTACGTCAAGTTTTGTGAAAATTGGTTGAATTGATTTTGTATAAATTGATGGGACATACGTGCTCCTGTGGTCGATAAAGGTGCAAAGTTACATTTTTTTCACAATTTGATTATTTAATTATTTATCAGTCATGTTTGTGAAAATTGGTTTAATAGATTTTGTACAAATTGAAGGGACACAAGTGTAATCCATAAAGATAAAAAGAAAGAACTTATTTCCAAAATTTGTATATTTTATTATTTAACTAAGAAATCATACACACTAAAAATACTAAAAGAAAAAACAAATTGAAAAAGTCGCCATAAATACTTTAATTATTTATTTCAATCACCAGATTTCGTTGGTCATTTGCAAAATTTCCAAAAAAAAATTATGATATATTGTTAAACAATATTTTTATTGCTAATATTAAGATTCTGATGTTTCAATAACATGGCAAAATATAATTTACTAGTTATTACACATACATATGTCCCATGGTCCTTAAAAGTTTAAATGCAGCGTCTGTTAGCCAAATGCAGCGTCTGCTGGCTGAGTACCCAAATAATTTTACTATTGCCCAAAATTCCCATAAGGCCCCTACCGTAATTTTAAGATACTTCAATATTTTTAAGTTTCTTCAAAAGCAAACAATACTTTGATACTTGACGTTAATATATATAATTCAAATGTTCCAATGTTCCCCATTCATACAATGATATTAGGCTTGAATGGGCAGCCCTCATATTTAAAACAAAAGATTGTCATCGCTAAATCGCGTAAATTGCTGTAATTTAAAACTATCCATGAATTTTGCTAATATTATGAGTTTTGTCGCTGCTCTGACTAATAACAATGTCGAATTAATACAACATACCACATCAAATAACAGTGAAAAATATTTACAGCCATAATAATTTATAAATACTTTAGCTCGGTCAAATAGTTTAATATCGTATCGTTCTTATGTGTCTGATAATATTAATATCATATTGCAATGTAATGCAATTCACAGGATTTTACCAGCAGGTATAATATACTTAAATAACGCGTGAGAAATAGAAAACTAAAACCTTTCCATCTTGCTGCAATAAGAATTGTAATGTTCAACATTTATGTTATATTATCTACACTGATTCTATGAAATCGAAGACCATTGCGGTCGTTTGACATTATAAATAGGATAAAAACAAATTTACTGCGTCAAGTTTGTAGCATCCGAAGTTTCGGCGATGTTGCAACCGCGGTTGTCCGGGTAGACTGAAGTGCTCTCAATCGATGGGCGTCGAGAACATTTTTTTTTTAATTTTCTGAATGCCCATCGCTGAGCGCAAGGATGTACATATACTTATACAAGATACAGTGAGTGTTGTGTGCACGGCGGATTTTCAAAATTCACGCGCGCCGAACCCACCGCCTCACCGCCGTTATAATTTGCGAAGTAACAGCAGTAGTTTGCCGCCTACCCGCAGATCAACGGATGACGATTGACAGCACTTCAGTCTACCATAGACAACGGCGGTCGCAACATCGCCAAATCGTCGGGTGATACAAACTTCACTCGGTAACTTTGTTTTTAACCAATTCACTCTAATTCTGGCTCTGGAACGAATCTCATCGCTCATCCTTGTACAAAAATCTCCTTATCAATAAAAATTACAAATACTTTTTTTCAGTAAAAACATCTCAAAATTGGTAGACATCCGACAGCTTCGTTTTAATTGTAGTATCCAAAATAGCACATCTATCTCTTTTTACTATTGTGAAGGTGAGGTGTAATGAGGTGGCCACAGAACATCCGGGTAAAAGTTTCTTTTCAACGAGTAGCAAAGTAATGGAACGCCCTTCTCGATCAATCACTAAAAACTATCACCTGAACGCCTTACTTTTAATGAGTGCAGTTTCAAATTACCACAAATGAACGGTTCAGCGACTTTGAAAAAGGCAAGAAAGTATTGGATACAGCATTGGGCAACTTGATCGATGACATTAGTAGATATACATTTATTTTCACTGTGGAAATAAGAGTATTTTCTTAATAAATAATAAGTTAACAGTAAAAACACATTTTAAAAAACCAGCTCTTATTAAAATGCTCTGTTCTGAGCCAACCCTGGGTGCAGCAGCCATGTCAGTGAAACTTTTAAAGGGCTATCATAATTGAATGCGTTTACAAATTTCGTGCCTGTACTGTTGACCGTTGAGGAGTACCCTAGTCGGGGGCCAACCCTGGTACACAATACCATGTCATTGTGAACCTTAGAACAGGCTGCCATAATTGAATGCGTATGCAAAATTTCGTGACTGTGCTGTTGACGGTTGAGGAGTCCCCTTTTGTAGGAAATTTTGTATCTGAGGAAATTTTGTATAAGCATTCAATTATAATAGTTCGTTCTAAGTATCACAAAGACATGGCTGCTGCGCTTATTAAAAATATGGAGTCGGTTTTTTTTTTGTAAAAATTGTGTCTGTTACTTTCTTCTATTTCCCTATACGCTTAAAATTTATTTATAATGATTTGATGTCTTTATTAAGTGCGATATTTATTATTTACATAAAAATATATAACTATTGAGTTTAATTAGGCATATAATCCGTAGTTTTGTAAATGTTTTATAATACAAAATAAATCATATTTCTCTTGTAATTTAGATAATGCAATCGCAACCTAAAACTGTATAGAAATTTTTTTGGTCGATTGAAGATATTTAAAAAAAATAATACATTTATGGAGCCAAATTATTAGTTGACTACAATTAAAGCCGTGTATTTTGGGTGTTTATTTTTTTATTTAAAATCTAAGGCTTGTGATATAATAATAGTGAAGTTTATGAATAAATCTCTTATCCTACCCTTCCGGCCCAAAATTGCAAACACCGCTTGGAGCCCTGGTTTTATTTCTTCAAAGGAGGTATTCGCATAAGCTCTTTTACTTTGGATATCGCATCAGGGCAAATCCCACGAGAAACGCCTACGCGTATCGTCGTCTCTTTCGGTCACATTCATATTCAGTTGACGGCGAGTTAATTTGCATATTAACTGAATTATGGAGATGTAATTAGAGATTTCTGGATGGCCAGCGATAGCGCGCGGACGATCCCTCAAAGAGAAATTGAGACCAAATTAAAAGTTGCACAAACTTGCGACAAGTCTGAGGCGCGACTGTTTCCGGGCTTGGCCACCCTAGCTTTCGATCAGCTTCTGACGGCGAAACTAATAGGTATTTATTTAGCCGTCTATAATAATATTGATAATTAATGTTTTTTATAACGAACATATATGTATAATAGGGTATATACCCCATGTTCTACCTAATGACTGAGAACCCTCATAATTTAAGTACTGCGCAAATACCAAAAAAAAAATATGTACACAAATTTTAGGATACTCTCATGAATTTCATTGAAATTTTCTTAAACCAATTTTCTATTGAAAATTTCATTACCGCCATAATATCTCGCATTTTTGTTCCTACTGAGAGTTCAATAATAGTGCTGATGAATAGGCAGACGCTTAATTAAAAAAAGATTCCAAACACTCGTAAACGCTGAACTTTCCTATTATCCGAATCATGCATTATTATTTAATTATGATATAGTTTCTTATCACATGAATCATGCTCCGAATTATATTTAAAAAAGCAGTATGTTTCTGAAAAACGTTATTAATTTGAAACACTTTCCACTGACCCAGTTCAGCCCCTTTTAAAATCGACTGTAATAACCAACGCACGAAAAAATGTAAAAACCCTTCATAAAGTAACGATAATAAATCAGAGTGTTATTAAAACGAAATAAAGCGTACACAAATTGAGGACGTAAAACTCTAAAACGACAACACGCCGTACAGAGGGGCAAAATGCTAGAATATTTGATATTAAAATAAAATATTTTACAATACTTATACGTTGGCTTTGGAGTTTTCTTAAACCAAATAATAGCAAAAATGATTCCTATCAATAGAAAGGAACCTCATGAGGATACCAAACTCGAATGGCCCAATTCTTAGAAAATTTTATCCTCCAGAGGATAAGAGCCTATTTTGCCCGCAAGACATAATCAATACACAATACAAAATACCAACACAGATGCGATTGCGAGAGTCTTCTGGAAAACTATTAACCAGCCTCGATATGATGAATAAAACTTGTAGTCTATTTTGGGACCTATTCAATACCTTCGATTGCGTCGATCAACTTGCTTCAGAAACTCGAGCACTACGGCATTAAAGATAATGATCTAATCCTAATAGAATCATATTAACATAGACGGATGTAAGTCACGTAAGTCCACAGAAAATCAGTAAAGGAATACCGCAATTTTCCATTCTGGGAGCTTTCCTTTTTCATGTGTACATCAATTATATATAGATTGCATGATATCGGAAAACGATGAAATTGTACTGTACGCAGTATTTTTTTATACTACACTAATTTCTAGCGACGCAAACTTTAGTGCTAGTCATGTCAATTGATGATGCAGTAAAAAGCTAGATACATACTTGGCACCAAGTAAAGTGGTTATCCCTTAATGAATACAAATCGACCTCCATAAGTTTGTCTCTTCGTCTATCCCAAAAAAAATTTTAGGCGTATGACGCGTATGGCGTATTTTAAGCGTTAGAAAATGTTGATTATACTAAATTTCTAGGCGTTCATATCGATTGATACTGCAATGGTAATCTCATTTAGAAGAACTGAGAGAAAAATTGAGCAGCACCACATTGCCATTGAAAAAAATAATTTGGCTTTAAAGCTGCCAAACGTATTTATTTTGTCAAAAAAATTATGCCATTTTAGACACCAATAGTTCGAAACTTCCTAATAATTCATAAAAACAAAATATTCAAAAAACAAGGCAATGTCATATTCGTTGACCGCAATGAATCATTTTCCTAAAAACATTAAAAAATTCTTTGAGTAAATCCTAAATTTCCCTATCTCTCTATGAATACCTTCAACGCCTTTTTACTGCGTTGAATATAATAGCTACTAGGTTGAATATATGTAATAACTAGAACTAATCAACAAACCACTGAATTTTCCTTCGCTTAGATTTTCGAGCTAACATAATTAATATAGTTATAATATCGATATTTTATTTTTAGTCATTTTTAAATTGAGCCTTTTGGATTTTTTTTTCTAGGATTATTCTCTGATATTAGAATTTAAAAAAAAATATTTTAGGAACACTAGTAGATATTTGGTTAATAATTATTGTAAATTTCAATACTCACCAATAATGGGTGGAATCCAAATTTGAGATTTTATTCTTTAATTGATCAATTTAACCTTTTTTTTAAAAACGACAAAAATATATTTCAATCTAATATATATATATATATATATATATATATATATATATATATATATATATATATATATATATATATATATATATATATATATATATATATATATATATATATATATATATATATATATATATATATATATATATATATATATATATATATATATATATATATATATATATATATATATTATTCTATATGTAGGTACATAATAAGTTATGAAACTAAAGCTATACCTATTATCTACTTAATATAAAACCAGCCCGTCAGGGTCGACGATGAAAAAAAAGACAGGAGCGCCAGAGGTTTGATTCCCGGGGGAGACTGGTTGACCCAGTGTCCTACCCAGGTTCGCACCCCGTGCGTGGAGGCCGTCGGATGGGTGTTGACCCGTGAGTGTGACCGACCCTGAACACATGGGTCATCGTGGCCACCTCATCATGGGCCCGTTAGCTCCGACTAACAGTTTAGAGTTTCAAGGCGATAGGTGAGGGCAGCAAACCCCGCCCACCGCCCGGGCAGTTATAACGACGAGGGTCGTCTTGTCTGCCCGGGATGTCGTGCTACGACAACCCTGCGCGTACCAGAAGGGTAGAACGCGCAGGGGGTGAAATAGGGTAAACCACCCCCCCCGTACCGCCCCGAGAACCGATGTATTTATAATAATAAAAGAATTTACAAAGTAAAAATTTACAAAAATAATACTAAATTTACCATATTCACAAAATAAAAAAAAATAAAACAACAAATAACAAATTTAGGGCCGGTAAGTGGGGTAGAGGACGCTCCAGAAACGATGATGGTGGAGGCGCACGGTCCGTGGGCAGGTCTCGGAGCAGCCACGGGGGGGAGGAATCCCTGGATCCTGCAAAGAACGAAACGCCCTTCGGGGCGGTAAAGAGACGGACACAAAGACGGGCACTTCGGGCTGGAAGTAGCCGCCGAATCACGCCACCAAGGAAGAGGGTACCCCCTGGGGGGTATCCCGAGGCCTCATGCTTTCCCAAGAAGCCACCCAGTGCTCCACAAGCTCGCCAAACGACTGGAAGCAGCTCCTACAACTGACCAGATCCGGGTACCAAATCGGAGAGCGCCCAACGCACGCGCCCACTGCATCCATCAATTTCTCCCGTGCAGCCGCTAGAATTGGGCAAGACCAAATTACGTGTTCCGCAGTTTGGCGACCATACCCACAGGCGCATCGGGGGTCATCGGCAAGTCCAAAGTCAAATAGTTTGGCTCTGAACTCTCCGTGGCCCCCAACCAGCTGCGTGGTATTGTGGTCGAACCGCAGAAACGAATTTGCCATCCGCACTGCGACGGACGGGAAAAAGCAATGGGTGAGGCGGCCCGTACCCCCGGCGTCCCATCTAGCCTGCCAGACACGCAAGGACTCCACCCGAATCAGGCGGGCAAACTCCCCAGCTCGGTGCGCCACCGGGTCGATCGACAGGCCATGAAGGACTACCGGCTCGCCCCGGCGGTACCGCGACAACGCCGCACGCTCCAGAATCTCCAGGTCAATCGGCAGAACGCCAGCGATGACGGGTAACGCAAGAGTGGACGTCGTTCTGTACGCCCCGGTCAGGGCCACGAGAGGGATGCGCTGTCCGCGCAGCAGCGCGACACGCGTCGCCTCAGGAACAGCAGACTCCGTCCAAGCGCGTGCGGCATAAGTCGCACGCGGGACTAACAGTCGAGGGAGTCTGGAAACTGTATTGTTTCCTATAGAGCGGGGGTGGTTGCGTACCTTACGGCGACTGCTCTTGAAATGACCATTGGCCATCCGATCCCGGTTCAGAGCCGGGCAAAGGAAGCCTTGGTCCGCGATAGATTCGGTATACACCGTTTCACCGCTTCGTAAGGGAGAGGACCGCGCAAGCGACCTCGAACTCGGAACCAATCGAGAGACCGGAGAAATCTGGTCACAATTGGAAGTAAGGGCGCGAGTATCTCGAGCCGCCGGGTATTATTCCTGGCTATCTCGCGGTAAGGAGTTGGTCTCTTACGGGTTGTGGTGTAGCTAGACGTCGGACTGTTTTTGTCCAAAGTCTTCTACGCTCACTGCAGGTCGATAGAACGACTAATCGGTAAAACGTCCTGTGGTGACGGGCTCGCCCGTTGTAGTTGACAACTCAATATGTTGTAACAGGTATTTCCAAAAGATTTCTACTACACACCTTCACATCAAAGCTTCATTTAATTCCAATGAAGTCATACCAGTGATTGATTTCAACCCCATATTTTTCATTCTGTAATTCTAAGAGATAAGGGTAAAGGCTCTCGAATATTAACGGCTAACTACAGACCGATAGCAATTGTACCTGTATTTGCAAAAAAAATGAGCTTGGGATTTCCAACAGAATAAATGAACACTTCAACAGCAGTAAACTTTTTTGTGATGAACAGTATGCCTATCGCTGCAACCGCAGCACTGTATCAGCTGCACAAAAATTTGTCACGCATGTAATGAAAAGTCGAGAAGCTGGAAGACATGTCGCCGCCATTTTTTGTGACTTATCAAGAGCCTTTGATGTGATCGATCACGACTTGCTGCTGACGAAATTAAAACATTACGGTTTCGATGGAAACACCTTGAACCTAAGGAATTCTTTTCTTCGCAACAGGCAGCAAGTGACTGCTATTGAGGACTGTCACTCCATAGCGGGCGAGATAGCGATAGGCATACCGCAGGGATCTTGTTTGGGTAACACTCTGTTCCTATTATATATGAATGATATTACAAATCGCGAGCTGAACTGATTCTTTACGCAGATGACACATGCGCAGTAATAGAGAGCGAGAGTGTACCATCGTTAACCAGCAATACCCAACTTGTGTTGAATGAGTAGTTAGGTGCATGGTTTGACGCTAATGGCCTGATACTCAACATTAACAAAACTAATGTTATGTATTTCAGCCTTAGACCTACTAAAACCGAAATACATGTGACCGTCAATAACGAAGAACTAACTCAAGTATCCTCAACAAAGTTCTTGGGATTCGTAATCGATAATGAGTTACGGTGGCACCTACATATTGATGCTTTATTTGATAAATTGGGAAGAGCGTGCTATGCACTCCATCGCATCGCTTCATTCCTCGATTTATCCGCGCTGCGCATGTGTTACTTTGCATATTTTCATTCACTGCTAACGTGCGGCGCGAAGTTATGGGGGCGAGCAGCCGACAGGCAGAGGGCCTTCGTTATGCAGAAGCTTGCAGTCCGCACAATAGCGCGTGTGGCGCTTGATACGCCAGCTAGACCTTTGTTTAGAGATCTCTGCATCATGACGCTGCTGTCCATTTATATAATGGAAGTGCGCTGTTCGTTCGCAGAAATCTAGTCGATTTCGAAGTGAATGGTGTGCATAACCACTATCCAACAAGATCCCGTAGCAGGCTACGTTCGGTAAGTCATGCATTATCCAAGTCGGAGAGGCTAGCCTATATCGCCGGCCCAGCGGTTTACAACAAACTCAGCGAGCACATTAGGCAGGCGCAATCCCTTGACGTTTTTAAGAGACGCCTTAAGAGGTACCTCTCAGATAAGGCGTTTTACTCACTGGAGGAATATTACTCCAGTGAAGTCTAAAATGCTTTGGTGGCTATAGTGTGTATTGATTTCTTTGCATTTTGTCTTGTATTTCCTCTTTTTACATTATTCTTGTATTTTTTTTGTTTATTGCTATTTTTTATTTACGATAAAAATGTTTGTTTGCTAATATGTATGGATGTTTGCCAATATGTATCTGACTTGTATACCAGTATACTAATAAAATGAATTTGAATATGAATATGAATATATTAATTTCATTAAAAGAGTTATTAATAATCATTATTGCACACATTGCATTTATTCACAAATGTAACTTTATTGTAGAAAGTCAATTTTACGTTTTGCCAGCTGTCTGGATTAGGATACACTGTGCGAGTCGTACAGGCCGGAGAATAATTGCACAGTTTAGGAGAAGCGTATTCCTTCTCTACCAGATGCATCACGCATTTGATAGCAGCCAATTTGTCCTCAAAATAACATGAAAATATATGTTTTCATTACTTTGCATTATTTGATTTATTCCATTTTTAATCAAGAACTAAATCATCAGGGACTGCTTGGAGCAGGAGCATCGGGCATCCTGGAAACAGAGCCAGGGGTGTCGCCAGGCAAAAGCCATGATGGAGCAACTACTACAAAAGAAAACCAAGGTCCTACTTCACATGAGCAAGAAGAACCTTAGAACCACTATCGGTCTCCTCACCGGACACACGACCCTTAGAGCTCATCTAATCAACCTTGGCTTGACCGAGAGCAAGGACTGCCGAATATGTGGCGAAGAACCTGAAGACAGCATATACATCGTTGGTCGCTGCCTAGGGCTCGCCGCTAAAAGACACAGTTTACTGGAACGAGCCTTTCCCCAACCTAGCGATCTGCCCAACTTGAAGGTCAGTGATCTACTTGGACTGGTAAGAAGTACTGGGATACTAGCTGACCACTGACCTAACCACATAGGGGGTAATTACAAAAGATCTTATAGATCTAGAAGACATCAAGGGCTGGAAACAATTGTTAAATTGCATGATACATTGCACTAATGTGTACGGCAAATTCTTTCATTTCATATTACCTTTCGTCATTCTGTACGCAGCATAAAATATACAACTCAGCGCCATGAGATTTCTCATTCGTGTCGCATCTGTTCTGAAAATATCTGGTTAATTAATCTATGTTACAAGATGGCGTCACGGCTGAAAAGCGATCT
The DNA here is from genome assembly GCA_944548615.1 of Micropterix aruncella. Lineage (NCBI taxonomy): Eukaryota > Metazoa > Arthropoda > Insecta > Lepidoptera > Micropterigidae > Micropterix > Micropterix aruncella. The sequence continues at coordinate 29,691,188 of OX155950.1, forward strand.
GAGGTCAAAGTAAAACCGACCGAAACGCCGTTAATTAAACGTGCGTTTAAACGGCGAGCGACCACTCTAAAGGTTGGAAATAAAAGTCGTAATTAACCCTTAATTACTGACGGGGGGTAAAAAGTGCCTCTGCTCTCCGCAGGCGTTAAATTCCGACCTACAGAGAGTAAGGTAGACCGTTCCGATGAATCGGCGCATACATTAGAACCGCATTGTTTTAGGCTTCAAAATAATCGCGACCTAAGTACCTATTAGTGGTAAATTAAATAATTAAAGGAAACCCCGAATCAAAAAGAAGTGAATTACCGCAACAAAAAAAAACGCAAACGTGGGTTCTCTTTATAGCCCGGGAGCCCGCAGTATGATTACTTACCTCATCGAATTGCAGAATAATACCGCTTTAAACGAAAAGTAGACCTCAAATAGGTAAGACAAAAATTGGTCTGCCGGGGCTCATCTTGGGGGGTTTTCCGCAGCGAAGAGCTAAATGGTTCCCCTCGAACCATAATTTTACCTCACGTGGTAACCGAACGAAACATTTTGGTTGGCTTTAGAGTCCATTAATAGAGTCTAAAAACCCACTTCTGCCGACCTTCCTGTTTGAGGTTTCGGCAGTCCAACCATTTTTAGAAAACTATTAATCTAATTTTTACCTCAACTAGTTACAGGATGAAGCTAAGTTATCGCAGTAGCTAAAATTATGCTCTTAATATATTAACTGGTCATCCAGCTCGCAGCCTGTTAGTTTTCACAGTCTAACCAATTTTGCTTTATTTGTTTGTAGTTACCGAAATCCTCGAAGTACGTGGCTGAGGTAATAAATAAAGCTCTAATCTGCTAAAAACACTGGGAACATGTGAATACTTCATGTAAAACTAATTTTGCAAATAAAACTTCGAAAGTTTGAGAAAGCTAGGCGTTAATTGTGACGTCACAATAGCAGTGGTAAAACGTAGTAGGCTCCAGTATTAGACAAACTTTTATGAACACGCTAGAGTGTCAAATAAAACTAAACAAGATGAGTATTAGCATTTTATTTTTGAAAATATGATTAAAGATATTTTTATATAAAACCTGTTCCAAATAATATGTTCAATGAATTTATGAAATGTAACGGCATTTAAAGCAACTTTTAGACAATCGCAAATGAATGTTATTTAAAAAATCCGTTTAGGATGTGGCAAAAATATTAAAAATATGTATTTATATATATATATATATATATATATATATATATATATATATATATATATATATATATATATATATATATATATATATATATATATATATATATATATATATATATACATATATATATATATATATATATATATATATATATATATATATATATATATATATATATATATATATATATATATATATATATATATATATATATATATATATATATATATATATATATATATATATATATATATATATATATATATATATATATATATATATATATATATATATATATATATATATATATATATATATAAATATATATATATATATATATATATATATATATATATATATATATATATATATATATATATATATATATATATATATATATATATATATATATATATATATATATATATATATATATATATATATATATATATATATATATATATATATATATATATATATATATATATATATATATATATATATATATTTATATATATATATATATATATATATATATATATATACATATACATATACATATACATATACATATACATATACATATACATATACATATATATATATATATATATATATATATATATATATATATATATATATATATATATATATATATATATATATATATATATATATATATATATATATATATATATATATATATATATATATATATATATATATATATATATATATATATATATATATATATATATATATAATTACAATGGGGAAATATGCCTATATTATTAGGTACGCGATAGTAATAGAAGTTTAAATATGGAAAAGGTGAAATATCTGGACTTGGCACTAGACAGAACCCGAGAATTTCAAATTGTAATTACAGTAAATTTATAGTAATTGTTTTCTTTATGTCTTTGTTTCTCGCTTCTTTTGTTCATATTTAGTTTATTCTGGATCTATCCGGTTTGTCTTTTGTTCGGTGTTTCATTGTATCTGTAATCCAACTGTCTATTCCTTTTTGCTAGTTTCCGTATCTGTTTTTTCGCATTTTGTCTCTACCTTGTGACAAAACTTCCTATTTCTCTTTGTTTGCCAAAGTATCCATTATCAGCACTAAAAGAATCTTAAACTATTGATTTTCCTACTTTTCTTTTACCTGATGAGTATCTTCATGAGGCTAGATGTGTCATTGGGGACTTTTTACACGACTGTCCAACAAAAAAGGAAGGTAATATGTTCAATGTTCATCTATGTATGTTTTTCGTTTCTTTATTCCACCATAACTTCTAAACGGTCGAACCGAGTTAAAATTATGTGATATTGTTAGAATCGTTATGTCATCTTGAGTATGAGAGTACCTTAGCTGTACAAATAGTAAGTAAATAGTTGTCTAAATGTCCAAATCTCCAAGTTTCAATAAATTTAAATAAATATATCGTGTTTAGTGACAAATAAAAGGTCTGATTGAGTACATTCCGAAAATATATATCTATCTATGTATAAGGATACATACATAAACCACAAATAATATAAATCAGTAGTTCATTTGCAACAGCAGTTACTCAGTAGTGTTTTTATTCATTTTAATATATTTACTTGTAAAGAAGGGTATGGTTCATCTTGTAGGTATCTTTTTTTATCGTCTTTCTTTCGAGAAGCTTGCTTATTTTTTTCTGGCAGCAGGAGTCTAGCTTGAAAACCTGTCACCATTTAATTAGGCGAATAATTTTCGAATGCCTGAACGAAGGAACACAACTTAGATCTAACGTGTGAAATGCTTTATCAATATCTACGGCAGCCACATAACAGGGGGGGCCGCTACTTGCATATCCCTATTCATGATCCGATTCATGATATAATGATTTACATGTGATTTTCATGATCCGTATTCATTTTTTCATTCATTTCTTGGTCCGTATTCGTTTTCATAATATTCATGGTCCGTATTCATGATAACATTATTTTCAAGATCCGTATTCCTTCTGAAAGAAAAGATAAGGTATTCGGGTTCAGGCAAATAGTGCCTCAAAAATGCTGCTTGATAATTACCTAGCTCCTTAATTTCTTCAACTGTTATATCCTAAAGCTTGATGCCGCTTATTATATACCCTAAATTGTACCTGTATATCAATATTCTCCTATAGTCCTCTGCAATCTTTCGATTCTAATTTTCCATCATGAGTACTTAATTTTCCATCATACCTGCTTCAACCCCTCGAATGAATGGCGATTAGCTCGGGTTGCCTACGGCAAAATGTATATAAATTTATATTTACACACACACACATTTACATTTACATAGAGCGGGATTTACTATAGAGCTATACTATTACTATAGAGCGGAATACTATAGAGCGGGGCACATTTACATTTATATTTACATTTATAGAAATTTATATACATTTTGTATACATTTTGCTGTAGGCAACCCGAGCTGGTCGCCTCACATTCGGGGGGTCAATATTATACATTTTTGTTTCTCATCCACACTTCGCTTCATCCATCACTACCATTATTAGGTCATCACTTATCACCATCCCCATATTCTGTAACGAATTAGTTTGCTGCTGCTTTGTAGAGTTTCGTGATAATTTGATCCGTAGCAGGAACCGTTCCGTTACCAAACCTCGTATGATTTGCTGAATGGCTTTAGGTAAAGGACTGTAGTCACAATCCTAAATGATCTGGATTTCTGAGCCTTTTGATTTTCTGAGTTCTTCAATCCATTTAGACATAGGGATGGACAACTTCCTAGTTCTCTGCCCGGTTTTTATTTTATAGTTCCATTTCCTAGTTCCATAATCTAACCTAAAATAACTCATTCAACAAATTTTAATACCTAAAATAATTTCTTTTTGTGATGCTCGCCAATAAAACCTATGCTGTAACGAATAGCACCAACACTATACTTAACAAGTATCATATCAACAAAATATGTACGTATTTTCCATCACATTTCACAGTAAATCTGTACTTTTATCCACTTACTGATATTCACAATCCTATGATTACCATTTCTGAATAATAATTTCAAACGATCGCCTGCAACTTCTCTCTGTTATCGATTTTTTGTCGAATAATTTGACACTGAAGGACAGCTCCAAAAATAAACCATCCAGATAAATTTTTCAGTGACTTGAATCGGGCATTATCAAGAGGTTCGTTTCAATTTTTAATTGGGTTTCTCGAGGTCATGTCATCTGAGGGGACAGTTACTTTCCCTCGATGCTTCTATATAACATTATAATTATTTACATATATAAGCTGTCCCCGCGTCTCCGCCTGCGTCAAAGTCTCTGTGTTGCTGTTTTTTATGTTGCGATTTAGGTAAGGCAAATTATATATCTATATAATACCAAATATCAAAGAGAAGAATCTCGGCAACTATAAACAACTGTACGCTTTAAACAACAACTGTAAGCTGTAAGCAACATTTTTGGTCGCCGCGGCTTGCTCCTGCTAGGGTAACGATTTCTACTTGGATCTGACTCGCAAATATGATACATACTGGCAACATAATTTTTAAATCTTTATAAGTGTTTTCCGCTGGCTTTGTATATTATGCACTAATCTACATATTTTATTTACATCTCCGAGGGAAAAAAATGCTATTAATATAGTGTTGTGTGTGACCGTGTCAATATTTACACTTTTATAACTCTTAGGTACAAATTGTTAAGAAAAGAGCGAGAGAGAGAGAGAGAGATACCTCTTTCCTGCATACAATATTAAATAACCCAGTTGACTCAATACTGATAGTAGAGAAGATCCAAATAAATGTTCTCTAACGTCAAATAAGATATTATTGATTATTCCACTTTCTCGGAGTAAAAACTAACTCAGCAAGCAATAGCTTCATATAGACCTGCCTGTCTTACAATCAATTTACCGATGTTGGTGTACAAGTATTTGCAACTTCTATTCGTGCTTTCAAATCAGATATTGTTAAAATACTACTACAAACTTGCGAACAATTTTAGGTAAAATGATTATCATTGTATATGAAATATCTATTATATTGCTGTTAATATAATTGATATCTCAGGTATACACTCTATCTTATTTATTTATTTATTTATTTATTTATTTCCATAATTCAAGATACAAATTACAAAGAAAATCCTTATTCTAACAAAAAAAAAACAGTTTATAATAAGTGTATATATTATACCTAGCTTAGAAAGGAAATTCATCTTTTGACATAACGGTTTACCACCTCACTAGGTATGAACCTGTGTTGAGGTGGTACTAACATCGATGAATTCTTTTGAGACGAGAGGGCAAGTCTTATCTAATACTTGAGTATAATTTAAAAGTTAAATTTAAAAACATCAATAAAATTATAAACTATATTAAAATTTATGACAATCTACTAAGTTATATGGAATAATATTTTTTTTTTTATATATTTGATATAAACACATATAAATATGATATATACCATATATAGATATATATTAATATAATATATATATATATATATATATATATATATATATATATATATATATATATATATATATATATATATATATATATATATATATATATATATATATATATATATATATATATATATATATATATATATATATATATATATATATATATATATATATATATATATATATATATATATATATATATATATATATATATATATATATATATATATATATATATATATATATATATATATATATATATATATATATATATATATATATATATATATATATATATATATATATATATATATATATATATATATATATATATATATATATATATATATATATATATATATATATATATATATATATATATATATATATATATATATATATATATTATATATAAATTCATACATATAATATGATAGTAGGTATATAAAATAGAGTTATAATATATAAAATATAAATAAATAAATATCACGATCACACCTGAGACCTTAATAATTTTTCACAGTCTTCCCTAGATTTATTTAAAAGCCAAGTTGCCACCACTCTTCTAAACGTAGCGTAAGGTACGTCGGTCGTTTGAACGTCCATTGTCAGTATATTGTAAAGCTTTGGAGCTAGAAATGTGTAATGTCTTTGTCCGTACGTCGTGTTCATTTTTAACTCCCGTTGTCTGTATCGATTTCTAGTGTCATGTCCGTGGTCCCGAAGTTTAATAGTCGCAGTCCTGTCATTCCTCTGGAAGTACATCAAGACCGCTCTTATGTACAACTGTCGAATGTCCATTACGTTGAAGTCTATGAATAATTGGTCGGATGGGAAACGGAGCGGTCTTCTATTAATCTATCATACATATACTTTTATATTTTTTTATTTGGTACTTTTATCATATATTAATATATTATTAATAATGTTTACTTTTATTGTAGATCATATTATAATCCTTATGTATATCCTAGCATTGCTTAATAATTCTTATTATAATGCATGATACATATATTCATTACTGTATTACGAGTATATGTAGGTACTAAATATTATTATATACATTTGATACCCCTAAAAACAAGCTAATGATCGTATTCATTCATTACATTTCATATTTTCATCCACCCCCCGTACACTCTCAAACCTTTTTTCCCTCATTTGATAAATTTCAACAACATAGGTTTCTTTTAGGATGCAGGCGCTCACTAAGGGCGGATTTTTCAAAATTCAACCCCTAAAGGGGTGAAAAGGGGTTTCAAAGTTTGTATGGAGAAACGATATTAGATGGATTTTTTATTACCGTAATGAATATATGTATCATGCATCATAATAAGGTTTATTCTAATCAACAAATAATCAAATAGGTACGTTTTCCGTTTTTTTCACAAATTTAACCCCTAAAGGCGTGAAAGGGGGTTAAACGTTTGTATAGTAAAACGATATTAGATGGAATTTGTAGGAATACTCTAATATCATGGCATACTCTAATAACATCTAGGCAAATACGTATTTCGTATATTTATTTTAATTCAACCCCTAATGGGACGAAAAGGAGTTTTAATTATATTAAACAAATAAGCAAATGCATGTTTCATGTTTTTCAAAAATTTACCACTTAGGGGGTGAGAAGGGGTAAATAACCCTATAAATCAAAATAGACTCTGAGTCGTTCGCGACAGGCGCTAGATCCTCATTATAAATTAAACATTTGTCTCGATAACATGTGTAGCGCAATCACCGCGATCGTTACATCTTCACGCCTTAACTACTTAGTTAATCATCATGAAGTACTTATTGACAGGGGTACAAAGAAGGACGTAGGATACCTTATATATTACACGCAAAAACTTACCACTTGATTGGAAAAAAGGTATCTATCTTACCCCAAATTTAACGTGAGCGAAGCCGCGGGCAACAGCTAGTAAATTATATAATGACTTCGTTCGAGTTCGGTTAGTCGGTCGGCTAATCATTGTAATTAAATTCTTACTCCATTTTTATAATAAAAACTGGGTTTAATTCCAATAGAGTCAAATCATCAATTGTAATCAATCAATAATAAATTAATTAATTAATTTAAACTCCACAATCTAAGTAAAATCATTTAAATTGAATGATCCTTCCTTAGTACGGAATTTAATCTAGTTAGTGTAGTCTAAGATCTAAAAGTAAATTTAATTGTTATTATATTTTTAATGTCTTTCTTCTTCTTCTCCGTCGTTCCCTCATTACTGAGGATCGTGGCCACTAGACAACAGTTTGCCTACGAGGCTCCTCCACTTCGACCTGTCTTCTGTATGGCGGGTCGCAGATTGTATTGGCCCTTTTGTAACTTCTTTGATGAGGTCGTTCCATCTGGCCGGTGATCTGCCTCTGCTTCTTCTTCCCTCCACTTGACCCCCGGAAAGCATTTTCTCCAGATTCTCTGGGTTTCTCCTGGCAACATGAGCGAAGAACTGCAGGACCCTTCTCATGCATACGGTGGAGAGCCTCATATTTTTAATTTATGGAATTGAAATAGGCATTTTTATGGAATTAAAATATTAAGAAACATCATGATTTATTTTAAAATTCACATTGCTTCTTTAATCAAATGGTAAATTAAAATCTTTGTAATTAGCACAAATAAGGAAACGAGCTGAACGAAACTCAAGTGTCGTAGGGTACTTCAAAGTTCAATCTTCCATTTATTTTTAGTGTAATTCTCGGTCTCGAGTAACTCAAAGTGCAGATACAGCAAAAAACATTTTTATTAAGTGGGTCATTATTCAAATGTTCCTCATTCAGAAAATTAAGAAATAATAAATGAACTCTAAGGCTGAAAGCCGACTTGGCACCATCTTAAATAAAAGTTAATTGGATTCTTTGTTTTTGGAAGAAATATACACCATTAATTAACCCCTCTTATTGGTTCGTATTCCGCTTTTATCTGCAGGGTGATTTCATTGGAAAATGCTCGAATTTCTCTAATGGAAGTTTCTTTACTTTAGTCGAGAATTACTCATTAATAATGGCTAAGGTAAGGAGATTTAATCATCTAGTCTAGACATACCAAGTAATTAAAAATTGGGTTTTTATACTCTTGTAATATCGCTGGTATCTGCCGTGAAATATTAAAGGAATTGGTAAACCTGGCAATTAGTGGCTCAAAAGCTTTAAGCGCGAATTACGAATTCGACAATTATAGATTTTTTGATAGGGTTGTTTATTTTTAGAAGCCCTTTTTTAAATTAAGGAAACACAGTTAAAATGTATGCTTATATCAGTCTTTTTATATAACAAGTACTAATAACCATAAATAATGTCTCTAAAAGTAAAACAAATCAAAATTGCTAAAATAGTAATTATTAAATTTAAGAAAATGGAGTTATGTCTGTAATTATATTATTAACAATTACAAATTTAAAGTTAAATTGAATAAAAATATGGGTTTCTATTTTAAGTAATTTATGAAATTTATCAAACTTCGAAGGAAGGGAAGGAAGGTTTGGGAGTGTACGGGTAGGATTAAAATATGAAATGTAAAGAATGAATAGGATGATTAGCTAGTTTTTAGGGTTATCAAATGTATATAATAATATTTAGTACCGACATATACTCATAATACCGTAATGAATAATACATGCATGATGCATGATACAATAAGAATTATTAAGCGATGATAGAATATACATAAGGATTATAATAAAATCTACAATAAAAGTAAACATTAATAATAATATATTAATATATGATATAAGTACCCAATAAAATATATAAAAGTATACGTATGATAGAATGTATACCAGAGATATTAATTATATTAACAACAATATAAAATATTTAATATACATTGATAATCATTTTACTTAAAATTGTTCGCAAGTTTGTAGTATTTTAACAATAGCTGATTTGGAAGCACGAATAGAAGTTGCAAATACTTGTACATCGACATCGGTAAATTTGATATTGGAATACAGGCAGGTCTATATGAAGCTATTGCTTGCTGAGTTAGTTTTATACGACGAGAAGGTGGAATAATCAATAATATCTCATTTGACGTTAGGGAACATCTATTTGGATCTTCTCTACGATCACTATTGAGTCAACTGAGGTATTTAATATTATTTGCAGGAAAGTGGTCTCTCTCTCTCTCTCTATCTCTTCTTAACAGTGTACCTAAGAGTTGTAAAAGTGTAAATAATGACACGGTCAAAAAGAACACTATGATAACAAAAAAAATTTCCTCGGAAATTTAAATAAAATATGTAGATTAGTGCATAATATACAAAGTCAGCGGAGAAAATTTATAGTCAGGTCCAGTAGAAATCGTTACCCTCTTGCTCATGCTGCGGCGACCAAAAATGTTGTTTACAACTTACAGTTGTTGTTTACAGGGTAGAGTTGTTTACAGTTGCCGAGATTCTTCTTTTCGATAATTGGTATTATATAGACATATATTTTGCCTTACCTAAAATCGCAACAGCAACGCAGAGACTTTGACGCTGGCGAAGCCGCGGGGACAGCTTCTATTAATGATTATAATGTTGTATAGAAGCATCGAGGGAAAGTAACTGTCCCCTCAGATGACATGACTTCGAGAAACCCAATTAAAAATTGAAACGAACCTCTTGATAATGCCCGATTCAAGTCACTGAAAAATTTATCCGGATGGTTTATTTTTGAAGCTGTCCTTCAGATGTCAAATTATTGGACAAAAATTGACAACACAGAGAAGTTGCGGGCGATCGTTTGAAATTGTTATTCAGAAATGGTATTCATAGGATTTTGAATATCAGTAAGTGGATGAAAGTACAAATTTGCTGTGAAATGTGACGGAAAATAGTTACATATTTTGTTGATGTGATATTTGTTAAGTATAGTGTTGGTGCTACTCGTTACAGTATAGGTTTTATTGGCGAGCATCACAAAAAGAAATTATTTTAAGTATTAATATTTGTTGAATGAGTTATTTTAGGTTAGATTATGGAACTAGGCAATGGAACTATAAAATAAAAACCAGGCAGAGATCTAGGAACTTGTCCATCCCTATGTCTAAATGGACTGAAGAACTCAGGATATAAAAGGCTCAGAAATCCAGACCATTTAGGAATGTGACTACAGTCCATTAACTAAAGCCATTCAGCAAATCATACGAGGTTCGGTAACGGAACGGTTCCTGCTACGGATCAAATTATCACGGAACTATACAAAACAGCAGCAAACTAATTCGTCACAGAATGTGGGAAGGGTGATAAGTGATTACCTAATGATAGTAGTGATGGATGGAGCGAAATGTGTATGAGAAACAAAAATTTATCTTATTGAAGTAGGTACCCATGATGGAAAGTAAAAATCCAAAAATTGCAGAGGACTATAGGAGAATATTGATATACGAGTACAATTTAGGGTATATAATACGCGGCAGCATGCTTTAGGATATAACAGATGAAGAAATTAAGGAGCTAGGCAATTACCTATCAAGCAGCATTTTTAAGACACTATTTGCCGGAACCGGAATACCTTATCTTTCCGTTCAGAAGGAATACAGATCTTGAAAATAATGTTATCATGAATACGGACCATGAATATTATGAAAACGAATACGGATTAAGAAATGAATGAAAAAATGAATACGGATCATGGAAATCATGTGAAAATCATGATATCATGATTCGGATCATGAATAGGGATATGCAAGCCGGGCATTGGTAAAGCATTTCACACGTCACATCTAAGTTGTGTTCCTTCGTTCATGCAAGCGATAATTATTCGCTTAATTAAATGGTGACAGGTTTTCAAGCTAGACCCCCTGCCACCAGAAGAAAAATATGCAAGCTTCTCGAAACAAAGATTATGAAAAAAAATACCTACAAGATGAATCATATCCTTCTTAACAATTAAATATATTAAAAGGAATAAAAACAGAACTGCTGTTACAAAAATGAACTACTGTATTTATTATATTTGTGGTTTATGTAGTTATCTATATGCCTAGATACATATTGTATATATTTTCGGAATGTACTTAATCAGACCTTTTATTTGACAATAAACACGATATATTTATGTAAATTTATTAACACTTAGAGATTTGGACATTTAGACAACTATTTACTTGCTATTTGGACAGATAATGTACTCTATCACACTCGGTATGACATAGCAATTCTAACAGTACTACATACTGTTAAATCGATTCGAGCGTTTAGAAGTTATGGTGGAATAAAGAAACGGAAAACATACATAGATGAACATTGAACACATTACACTCCTTTTTTGTTGGGCAGTCTTGTAAAGAGTCCCAATGACACTTCTAGTCCCATGGATACTCAGTTGGTAAAAGAAAAGTAGGAAAATCAATAGTTTAAGATTCCCTTAGTCCTGACAATGGATACTTTGGCAAACAAGGAGAAATAGGAAGTGTTTTCACAAGGTAGAGACAAAATGCGAATAGCAGTGCAGAAAGTTTACAAAATGGAAATAACCTATACGGAAACTAGCGAAAAGGAATAGACAGTTGGATTACAGACACAATGAAACACTAAACAAAAGACAAGACGGATAGATCCATAATAAACTAAATATGGACAAAAGAAGCGAGAAATAAAAACATTAAGACAATAATTACTATTTATTGTAATTACCATTTTAAGTAAGGGTTCTGTCTAGTGTCAAGTCGAGATATTTCACCTTTTCCATATTAAAACTTCTATTGTTACCGCGTACGTAATAATGTAGGCGTATTTCCCTATTGTATTTATATATACAGAGCGTATTACGGAATTCAAGTGTAAATAGGAGTACACGCATGACTAATCGCTGGTTTCCATGCCTTCCCTACGTAATCACGTAATACCTAATCTATGTAGGTCAACGAATCCTCACACATAGTCACCCCCTCAAAAGGAATAAGGAAGGGGGAGTTAGGGGGGCTGCGGCTGGGACTGCGGTTGAAGCACCCTCTAAGCACTGATACTTGTCGAGCTAATTGCCGAAGATGGGCACACAGACACACAAATGTACATCTGCTTCCCTAAAGCCCATAGTTCCTGAGCCCGTTGCAATGCATCCCAACAGAGTTTCATCTATATTAAACCCGTAAGTTCTTAGTGTCACTTCTAAGTGCAGCAACTTTGGTGATTTTTGTACAAAATTGATTTAAATATTCAGACTGAAAGTAGGCGATATTTAATACAGATTATAGGCCCGATTTCGTTTCTTCGGAAAAAATGTCATTAGTTCATGTGAGCGAGACAAGCCGATGCGTTAGAACGTAATATCAAATAAATGATTTTAACGTTTCCAGTATAACACTAGCAATCGAACATAAAGCGGCATAATCTAAGTTTTGGCATAATGTTTTGAAATGTTCAGATGGTTTTATGTTCGGCAGGTAGTTTTTGTGCGGCAAAAGATACGAACGTTCATTTTATATTCCGCTCTAATGCACTGCTCTGTCTCCGATATTAGTTCACGAAGAGACGCAATCGAACCCATTATGTTGAGCCAACGCATGGTAAGGAGCGGGTCATATGGCCCAAGGTATACAGAACCGTTAACTGCCAACCCAATACCAGAGAGTAAAATCAACACACGTGTCTTTCGACCAAACGATTATACCGTACTACGGTACGCTCGGTACTAAGCAACATATACATAGAAATCCAATCAGGTTCGAGGAAAAACTGCGGTCCGCAGTGTACCTTGTAACATGGGTACCACACGGGTACATTGTGACATACGAGCTGTATCAAGGCGCGACCGGCCTGTCACTAAAGCTACCTACTGGCTACAGCCAACTCATGGGCTGGGTGCTGCTGGGATAATAAAAGCAGACAACTCGTATTAAAATGACAAAACGTCTTAGATAACCGTGATGAAATATTTTTAATATAAAAACTTCACAGAAAAAGCCTCCCCGAAGATTGTGCACATGTTCGACTGTCTAGTCGGTGACTATGAACGATCCGGCGTCCCTGCAAACGATGAGTCTAAACTCACAGGCCAATCCTACTACCGCTGGGCCAAACGACACATCTATTTTCATAGCCAATCGTAGTGACGTCTTCGATTAATATTGAAGTACTATCTTGCTCTAAAGAACTAAACAAACGTTGCAGGATGAAGACCACCTCCTTTCCTGCTTGTAGTTGTCAACTCCATCACATACCAGGTCCTACACGAGGCGAACGACAAGGCCATCCATGCCGCAAATTTTTGGAGAGACGTGTCCTAATTTGCCCCGGACACGTTAATGAACGGCATTAAATTTTATTCTTAAATTATCTTCTCTTCTTCTTCTTAGGGTGCTTCTCCAATTAATGAAGTCCTTCGCCAGGCAAAACAATTCCGCGACACTCGTAACCAAGATTTCCGTCTACGGTCAGTTCTCCTCTTCCCTGTAACCTATTTCCATTATAATGAGTTGCAGGAGTTCGTACCTGTCGTGCCTAAGTGAGTGAACCAGGTATGCAACTTGACGCTGTTTGATGGTCTGCCAAAGGGTAGGACACGTCGGACATAGGTACCACACGGGTACATTGTGACATACGAGCTGAATCAAGGCGTGACCGGCCTGTCACTGAAGCTACAGGCTACAGTCCACTCATGGGCTGTGTGCTGCTGGGATAATAAAACTACACTCTAGGTTGCCATTGGGCCCATACAACATATACCTAAATAATTTTTTTACCGGTTTAACCTTATTGACATACATGCACACACAAAATGTTGAAGGCACTGGAATGATTAGGGAAAATCAAATCAAATCAAATAATTTATTGTCCTAAAAACTACTACATAGTTGTATAGACAGTTGTATTACATTTACATTTGGCCGTGATAATATGATTGAATTCTTCATTAATGATAAAATTCTTCTATTAATAATCAAAACATAAAAGGTTACGCGTAAAAATAAAGAAGGTATTATTGTAGAATTAAATGGAGTCTCACCATTTAGTTTACCAGTTAAAAAACATAGAGTAATTAATTCTTTAAAATACTGATAAAAATAAGTTTTTTTAGTATAAAATTTTATTTTATTTTTATTTTTATTTTATTATTATTAAGGAAACTTACAGCTATTACAGTAGAAATATCTGAATTTTATTTACAGACTACAATGCCAGTTAAAAGTTTCCACTTAAAAATCGTAAAAATATACAGTCGCCTAGGAAGGGGATAGGAGGAAGTGGAGGGGAATTAAAGTTATTATTTTATTATTTTATTATTAGGGAAATTTTATTTTATTTTTATTTTTATTTTATTATTATTAAGGAAACTTACAGCTATTACAGTAGAAATATCTGAATTTTATTTACAGACTACAATGCCAGTTAAAAGTTTCCACTTAAAAATCGTAAAAATATACAGTCGCCTAGGAAGGGGATAGGAGGAAGTGGAGGGGAATATACAATACACGAAAACAAAAATAACAAAAAAAAATGTGACGGTTGTCAAAAAGTAAAATAAAATGACTTAGTGATTATATTGCAAATAAAATAGTCAAGGTATAATTAATATGATCCTACCTAATAATAGAAATAGTCAATACATTTTAGTCAAATTGAAATCGTTCTAAAACCTATTTCAGAAAGAGATATAGTCGAGATGCATACAATTTTTCGAGATCGTTAATGTCGTACAATTCTCTTTTAATGAGATATAATTTGAGTTTATTTTTAAATTGGAGCATTTTTCCTTCGTGGCATATTTTTTTTAACTATAGGGTAGCTTATTGTAGCATATAATTCCGACGTAGTTCGGATCCCTTTTAAAAAGTTCTAGATTTGGACGAGGAAGAATCAGATTATTTCTCCCCCCTGGTAAAGTGTTTATGGGTATCTGAATGTATCGGCAGCTGAGCTAGGTTTTTTGTGATCAATTTAACGCATTCTAAAACGTATAAAGATGGAAGGGTGAGTATTTTAAGCTTTCTGAAATGACCATGGCATGATTCTACATAACCCAGATTACTTCAAATTAGAAAACCAATTACAAAACTGTCCACTCATGAAGAAAGCGTCGAATTAAAGAAGAAACTTATAGTTTTCAAAGAATTAGAAAATGTAATTGTAATAAAATAGAACTAAACAGAGGTGTAAGATTGTCTTCCAACTGCCATGCATTGACTCCAGTATCATAAATAAAAAAAGTTTCAAAATCCAAGTAGAATGCCTATCGCTAGAAAGACTGCACAACAAGCTTTGACAACAATGTTTGATAGGTTTAATAAAAAATTTCATTCATTGAAAATTTCTCTGTAGGTAAAAGAGCTTTTTTGCCTGTTTGCTTTCAGACTCAACGTTACATGAGTTCCACCTCCAACCTGTACCTCCAACCTGTGCCTTAGTTTAGGTTCTTGGTTTGTAAAGCTGTGATATAAATCAGCAATAAAACGGTTATAAAACGCACATTTTATTTCATTTTAAACATATAAACGGTACCTACAAAATGAACTCATAATGCACGGTGTCCGTTTTATGTTTATGTATGAAATGACCCATTTTATGTTTATGTATGCCCATTATCAGTATATATAAAATTGATTTAATTCATTAAACTAGTTTCTACTTCGGAACTGACGGGTTATAAAAGGCAGGTTCCTGACTGACTGACTCCCTCAAATACCCATTAATGGCGAGCCGAAACTACTGGGGCCAGATACTTGAAACTTTTCTGGGAGTTTTCTTTGGATTTATAAGGGTGTGCTAAGAATGGATATCTCATAATTCGACTCGAATAGGGAGAAAGAGTGAACTGAAGTTTTAGTCGGTGAAATGCTTATCTTCGTAATGGATTCGAATTCGTAATTAATTCGAATGCTTATCTTCTTAATGGAGACTTCGAAATTAAGGACAATTATTCCACATAATATAAAGAAACCCTATTTAAGGGTTATGCGACGGTTTATTAGGGCTAATTAATGGTTATGCGAAAATCAGACAGTCCTTTATAATTCACAAGTCGCTATTTTTTGGACGTTCTGGGTGTCGATTTTTAAATGGATAGAAAAAATGTGGTTTACCAAATGAGATCACTTTTGCATTCCACACTCGAATCTTAAATGAATGTTATAGAGAATGACGTCATTCCGTATACAATATTTTCTCAATCGAATCAAAAATAACCTAACTGGTGTTTTGTGAGCCGCGATATTTTACTTTTATGTCAAATTAACGGAGGATCAGATCGTCTAAATGTCAGTACCAAAGTCTAAATTGTATGCAATGAACTTTGAAAACTCTGACCCGGAAATCGCGAAAAAAATCGTGTGAGGCTCAGAACTCCGAATCCGAACGTACTCAGATTTGAAGGCTCTGACTTCATTATAGCAGTTATCTCAGAAAGAAATAGTTTGTCAAAAAATAAGTCATAAAAGTCACAAACCCACTCGGATGCCAAAATGTATGAGTAAGTTCAGACGAGAAATATCTATCGAAAGATTTAGGTCATTATTACATTATTGTTAAAAACTCTGAAAACTTATATGACACAAACACAGTACGAAGTAGTCGCTGAATTGACGCATTCATTTCATCTATGATTTGCTATATTTCAATGCTTCAAACTGAGCTATTTTGATTTATCTTTGACTCGATTTACAGCAATTTAACACAAGATTTTTACCTTTTTGTGCTTTTAGTGTAAAGTTGTCTCATAATTTATATAGGTACATATATGTTATAAAGATATACAAGTTGCTACTCTGAATACCGAAAAACAATTTAAGTGTCGTATTAAAGACACACTGTGTAACGTAATTTAGGCGATTACTTAACTGAGACAGATGCGTGTTGTTCATCAATCTATATATTTTTTCCCAATATGTCTCTTAAATATTACAAGTACCATAAGTACTATAATCTAGAGGCTATATTTACATATATTTATTATTACAATTTAGGATTATTTCAATATTTCTACTGATACATAGACTACAGTAGACTATCTAATTAAATTCATAAATAAATTGTTTAATTCGTAGGTTAGATAGCGTAGGGTAAACTTCAACGGTCTCCCAAACTAAAAGCCTATGCGTTCGATAATATGTCTACGAGCCACGAACAAACGACGAACAATATGGTAAGCTCTGCATAATATATTTTGTAGTCAGTAAGTATAGATTCGTTTGGCGTATCTGTATTACATTTAGGAATTTAATTTATTTTCATCGTTTTTCCTATTTCAGATCATTTCGGGGTGCCTCACGTTACTGTTTTGGAATTTTCTTTATAAGAGGATTGTGCAAAATAACATATTGATATAATATGATAAAATGATTCGACGTTACCTAAAACTAAAATTGATTTATGAAATACATTTAATAATTGATTTTAAATGACCGGAAGGGCTAACATCAAACAACAAATAAAAAAAACATCAAACTTCCAGATGTTTCTCAAATGTAAATCAATTTTGGGGTGAAACGTTAGGAAATCTACTACTTCAGAATTAACTAGAACCGCAAATCACATTGGTCTTTAACCAGCCTAAAGCTGTTTATATATTTTTTAAACATGGCATATGTAGGCAAAAATGGTAGTTAGACTTAACGAGTCGATAGAAAAAATGTAAAAGACGCAAGAAAATTTACGATCCATAATTTATCACCACTTTCGAAGAGAGTTATTTCTAAAACTACATCTCACTGAACTTGTTTCTATGTACTAAGTTAGAGTACTAGTTAAACAAAAACATTTAACAGATATTTACAATTTTCGACGTGAATGTGCCCCCCTTTAATACCGTACCGTCGTCAACCAAAAACAGCTTTAATACAAATAAGTTAATATTAAAAACATATTTTTAAAAACAAGCTTTTATCAAAATGCTCTGTCCCAAACCCTGTATGAAGCAACCATGTTATAGTGTAATGTAAAGAACGGGCTATCATAATTAAATGCTATACAGAATATCGTGTTTGTACTGTTGACCGTTAAGCAGCCCCCTCGTTATAATCCAACCCTGGGTGCAGCAGCTATAGAAACTTAGAAAAATTCTAAACTTAGAACGGGCTATCATAATTGAATGCGTATAGAAGATTTCGTTTCTGTGCTGTTGTCCATTGAGGAGTCCCATCATCGGGAACCAACACTGGTTGCAGCAACCACGCCATGGTGAAAATTAGAATGGGCTATCATAATATAATGGGTATACATAATTGTGTCTGTGCTGTTGACCGTGGGAAAATAGCCTGTTCAGTAGCCGATCCTGGGTGTATACTCAAGTCATGCTCACCATAAAAATGCATTGTCATCGGAACTGAACCAACAATTGAAATTTCAAGTAAGAAATGGGCCTAATTAAGCTGGCAAGGTTTAACCTAAACAAACTTACATACTAACAAACATTGCAAAGTAAATAAAATCTTGAAAAAGTCACTACTGTACGCCAGCTAATACAGGAATACCGGCGTGTGATATATGAGCAGATTCATACATTTTTGTATATTCGAATGACTGTAATTCAAATAATTAAACATGACGAGTTGGGCGTCAGAAAGCTTCTTTCCCGTTGGATACCGCATAATTTGACTAAAAAGCAACAGCGGTCCGTGTTAATTGGTGTCAGCCTATTCTGCAACGCTTTAACGGAGGAATTTTGCTTACTGTTATTAGCATCGCTTCAGCTGATTAATCGTGGATATTCTCTTATATAAGCCCAAAAGAAAGTGTCAATTGGCAGTTTAGGTCTTCGAAAGTCAAATTAAGCCTTTAACAGTTTTCAGTTCTCGTATGCGTATCGTCGAAGAAAACAGTCCCTTCATCCACTGTCCTCCGTAAACCAGAGTCTCAAGGGTTATTTAAAATTCTGCTAACTAATCAAAGATAGGTTGCGTAATCAGCGATTTCGAGATCGCGAAGAAGCTTTCCGAGCGTTCAAAACGCTATTTTACAACCCTGGCTTCGGATTGGAATTACTGTTTTAACAGGTAGTTCGGATCGCCACAAATTTTGAAGCAGACACATCTACAGGCGCCAGATTTGCATGCGATAGATTTGCAGACGAAATTTAAGCAGTATTTTCATTTGCTACTGTCAAATTCACATTCCGAGGGGCGTCAGATTTGCAGGTAGCATTTTTGCAGAATATGAAATTAGCGGTAAGAGAATGGTTTTTAAAAAACGCTTCAGCACATTCCGGGCACAAAAACCGTTTTCCATTCCCAGGTCGTTAGCTATGTAAATTTCGTTTCCCACTAACTCTTGGACGACTACTTAGTTCCGGTATAATCAAGCTGCGAAGATGAAGTGAAAATCAATTTCGAAGTATTAATTCATTCCTGTCGACGACGGTTTTACGGCAGACAACTCTTATTAAAATGACAAAGCGTCTTAGATAACCGTAATGAAATATTTTTTATATAAAAACTTCACAGAAAAGGCCTCCCCGAAGATTGTGCACATTTTCGACTGTCTAGTCGGTGACCATTAACGATCCGGCGTTCCTGGAAACGATAAGTCTAAACTCACAGGTTAATCCTACTACCGCTGGGCCAAACGACCCATCTATTTTCCAAGCGAATCGTAATGACGTCCTCGATTAATATCGAAGTACTATCTTGCTCATGGAACGTTGCAGGATGAAGACAACCTCCTTTCCTGCTTGCAGTTGTCAACTCCATCACACACCAGGTCCTACACGAGGCGAACGACAATGCCATCCAGGCCGCAAATTTTTGGAGAGACGTGTTCTTAAATTATCTTCTCTTCTTCTCCTTATGGTGCTTCTCCAACTAGTGAAGTCCTTCGCCAGGCAAAACAATTTCGCGACACTCGTAACCTAGATTTCCGTCTACGGTCAGTTCTCCTCTTCCTTGCAACCTATTTCCATCATAATTCCTGAATTGCAGGAGTTCGTAACTGTCGTGCCTAAGCGCGTGACAAAGGTATGCAACTTGGCGCTGTTTGATGGTCTGCCAAAGGGTCGGACACGTCGGAGAACTTAAATTATCTTTATAAGTCCGTAATGATAAACCTAAAATATTGATAAAAATAAAAGCTGCTTCGCTCCGGTCAGTAATTTTTCACGTAACTATTTAATGTAGCAAATAAAAGAGAGAGAGAGAGAGAGAGAGAGAGAGAGAGAGAGAGAGAGAGAGAGAGAGAGAGAGAGAGAGAGAGAGAATAAAACCAAAGTTGATCTAATGTAGGTCTAATTTAAAAACATGCGACAATTTCTATTGAAAGTGATCAGTCCTAGACAGTACAGTACAGAAACTAATCAGTATTTCAAAGTGACTTTTGGACCGTAGTTAAGAAAACAATAATCCAATATCAAAAAATATCAAGTAATCTTTTGTATTTTTATGAGTTATAAAAACAGAAAAACTATCTTTAATCTAACTGTGAGTTTCTGTTTGTTATTGAGAGAACTGTACATAATGCTATTATAAAACCTATAAGCCCATATACACCGAATGTAAAACTGTGTGTTATTAAGCTTTCTAATACTTATTTAGATTTCTAATTATGATGTCAAATAATCTATAAGATGTCAAAACAAAAGACAAAATGCAAATCCATTGCCGGAACTACTTTTTCAACTAACGTAATATTATACATTATGGTTTGTGAATATTAAATTATATGTATTTTATGTAAAATTGACATTTGTTTTATTTACATATCCCAGTCATTAATCAAAGTTTATACAACTTGGGTTGTCGACTACAGCGGGCGAGCCCGTCACCTCAGGAAGTTTTAACGATTAGTCGTTCTATCTCCCTGGAGTGAACGTAGAAGACAAGAAAGGTTATACAATCAAATTCTTTGTTATAACAATTATTAACAAAACGCTTTTCCGAAGTTCCATTCAATAACATAGGGGCGGATGATTTGTTTTCGCCTAGTGCGCCAAAAACCATAGATCCGGCCCTGCCTAGAGGTATTAGATTCTCAACAGAGCCACTATTGGGAGGTCTTAATGAGCTAACACTCAGGCATATGTCACTTCCACTTTATGTCACTTCCACTCACATGCGGCAGTTGTCATACAAAAACGCATACAGCCTAATTCATATGACCTCACACATTCATAAGAAGTTCGTTTAATACATTGTTAAAGTCCCATACATGTATACAATTTAGACAACGTCACTTTTTCTCCTTGCTTCTCAGATATATTATTGCCTAAATAACTAGCTCCTGAAATAACGTCACTCGACCCTTTGAAGATCATAAGCTTTCTGAAAGAGTATGGAAATATTTGATACATAAAACTGTTCAAAGGCTATATAAATAGCATTTATGTCAACGTTTGTGAAAATTGGTTCAATAGATTTTGTATAAATTGGTGGGGCATTCGTGCTTCTGTCCATAAAGGTGCAATGTTACAACTTCTTCCAAAGTTTGATTATTTTATTATTTATCAGTCATGTTTGTGAAAATTGGTTTAATAGATTTTGAACGAGTTGAAGAAATCGCCATAAATATTTTATTTATTTATTTAAAATCGCTAGTGTGTTGGTATTTTTTATAAAAATACGGTAATATTTTATACAATATTTTTGCAAATGTTGAGATTATATGTCTCAATAACATGGAAAAAATATATTTCATAGATTATTCGTATCGATAATTTATAAAATAATTTTTAAAATATTGAGACACATATGCCCAATGGTAAAGGGTTAAACTCTTTATTCGAACATTTTTGGTTCTAAATCTCGTATTGACTTTGGAAGGTTATTAAAGAGTTTAAAGGTTAAATACACAAATATCTTTTGGATCATAGTCAAATTACTTTGCTTCGAGTGTCGTGGTCATGTACGTGCATGTTAATTGTAGACTCGTGTATGTGGTTTTTAGTATGTGCGATTTACGACTTATTTATTTTGCGAGCTGCTATTCGGTATTCCACTTTTTTTCGTTTTATCTAAACATAATTTGTAAACCTAGTTGTATTCTTCTGTTGCAATTTAAGGTGAAAAAAAGATAGTAGAGTAAATCAATTTTCCACTTAGGCTAAAATCTACCCAAATGTCGAATCTATAACACAGTCTCTAAAGTACAGAGCGTCTACCCACAGATCTAATTAAAATGGAGGGGTTGTGGTACTCCATAATCCCTACAAATTGTAGAAGTATGAACTGTGGCGGTTGGGAGGATTACTTTTTGATATAATGTTAAATGTTAGCCGCTCGCTAGCCACCCGAATCAGACATCAAAGAGAGTTAAGCTTCTAGAAATTTCAGGATAATAACTGATTCTAGCTCTAGATTCTCTACTGGAGAGGGTATTAAAATAAAAGATTAGATTAGTTGAACAATTGAGGACCGTTTTCTCAAAGTGATCTCATGTTTATTGTCAAAAATGAGTTTCTAATGTTTTCACGTACTTTTTACAGATCTGGAGACATCAGAGAAAATATTTTTTTATAAAACGATACTAAAACCAAATATCAGTTTTTTCACGCTGATACATGATCCAAAGATAATCTTTGATTCTGTGTCTTGTAAGATTTTTTTAAAGGTATTAGCGAAGACGTAGCGAGATAAGATATTAGAACGAGCTTGTCCCAGTTGGGTGACAGAATCAAATAAGCATTACCTTAAGTGTTTGCCATTCGGTTTCAGTTATTTTTGTAAGGAAAACCAATATTTTATAGTAAATAATTCTTAAATAAAATTTAAAAAATATTTGGGGTAATGGGAGCTATTGATATTTTTTGTAAAATCTTTATTTTACCTTAATGTATGGCTGCAATTGATTTCAACCTTAATGAAAAAAATATTTGTTAATACGCAGAGATAATAACAAAGGAACCATACTAAGATACTAAAGTCATTTGTCTTGTATAAGAGTCGAGGAATCAGTTATTATTAAATTGCTAGGGTTGAAATTACCATGGAAGATTTTGTCAAATCTACTTTTATAACAAAGATATTAGAGAAGATTTGTATTTATCACTATTCATTTAGATTTATTTATCACTATTCATTTAGCCTTAAGAACTCTCAATTATTCGTTTTATTTAAATGTAATTCTTATGAAATGTTTTAATAACAAAAAATAAGATTTTTGCTGATGTATCATCCAGTGAAAACGGCCCTCAATTTCGGTTCGAAATCCATCGACACACATACTATATCGTAAATTTCAGCAGATTCTATCATATCCAATCTATAGAATGCATACGTGGTGGAGAGATTTATTTTATTAGGGATTGCGAGGATTTAACGCTCGTTTCCCCGGAAACTAAAGGTAGGTGCTTAAAAGTTTATGGCTGTGATACACGTGAAGCATTTCACGTCTATTTTTTCTTTACTTGAACTATTTTAAATAATTTTAAAAATCTAACCACGCTTTCGGCGAAGGCGCTTTCGCAGCGTCGATTCAGTCGTTTATCGACTAAAATTATTATAGAATTTTTGAAAATTATGATATGTTTATACATACATTTCACGAGTAGTAAATTATGTTATACTCTATTATATATAAATGACGAGTCACGAGAGAAAATCACGACTCATCACGAGTCGCGAAAGACGAATCACGACTATATATAAATCACGAATAGTAAAATATACTTTAATCTATATAACTGTGACTTTAATCTATATAATCTTTAATCTATATACTATAATCTATTGTTCTAATCGGTTGGTATTTTCTGCGAAAGACGGTTAAATAATAATTATGATTTGACTGAGAAAAATCAAAGATGTAAGCTCTTTAACCGCTCTATTACCGCAATTCTATTTGGTAACGTCAGAAAATATCCAACAAACAACAAAATAGTTAGCGCCAATTTGGGTCCGGCTGTCATTTAGCGGAAAGTAATTATCGAAACAGAGAGATTGGCTTGAAATTCGCCTCTATTTGAGCAAATTTTCTGGCATCTAAAATAATTGCCGTCATGTTCAGAAATGTCGAGACATATACTTAGGTTCTAACAGAATAAAATAACGAATTTTGAAAAAAGAATACACAAAATTCGAGGTTTTCGTTGTGAATTTCCATAATACGATGAGCAGCCCCTGGGAAATAAGCAATCCGCTGGCTATTATGGTAAATTGTATGTTTTTTAGCAAGGTTTACGCTATTTGAAGAGAGGCAAATTTTATATGTAAGTTTAAATAGCAGTAGAAGTAAAAAAATAATGCATATATATACACTTGCGAGCAACTAAATCGACTCACCCACTCAGTTCCGATAAAAACCAGTTTTATTCTAAAATGACTAAACGGATGTACACCAAATATGTACTTTTATAAAAACCTAATTATTCTAATGACATCATTTTTATAAAAATCGGTTCTGAACTTTTTTAAATAATAATAACTGAACGGAAGTATTGGAAAGTACGCTATTCGTCGCAAAAAGTTTCCGCGTCTCAATCACTCATAAATCCCCCGGAATATGTTTATTTTTAGTCAGTCCATTATCAGTAGTTGACGCGAAAACATCTCCGTAAGCCAAACTCATTATTAACGTAAAAGTATGGATACTACGCCAAAAAAGACCCACCAGGTTATTGCTTTATTGCAGCAGGGCCTTAGTCAACGTACAGTTGCTCGTCAAGTGGAATTTAGTCGGTCTGCCGTCTCGACAGTAAAAAGAAGGTTTGAACCAACTGGTACCATCAATCAGAGACCAAATATCAGCCGGCTCCGGTGCGCTTCTGAGAGAGACGACCGTTACATCACTTCGACGTTACTACAGAATCGCGACCTCGCTGGCGTTAATGTACAGCAGGAGCTGAGACAAGTTCAAGGGGTAGCTGTCAGTCAGTGAACGATCAGAAGACGCTTGAAAAAATCCGACCTCGTTTCAAAAAGACCTGTCACAAGCCTTAAATTGACCACACGCCACCAGCAAGAGCGACTTTAATTTGCTTGAGAGGACGTCAGTTGGAACATAGAGCAATGGCGGTAAGTTTTATTTACTGACGACAGCAGAATGTGTCTGTATGGTAGCCACAGAATATGGGTCTCCAGGCGTCCAGGTGAGTGATTTTCGCAGTGCTGCTTCGCTGAAACAGTCTCCTACGGCGGCGTTTCCTGCATGGTGTGGGCTGGCATTTCTTTAGAGGGAAGGACCAACCTCGTTTTCGTGCCAGGGGGAGGTCGGAGAGAAGGCCTGAATGCTGAACGTTATATCAAATTATTGTCCTGGATTATGTCATACCGTATAAAGGATTTATTGGAAAAAACTCTGTGTCACACGCCCTAAAACACGATAAAGCACTGTGTCACACGCGCGTATAGCTCGGCGATTCTTAGATGAAGTTGGTTTGGAGACGATGGACTGGCCAGCTCTCAGTCCAGACA
The DNA here is from genome assembly GCA_944548615.1 of Micropterix aruncella. Classification (NCBI taxonomy): domain Eukaryota; kingdom Metazoa; phylum Arthropoda; class Insecta; order Lepidoptera; family Micropterigidae; genus Micropterix; species Micropterix aruncella. The sequence goes on from OX155950.1 coordinate 29,717,093, forward strand.
TAAATCCCATCGAGAATTTGTGAGACGAGCTGAAACGAAGAGTCCGTGCCAGAAATCCGGCAACATCTAATATCTACGAGCTCAAGACAGCGTTGTTAGAGGAATGGGATGAGATTCCTCAAGACTTGACCAAAAAACTGATCAGGACGTTGAGGAACCGCATGCGAGCTGTCATCTCGGCAAGGGGGAGGAAAACTAAATATTAATTTAATTAAAGTTCCTTTTTAAGTTTGAATTTTCCGTTTAAATTTAATTTTAAATATCCCCAGTTTTCTACTCCTGAACATCCATTTTACTCCCATTTTAAATTTTATTTAATTTAAAAAAAAATCCTAAGCGGATTTCCATGATTATAGTAATAACGGACAGCTAACAAAATAAGAGTTTTAAAAAGTATATAACTGTATGGATCTACTTAGCCATTTTTGAAAAAAATTAGTTTTTATCCGCACTGAGGAGCTAAGTTATATATATATATATATATATATATATATATATATATATATATATATATATATATATATATATATATATATATATATATATATATATATATATATATATATATATATATATATATATATATATATATATATATATATATATATATATATATATATATATATATATATATATATATATATATATATATATATATATATATATATATTTATGTATATATATATATATATATATATATATATATATATATATATATATATATATATATATATATATATATATATATATATATATATATATATATATATATATATATATATCTATATTTCTATATACATATATATATATATATATATATATATATATATATATATATATATATATATATATATATATATATATATTATACATATATATATATATATATATATATATATATATATATATATATATATATATATATATATATATATATATATATATATATATATATATATATATATATATATATATATATATATATATATATATATATATATATATATATATATATATATATATATATATATATATATATATATATATATATATAATATATATATATATATATATATATATTATATATATATATATATATATATATATATATATATATATATATATATGTATATATATATATATATATATATATATATATATATATATATATATATATATATATATATATATATATATATATATATATATATATATATATATATATATATATATATATATATATATATATATATATATATACATATATATACATATATATATATATATATATATATATATATATATATATATATATATATATATATATATATATATATATGTATATATATATATATATATATATATATATATATATATATATATATATATATATATATATATATATATATATATATTTATTTCATGGCATATATCATATATAAATTACTTATTTCATGGCAACGAGCAAATGAAGTATTTTATTTTTATTTTCATTTAATGGCTGGCTGATAGCGAGCCCAGCAATGGTATATCGTCCTTTTAAAGAGTGGATATATTCGAATTTCAAATCGAATTTTCGGTATGTCATTCCGCATTTAAGAGACGATTCATTGCGATTTTTTTCATTGTTTTTGCTTTAATTTGTCTTTATAAAGACATTTTATTTTGGTTTGCAAAAGGATACGCTTTGTTTTTGAGATGTGGATGAAGGGCGATCGTTCGCTAGCGATAAAGGGATCCCATTAAACCTACATTGCACTGTCGAAAGTGGTGCTCATCCAGGCATACATCTCATTTAAAATAAGCATTTCCCAATCCAGTCCGGGAAAACCTTCCAGCTATGTAAGTGGCTTTTATTATTTTTATCTTTTCATCAAAGTGTCATCCTTTTGAACGAATTCATATTTTATTTTTTATATTATATATTTATATAATACCATATTTTATTTTTTCCTATTCTTTCTTATGCGTAAATATTGAGTAAAATATACAATTTTATTAAATCGGCCTTACGGGTGTAAGGCATCTAATGGCTATATCGCGCGAATTGTCCCTGTTAAGGAAATAACAGAATCGCGCTCTTTTTATTTCAGAAAGGGCTCTCCCGCGGGAAAAATGGGAGCTATACATCATCGCGGAGTACGAGAAAATGTCTTAATAAACTGCCAAACAGACGTAAATGTGACATGTTATATTATTGCAGACTGTAAAGAGATGGCAAACAAACGGGCGGACCCTTAAAGCGTAATATTGCTGAATAAAACAGGAAGGAGGACGCTTACTATTTTACGTCGAAAACAGTGTATATTTGTATACATACAGTTATTACATTAATAACTATATTTTATAGTAATTAATTACAATCCGCACTAATGATCTATAAGAAAGTAGAACAGAAAGAAAACAAGGGGCGGGAGAATATACCAGCAACGAAACGAAATAAAAAAGAAAGGTCAGTACATCTGCCATTACAATTAATAAAATTGTTAGGTTACTACAAATCTCATAACCAAAATTGACGTTGTAATTACAAACGCTTTAACAATAAATTAATAAAGATTTAGATAAAGATTTAAAATTTCAAGTAATAAAAGTTTTATTGAATATTTTCATATATGATAAGTAATGCAAAGAAAAATATCCATATAAACGAGCTAAAATGGGTTTATGTTTATTAGATTACGAATAATAAAATAACATATCTAAGTATTAGTTTCTAAGACAGTAAATTGATAGGGCAACTATAAGAGGTAAAAACCTAACAGTAATTCATTAGTTTCAGTAAAATTCGAACTAATCAAAATGACGAAACGTTTTGCTTTTTTTAAATGATAAACTTTACGATCTATAATGGTTTCATTCATTTAAAACGTTCTTAGGCTTATTGTCTTTGAGATGAAACAGATTGCCCTCGTTGGTCGACGCATTTTTGAAATTGATGAGAAAAAGCCAGCAAAAGCATTTTGATTTTCCACTAATTGTCACCAGGTAAGAGTTTAATTTAAGATAAAAAAGAGGTTCATAAGCATTTGCTTTTAACCTTTATAAGCCTATTCGTATATAATTTAAAGTTATATAATTCGTTTTTTTTAGCAATTGCAATTTTGTCAAATGAATTTTGTTGAGTTTACATGGTGAAGACCCCTTAAAAATCAACGACTTTTAACGTATTTCATCTTCATTTGATTATACTGAGGTTCATTAACTTAATTAATTCCCCTTTTAATAAATATTTAATAACAGCTAAGGAATTGTATTTAAAGATAATTGAATAAAGTAGATGTTATTCAAATTATATCAAATCTTACTTCAAGTCTTGGTTAATTACATTAGATGTATATTACTAACTCTTAATGATTAATCTCTCGGCGGTGCATGCGGCATAAGTTTCAAATAATGTGCTATACTGCCGTTAAAAGTTCGTCAGGGCCTCACGTGTAAAACATACACTGGGAAAGTTCAATTTCCGTTTTAGTCAAACATGAGAGTTTGGAGCACGCTCGCCTGATATTGAGAAAGTTATGAATTGGCGATAGTACGGGTACGCTCTCCCTGCGGCGGACTTGTTGAGCGACGGTGAAGGGGCGACACGCGTCAACGCGAACGTCCGCCAGCCGCCAGGCGCCGCGGGACACTGACTGGCGTCGGCGTCGCGACGTCGCGCACTGCCCGCCGCCCGCCCAAACCACGATACGGTGCTGCCAACCAGGTCGCGACAAAAACTTTTCTCAACTGACTTTTATAGTTATTTATATGAATCTTGGAGACTGATGCCGGAAATAAGAATTCTGTAATCTTTAAATGTATGTAAACGTGTAGATTGAAATTGGAGATACTAAGAAGGCCCGTTTGAAAGTTAAAGAATTTGATTAAACCTGACTTTACGAGTATTTTCTGAAATGCAAAACTTGCTCGAAAACGAAGTAAATTTTACAGCCGAGAGTAATTGCGTAGAAGTACCAAAGGGAATAATATATACGAAAGAACTAACTGGAAATGTAATCGGTTGTGGAGTCAAATTTTACCATGTTAATATTAGGTGGCTTATAATAGGCGCGATTGCGTTTCTTCTATAACTAAAATCGGAATCAGCTCATGCGAGAGAAACAAGCCAATACGTTAGAGCGTAATATGAAGCATAAAACTACTCTCTTTTAAAGCATAAAACTACAAATCGAACATAAATCGGCATAATGTAAGAACGGAATATTTGTTTTCAAACTAATTTAGGCAGGTAGTTTTGTGTGGAAAAAGATACGATCGTTAATTTTATATTCCACTTTAACTAACTGCTCTGTCTCGTTTGCATGAACTAGTCGAGCCCAATGTGAACTTATAATAGCGCACATGACACGTAGCGCTATTTTGATTCGTCTGTCGACGCAAACAACAAAAGACGTCACTTCTTACTGATACAGACAGATCGCATTCATAGTCTTTTTAAGCGGCATTTTAATAAAAAATATAAAAGTACATAGTTGTGATTTACCCACGATTCAATCGAATTGCTCAGTGTTCAATTAAAATTCAATACAATCGCTGCAACATCTACCGCCACTACGCCAATATTTACCATCATACACCACTCCACTAGTGAGTAAAAAAATCGCAAAAAATATTTCTCACCTAATCCCGCTAAACGTCAAGTGTCAAGTGACTTTTGTACTGCAATTCGGCAGTTTCTGTGTTTTTTTAATTGAATAAAAAAGTATGCGCAATTAACATTTTACTGTGTTTTGCTTTTATGTTGATAACGAGCCTGCAGCCATTTACTGAACAGATGGGACGGAACCCAACCGGGTTCTTCGGACCGAGAATGGGCGCTCATAGTTTTTTTAATAAAATTAATATTCAGATGAAATCAGTCATTCAGGGAAAGTCTTAGGGTGACAACCTATTTTTTTTTTAGTAAAGCGAGAGGGTTGGCAACGCCGTTTAAATCACTTGCGCGGGTCAGCACCTCCCCCTCATTTGCAGATAGTACTATTATTTATAATTGCAGTATCCTTGCAGTGGATTCCGGCAACTACCGGCGGATCGCTTGCTAGCCTCCGCACAACACGTCGCCGCTACACTGCGCTGGCTGCCCAGACACTAATTGCCTAAAAGGCTAATTACAGACCGCCTGGAGCGGTGCGACGCCGCCCTACCGCGGCCGTCCACTGGCCAGCTAAGCGACAATCACCACTACCACTGCTGGATCTGCTAGGAGCGATCTTAAGAGATTATCTTAGATTTGCGAGAAGCCGCTGCTAATTTACACTCTACTCTGTGGAACAACGACTACATAACCATTATAATTGCTGATTGTGATACCGATACCAAATATACTCCTGCAACCAGGTAGTGATGGTGGTTGCTGAACATTATTCGGTGCGAGTTTTAATTAACCGGCTTCCTTAAAAGAAATACTAGCAAATAAGCAATTTTTGTTTAAAAAAATGTGGAAAAATTAAAAAAAAGTCTTTATTGGTAAATTTGAACAACCTAGCTTATAAATAAAAGTTTGACAAGCGTTGACCAGACTGAGCTGTCTAGCGGTAGGTAAAATAACGCTAATAAGCAATATTAGCGGTATTTTACCAACCGCTAGATAGCGCCTCGCGCTCAACCCTTTTTATACTATATTTCAAACAGTATAAAATAACAAGTGTAAAAAAAAAATAGTTTTTTTAATATTTTTTCAATTTTTTAAACAAAATTTGCTTGTTTGCTCATGTTGATGCATTTATTCTTCTTAGCCGGACCACCAATCAACCAAGAGTGAATGTATTGCGAACGCGCTAAAAAGAATCGAGATGAAGACGAAAATATCTATATTGAGCCCCCCTGACACGAAAACGACCATTTCCAGATTGAAGCTGTGTGTCTATCTGTATTTGTGTTTTCCTCCATGACAGCGCCCAAACGCTTCATCCTATTGAGCTGAGTTTTGGCATGCAAGCATCATTGGTGATGGTAAGAGTTAAAAAGGTTGTGGTTGAAATCGGTCCACCAGGTGGCGCACTAGCCATATTTCAATCTCGAAATATTAAACTTAGAGACTCGAAATTTAGTACACAGTTGTTTTCTTGGTCCAAAAACAAAATTGTAAAACTTTGGTTGGAATATCTCATATAATAATAATAATAATAATAAAACTCTTTATTCTAAAAGGCGAGCTTATTGCCTGCAGGCAATATTTTAGAGCTGACCTTTACTATTGTATGGACATTATTTGCGAGTAGACTACATAACTTAACCTATATAAAGAGTATAACAAATAAAATAAAAGAAGATAGAAAGAAATATATACCTTACTCTTTGTGGGCACAGGTTTGCCACATCAAAATAATCTAACACCTATAAGGACGCTAAAGTTTTAAAAGGAAGGGAAATGGAGAGGAAAGGGAATTTATCTGGAAGATTTCAAATGCTCTCTGAGTCTGTTTTTAAAAGTTGTTATGCTTGGCGCGGTTCTTACATGTTTCGGCAAAGCATTGTAAAGACGGGTTCCATGCACGGTGAAAGAGAATGAGAAGAAGTCACTGCTGCGACTAGGGATAGAGAGTAGCAGGTTGTCTTTTGATCTCAGAGGGCGTCCATGAGCCGATAGTGCAGTAAATCTGCCGGTAAGATAATTGGGAGCGACTCCATCCAAGATCATATACAAGCTACACATTCCGTCATACATTTTAATCGGATATCAACCCCGAGCCGCTCGAGGCTAGCCGAGAAGGAAACCGCACCGCTCGAAGCCGTTGTGTAACGGAAAGCAATCGGGTTCGTTCGCCGGCCGAGAGAGGGCGCTCGTCGATTTTATTTATAAAATTAATATTAAGATGAAATCAGTCCTTGGCTAATTGCCGGGAAAGTCTTGGGGCAATACAACAATTTTTTTTCCTTTTGCTCTTCATTTTGGTTCGTCGTACCTCTCTGATCATTATGTATTGAAATACAGTTCTCTTATTCTCGTTATGTTTTCCGGGTTTTGCTTCCGGTACGCAGAATACGTAAGCAATGGCAATAATCAGGCAGAATGGAGAGGATACTAGCGAGGTCTTGTTAGTAAGTTGATGGAGGCGAAATAGGGCGGGGAGTAGGCAGGGCGGGCGGCCGATGTCGGCCGACACGCGAGCATAAAAGCCTAATGAAGTTATGTAAAGTGTGCGAAGTGGGCTCGCCAAAATAAAACTGCTGCATTGGGAGAGATTAGCCGAGTTAGCGACGTTCATGTTTAATGTCTGCTCACGCTGCCACAACGCCGCCTTCTCTTTTCTCATCCTGCTTCATCAATTCGCCATAGTCGATTTTATTACACGACTGCCCAACAAAAATGGAGTGTAATGTGTTCAGGGTTTATCTATGTATATTTTCCGTTTCTTTATTCCACTATATCTTCTACAGGTTCAAAACGATTTTGCGCGTTCACAATACTTTCCCTCCTCGTCGGTTGGTGAGCCGGGAAAGCAAAAACATATTTTAAACTCGTTATTATAAAGGACGGTTTTATACATATATATGGCGAGTCTCTCCGTCCGTCATCGACTGCTTCAAGCTGCCGACCGCTCGAAGCGTTCGTTACTGCTCGAGCAGTTTATGTATGCCGATCAATAGAAGATTGTAGTTCACTATGCAGTCGCAGCTTGAAGCAGTCGGGTCCTGACTGCTTCAAGCAGTCTGTGTATGGCCGGGTTAAGTCTTAGAGTAAATGTTTTACGGCAAACGACTTGCGGTATGTTCGGAAACCAGCTCCATGCTTTTTATTGTGTTTCATTTATTTGTTTTAAACTATTTCAATGTTTTTTTTAATTTCCGTTGCTTTTGTAGGGATCGCCTTTTTCGAATATAATTGGCACATGCGTGCACTACGCCCGGTTTGAAACATCAAACACCGAAATGTTTCCATATAACAGTAAACATTAATAAGCAACAAGTAAATATATAATATATAGTCATTTTTTTTTCATATAAATTAAAGTTTAGAGTCGCGCTGTCCACCATAAATTTCTCCTACCAGAGGGCGAGTTAACTAATAACTGTATAAACAAAAATATAATAAATATGTATGTACTTTTTAATTACAGCCATTAAATGAATTTCGTTTAATATTGGTAAGAATCTACTAATGATATCAGTTCAATATGTATTCTTTTTAATTATGACGCACTTTTTACACGACTGCCAAAAATAAAAGGAATGTAATGTGTTTGGGGTTCATGTATGTATGTTTTCCGTTTCTTTATTCCATTATAACTTCGAAATGCTTCAACCGGTTTAGAGGTGTGAGGTATTGTTAGAATCGTTATTTCATCCCGAGTGTCATAGGGTACCTAAACTAAACTGTCTAATCTGTCCAAATGTTCAATAAATAATTGTATAAATGTCCAAATGTCAATAAATTAAGATAAATATATCGTGTTTAGTATTTATTTGTTTTTTATTTTATTTTTATTGGAATTATCAAATTAACCATTTACACTAAGTATAATATTAAAACAAATGGCAAAAACTTTCCTCTTTCATTTACTGGCTAGTGATGCCCAACTGGAATATACCCGTTCCAGGGCAAGCAATTTATATTTTTACATTTAAAACGATGGTCGAGGAAACAACCAAACACAACAACAATAATAATTATTAAAAAACATATATAATAATAATGAATATATATAAAAATAAAAAATAATAAAAATTTCAATATTATGTAGGAAATAGAAATATTAAATACATTAGAATACACAAATACACACATGCATACATATAAACACAATATATGTTAAGTCAACTTCAACTTATTCTACTACATCGATCATGGTATGGGTAGATAAACGCTCTTCTTGCAACAGCCATTTATTTATTTTGGTTATAAACAAATGACAATCAGGGCTGGTATTTATGTCACTGCTTAATTTATTATAAAGTCTTGTAGCTATGAAAGAGTAGTGTCGCTGTCCGAAAGTCGTCTTCATCCTAGGTACATTCAAATTATCACTCAGGAGTTGTCTAGTGGGTTTCGTGTGCGTAATAATAAAAGATTTATTTTGTTTGGCCACGAAAACCCAACGTAGTGCAGTTTTAATAATTAATAATCTAGCATCCAAAACATGAGCCTCTTAAAAGAGTTCATTAGAAGAATATTGATATGGTTTGCGATGCATGATTTTTAAAATACATTTTTGCGCTGGGTGGCGTCAGGAGGGTTTTGCAGCACCCACCCCACCCAATTATACCATAGTTAATAAGGGTTTCATATAATGCAAAATACACTATGGTTAGCGTCCTGCGATCCAGAACACTCCTCATCTCTCTGAAAGTACAACCAAGGGTTCTCACTTTCTTTGACACTGCATTGACTTGCTCTTCCCATCGCAATGTATTGTCAACTACAATGCCTAGGTATTTGACTGTGGGGGATCTCTTTAGTGGTGCACAATTATAAGAGGTTTCAGTGACATTTGTGAATAGTTACGTGGTGATTTACTGTTGGCTGACCCCTTTTAGTAGGGCTAAAAGTCATAAAGCTGGTTTTACTCACGTTTAGTGTTAGTTTTGCAGTTTCTAACCAATCACGAATCCCATTCATGCCCAAATTTGCTTTTGTGAGAGTACTGTCCCAATTTGATCCCTTAAAAATAACTACAGTGTCGTCAGCATATGAAATTATTTTTGCTGTCGGTAACTGACAAAGATCATTTATATAAGTGAGGAAAAGTATGGGTCCCAGGACGCTTCCTTGCGGAACCCCATAGGTTAGTGGTTCAGCGTCAATAGAGTGGTTAAGAATCGACACAAACTGGACTCTGTTAGTTAAATAGCTCTAAAACTATTGGAGACTGGATGACACTACGCCTATCTTTTTTAATTGTTGTGGTAACCTATTATGTGGCACCGAATCAAAGGCTTTTGCCATATTTAAAAATACTGACAAGCACTTTTCTGCCTTGTCTATGCCTTGCACAAGAAAATCCGTTAAGGCTGAGATGGCGTTTGATGTCGCTAAGCCTTCTCTACAGCTAAATTGGTTGTCTGACAGAATAGCGTTTTCTCCTAAGAATTTCATTAATCTTAAATTAGCCACCTTTACAATAATTTTCGACATTGTATTCAGTATTGAAATAGGTCGGTAATTATCCACCTGCGGTTTTTTGTCACCCCCCTTAAAAATTGGTATTTCCCTAGCAGTTTTCAAATCGCTCGGAAATACACCACTTCTAAGGCTAACGTTGATTATATGACTGAGGGGTAGGTACGCTTATATATGACTTAGTTATTTTAATATATGGGACTCTAATTCATCATTTCCTGCTGCTGGCTTATTCTTTAGGCTTTCGATTATCTTCGTGACTTCGGCAACATTAGTCGGTCTGAGATATAGTGAGGCCTGGTGGATACCAGTATCATTACATGAGTCAACTTCTTCATCCTAGACAATTTTTTTGGCTAACATAGGACCCACGCCACAAAAGTGTTTATTAATGTGATTTAGCACTATTTTAGTGTTATTTTGCAGGGTAACAACTTTATCCTCGATTTGAATTTTGGACAAAGAAGATTTTTTTTTTTTTTTTCAATTTGATGCTTCTTTTATTATTTCCCATATTTTCTAAGGCTCTTCTTTCGAGTTTGAAATTTGCGTTTTGTAGTATCTTTGCTTCGTTATTTTAATTAAATTCTTACATATATTTCTATACCGCGTAATTTTATGTTTTAAAATGAGGTCATGCGGTCGCTTTTTTAAGGTAGCGTGCATTTTATCGCGTTTGTGAATACAAAAGAGTAGACCCTTAGTGATCCAAGGCTTTAGTTTTTTGTGCTTATGTCTAATTTAAAAAGTTTCAATTGACGTATTTTTATTTACTATTTGGCCTGACGAAGTGATAAATGCCCGATATGATTCATCTGTACTATGCAGAGAGAGAACTCGAGACCAGTCGTGACTGTGAATGGCGATTAGCTCGGGTTGCCTACGGCAAAATGTATATAAATTTATATTTACATTTACATTTACATTTACATAGAGCGGGGTTTACTATAGAGCTATAGCATTACTATAGAGCGGATTACTATAAAGCGGTGCACATTTACATTTATATTTACATTTATATACATTTATATACATTTTGTATACATTTTTCCAAGGCATCCCTTAAGGGATGCCTCACATTTGAGGGGTTAATGTATTATCGTAGTTAAGAGTTTTCTTTGTGAATTTATGTTTATGTTGAGCCTCCTTCCTCCCTTTCCCTACTTTAAATAATATTGTATAATGATCTGTAATAGAGTTTTGGAAGATGATCGTGGAAATCGTATTCTTAGAGCGAATCATAACATGATCAATACATATTGAATTCTCGCGTTGGCTGGACAACCTCTGGGCAGAGTCCATGTAGCATTAGAAGATTGATATATTGGGCAGCTTAGATGTTTGCCTTCCTTTCTATTGAAATATTAAGATCCCCACAGATTATTAAATTCTTTACGCTTCGATTTTCAATTAAGACCCAGTCTATTTTTTTTATAAAATTAGTGATATTGTTATTGGATGGACTCCTATATATACAGAGTAGAGTTCTATCAATATCAATTAAGAATAGTTTTAAACTGTAGACAGTTTGCTTCAGGGAGATGAATTTCTAGGACAAACATTATAACTAAAACCTTCTCGTATATACACTACCACACCATCATTCTGAGTGTGGTTTAGCGTTGTGTGGTAGCATTCATATCCAGAAATGTGTTTGTCCCTAAAGTAGTGTCCATTCCAGGTCTCGGTGAGTATTAGAATATCTAAGTCAATTTGGAGACGCTCTAATATAATAATAAATTGATCGTAATTTTTATTGAGACTTCTAATATTTAGACATAGACACTTGACTGTATCACCCTCGGACATAATCTCTCTGCACAACAATACGTTTGGGGTGTCACTAATAAATAACTCACGGTGTATATGCGACGTCCATCGCAGAAAATACATCAGAAGGGGAAATATTTGCCTCCTTCTCCCACTTCCCCCCTCCCCCCCCCCCCCCCCCCCATGCCCCAAAGTGTATGTTGTTTAGGATTCATCTCGTCGAGCGTTGCATATCGGGCGAGATTCGCCGATGTTTTATCTGCTAGCGAGGTTGACCGAGGCACGTTTTGCTGATCTCAGTTTTGTCTCACTCTGATACCTAAATCCCACCCGGCAAAACTCGTTTCACCTCCTCGTCGTTAAATCGCACCTATTTATATCGCGCTCTCGGAATATTTGGAGCAAAACGAGCAGCGGAGCATAAATCAAATGTCTGCAGTGTTTTCAGTGTTCAAAAAGCGCAGAACCTTTGGAAGGCAAAAATACATTTATTCACATAATATAAGTTTACACTAATCTTGTACAAATCAGACTGTTTTGTAACAAATACTGCTCTCAGTGTTTTCAACATAGTGGAAAACACTTCTGGGACGCGTCTTCTAGAATGGTTTTCAAGCGGGTCATCTCATTACTCTATTATTTACTGATTATCTAACTACCATTTTCCTAGTTTAATTAATTATTTTTCTCTCCATACTGTTTGATTATTAGAGCTTTTAGATACTTATTCCGTTTTATTCCTTTTTTTACTTATATTACTTTAATAAATGTGCGCCTAATTTACGATTTGCAACTAATATACTCGATTTTATCTTGGTACGAACTTCAGCCTCATCAGGCAGACTTTGTATACCACTTTCTTAAGCATTTCATCTCGGAAATAAATGTTTTCGTATTCTCATACTTTTATTACATCCTATTCATTCAAACCGGTTCCTTGCAGCGGCATTTTTATCTTGGCGAATAGCCAAAAATCACACGGACCCTGATGAACCACTGGAACGACGGGAGTGGGTGATATTTCACGACATCGACATCGGCTTATTAAGGGTCTACCGAAACGAAGTAAGGCAACCTTTGAAGCGGTAGTACCTGTCCTCTATCAGGGACATGCTCATGTTATCGTTCCCGAAAACATATTGGATCTTGTGAATGATATTGGGCCCGATTGAGTTTCTTCGTAAACTAAAATAGGAACTTAATTCAACCGAACGAGACAAAGCAATACGTTAGAACAGAATATGAAATTAACTATCGTCGATTTTCCTGCACCAAAACTGTATGTCGAACTTACACCCGAATAAGTTTGAACACATTTCTTGCGGTGTTAGATTTAGCTCCTTATCTTCGGTGGTTAGTTTTAATGCGGTAAAGAAACAACCGTTCATTTCACATTCTGCTTTGATGTACTGTTCTGTCTCGTTCACATGAACTAATTTCCGATTTTAGTGCAAGAGAAACGGAATCGAGCCCATCGTTATGTTTTTAATTTTACCTCTTTATTATGAAAGTTCACAATGGGCCAGTTTATTATCTTACTACAATCTCTTACAACCAACCCAATTATGATGTGTGTGTGCACTTACTCACTTGTCAGCCAGCCGATTGACAGCGACTAACGTTTTCATCACGGGTGAAGAAGTATCTCATGCACAAGCCCTATACACATATCCGTTCGCCGAAATTTAAAATGTAGATCGGGAGATAGAAAAGTGCAGTCGGCGATTGCAGCGGGATTGTACAGCGCAGACAGAAATGTAATCGGTCGGTCGAATTCGAATCCTCGGCGCGACGCACCTCGCCGCGAATCGATTCGACTCAGAGGCGCGAGTCGACTCAAATTACAGACCTACAACGAGATACAGGAGGATATGCGATCGTATTTAAAACGTATAAATCACCCCTCCTGCACCTCCACTCGACTTAGCATCGTTTCTTTTACCTGCGCTCTCTTCTTTCTTCTTCTTTTTTTTCCTTTTGGCAATCCACCCAATGAGGGTGATTTCGGCCGGGTGGTTATTATTTTTTTTAATTTGGGAACTGTATTGTTAGTAGGACAGCACTGAAACAAACAGACACAAAACATACAATAAAGGAAACAGTAGGAACTAGTATATTATGGAATGGAATAATGTTACTAAAGGGAAATCTGGTTGCGGGAGATAAATTTACAGCGGATTTTGAGGACTTTTGGAGAGTTAAGGGAGAGGAGGTGGTCCACACACAGTGGGAATTGAATTTTGAGGGCTATAAGGTCCGAGACGAAATTAGGATAGTCGTTGTTAAATGGGCAGTTAAAAAAGAGGTGGTCAGCAGTGCAGACTGCATGACCGCAATCGCATTGGGGGGGACGGGAGGACGTGTATCCTATAGAGGTGAGCGGGGGTGCAGCTGTGGCCAATACGCAATATGAAAATGACTGCTATTTCCTTGCTGCTAAGTGGCTGATGATGGAACCATGGCTTAGGTCGGATCCCCTGTAAGGTGGAGTACCTTTGCGCCTTGATTTTGGATGACAGACGCCACCTCTGTGTCCATTTGTGGGATAACTGTGCGCTCTCTTAATGTAGATATGTCGATATACATAAGTCGATTTGCGACGTTAGCAATTACTCGAAATTGACTTAATAGTACAGTTCTACAAACTCTACCACGATCCTGTATTTCTAGCCCAATATTTCAACGTGAGCGTTTTAAGGCATGAACAAACTGAGCCCACGTACGCAACATACACAACGCATTATAACATGTGAACCCTTGAATTTGCATGAAAACAGATGACGTAGAAATATACTTATACATAACGCTGTCACACGCGACCTACGCAACGTCGATCTGCGATCTTTAGATCGGCATGGGAAGGTAGAAGGGGAGGACAGTACGCTGTCCCACGCTTAAAACCAGTGTGTTTCTAGTACTTACGTTCGCAACGCGTCAGACACACATAAAACGCCGGTGCATGTACAGATAATAAACCGGTAGATGCGTTATTATATTGTTTACTAATTAAAAATGAGATTTCTAGTTTTTATGGAATAGGAAATCGAATTTGGTCTAACCCTACGCCTCTATGGTAACTGATCATCTGTCAAAAGTGCCAGACTGTACAAGATGGCGAGTAAGAGTGACCTGGGCAAACGTCGCGGCCGTCAGAAGGTACAGTAGTGCTGCGATTCGACGGTGTTTTTTATATAAAGGCCTTGTTGGCGGCGTTAACAAATGTGAGAATGAATATAATTTTGGTAAGCAATTTTCTTCCATTTGAGGTTATATTCCGACGGGGATCGTCACGATATTTACCGATTTTTCTTTCATTGCTTCAGCATTTGGCACCTCTGTTTTAAATTTGTTTTGCTGTTAATGTGAGGTTTAATGACCCTTATGTAATGAAATAAATTACACCCCGATGCCACGAAAATATCTGCCTCCATCATTGGAATAATACGATTTTTTGTGGCTTGGTTGCCGGATTATGACAGCAGAAGCTGCTCAGCTTACTGAAATCATACAACATTCTCCAGAAATGTGTTTTTTCTTTTTTTGCGTATTTGTGAATTATTATTTTGCGTCCATCAGAATTATTATTATTTTTAATTTTGTTTTAGTTGACTCGCGGGGTTATAACGATAACAATCTTAACGACCTAATGACAAATGCCAACTATGCGTTCAACCTAGCAAGTTAATGGTTCACAGAGAATAATCTCTTGCTTAATGCAAAACTAAAACCGTAACTATGCACTTTTCCTCATAATAAAATTCGTCTACCATACCATTTAATATGCAAAGTTCCTATGTATCATGATCGATCGATCATCATCTCAGCTGGAATATCCATATTAATGAGCTGTGTAGTGCGCTTTTTTCGGCGATATATGCAATAAAAAAGATTAAATTATTACCTGGCGAAATCGCTGCAAAAACTGCGTATCATGCCTGTTTCCATTCCAAAATGACGTATGGTATACTGATATGGGGGAATGCCATAGCCAGTTCTAGGGTTATCGCAGAAACCGATTTCGAAACAAATTTCTGCATATTGCAGAAAAGTGCTATGAGAGCAATTTCAGGATTATCCCGTGATAAACACTGTGAACCATACTTTAATAATGACAAAATACTGACTTTTACCTGAATATGTTTTAGTCTACTATATGCCAAATCTAATATTAACGACCAAGGGGTAAACGGAAATATGCACTCCCACAATACACGCAGACGTGATGATGTTGTCCTGCCTAAATTACGCCTTAAGCAAACGCAAAAGTCTTTTGGATATTTGAGCATCAAGCTCCAGCAACCACTCTCTGCAAGAAAGATGGAAACAAAGGCGTTTGAAAGGTTAAATAAACAAAAGCTGCAATTCACACATGCTTTCTGTGACGGGTATTACACTTTTAATCTGGAACCAGTTCAGTCCGCGACCTTCATCATGAACTGACTGATGGTCTAATAGAATTATCAAAATGTTTGAAAATCCATCAGTCAAAGCAATAAACGACCAGTTTCCCGTCAGTAAGACCAACGTCATGAACTGATGCCAGATTGAATGTGTAACACCCGTCTAGGTGGTGATTTTCTTTGAGCATCCCAATTAATTTAAATAGAGTTAATAACTTTCAGTAACTATCGGTTACCTCATTTTTGTTTTATTGTTTAATTTTATAAAAATAAGAAAACATAATTTTTAACAAAAATAATAATATTATGAATTTATTATTTAATCTGTAGATTAATAATCTGTTTATCGTAACATACCTGACCATCTACATACGTTTTTTTATCAATTTGTTTTGATACTTTTTATTGTGTTATTATTTTTGTATAGAGTGCCTAATAATAATAATATTTTTATGATAATTGAATATTTTATATGTATACCCATGTACATGGAATCAGCTCTAGTTTTGCTTTTTAATTTGACTGCCGTGTAAAGCCGAATTTAGTCGACGCTACTAACAAATGAATATTTCGCTTTGATTGGTTTTATATCAATATATTACAAGCAACTGACGAATTATAATATGCGATAACTAGCTTTAATTGAATAGTCATGCTTTTATTGTATATTCTGAGTAAATAAATTGAATACTGAATTCAGTAGCACTAGCAGTTTCACTAATACTAAGCGACAACATGCTGAATCTAGATGTTTAATCGCAAGGTTTTAGTGCAAATAACAAGTACTAAGCATTAGCCCCTATAAAGCTTTGCTTTCCTAGAAAAGCGGTGCCGTTATCTGGCTTTGAAGCGTTGGGTGACGACACCATAACGTTGTCTATAAAAACCATCGGTGTAGGTTTACCAGAGAGCGTCAAGTGTCACCGTAACGTCAGATAGCGGTGCTGTCAGGTGCATGACGGCCGTCATAGCTGTGATTAACTGTTGTGGGACGTTTTTCGCGTGAAGCGGTGAGCTTTTTTTCTGGGCATATGGGCTTTGTGTCTATTATATGGTTAAGAAGTTAAGTCATCTCTTATGTGATTTAGTCATAATCGAACAATACTGGTGTTAAGCGAAAGTATTGCCTAAACTTTTCGTAATTACAGTGCAGATGGCTATGCACTAAAATTTGAAATGCACCCTCAGTAGTAGGACTTTTAAACGTCAAACTCTCCTCCAAACGTTTTTTTCGACTTCCGACTCAACATCTTCGAAATATTCTACCAGTGCTATGGCTAAATCGTCCATTTTCCACCGCTGCACGAAACACCACTCGAGTGAGTACTGAGTGACTACGATTGAATAAGGTCGCACCATTTTCTATGAAACCACATCGTTGCTCAACCTAGACGGCCGTCCTATCACGGCCGTCAAATCTCAGCCGCTAGACAACGGCACCGCTTTTCTAGGACACCAAAGCTTAAGCCGTTGTAAACCTAGCATATGGCAATAGTATTCCGCATTGTGTGGTGGTTGCGTCATTCCTGCTCATGCTCCGTGGACGAGTAGTCGCGTAGGCTTGACCGAATTTAGTTGTCAAATCATGGATTAGTAATTATTTGTTTAGGTGGAAGAAGTTAAAAGTTATGTAATGCTAATATTTCCGATTCCTCGCAAATATTAGCCATATTGTGCGAAGCAAAGAATTACAAGAAAATATGTGTAAAATAAAAATTCCATGTCACAACATACCAAATTAAATATTCTCCACTTGTCTCTGGCCTAATCAGGTAGATATAGATGAAAAGGAACTCTGCAATCGCGTAATCTTTGAGGACATTAAGAATAATTATCCTTTGGAGCAGGCACTTGAGATTTGGGCATAAGTTTGGACACATTAGCCGTTCTCCCACCCTCGCTCTAGAGCCTCCCGCCCGCCTTCCGCGATAATAGAAGCGACCACCGCGCTCTGGGCGGCACGTACGCTGAATCAAAAAACTTTTCCCCGCATTTTACCAGTTGCTTCAGCCTTTTTCCTTATCGTAGCGCTCCCCTCTCCAAATATTCTTCTGTTCTTTACCCTCCCAATGAAATAAAGTAACCATAATAATACTACCCTTCATAAAATATGTGTTTTAGGGTACTGTATTGCCATTACTCGATATTGCTGTAGAATAAAATGGTTGTTTTGGATTGCAAATTCTATACAAGCGCATATGGAAGCCACGTATATAATTACATTCACAGTTTTTTTTTAAAAACAACCTTTGGGGGATAATTTAAGGGATGAAATATTGTATGGAGATACCTAAACCGTGGAATCTGGAAATTCACCATTTTTCACAGTGTTTTTTTTTGATAGTGGAGGTAGCACTTAAATGTTTTTTTGGAAATTCCACCCCTAAAGGGGTAAAATATGGGATGATAAAAAAGTTTATATGAAAAAACGTCATATACTGGTACATGCTCCCTCGGTTAATTAAATTAAATAAAATATACCTGTTTCAGGATCTTTGAAAATTCCACCCAAGAGAATAATAAAGAAGATAAAAAATTGTATGAAAATACATTTTTTTTGAGAACTCCATGACAAATTTATAAAGGGTGTAACTGAGTTTTTGACTGACGGACATATCAACGCACATTTCATACCACTGGGACTAGAAACTTAGAATATTGCACAATGCTTCCTTACACATATAATGTAGGCGGGCACTAAGAAAGTGTTTTTGAAAATTCAACCTCTAAGGCGGTGAAATAGTGAATTACTGTTGTATGTAAAATCACAACCGCTGAGGCTACAGATATCAAAATTTACATGCAACTTATTACAAATGAAAAATAATGGCTTTCACAGCTTTTTTTGAAAATCAACCCTGGGGAGGTAATTTAAAAGATGAAATATTGTAAGGCGATACCCAAACAGATGGACCGATTGGCATCGCCGAACGGTGGTGCGCCAACCGTGCAGTAGCGCCGGCATGCAATTCCGCCAGGAGAATCCGATCCACCAGCTGTGAGGCCTGAGACGCGAGAGTCTTACCCGGGGTAGCCTTCCGCACGAGGAGGCTTCTGAATAGGAGCTGAATCGTGAGCTCTGAGCCGATTCGAGAACAAAATGGATCTTGTGGCCCAAGCTACGCGAAATCATTCGCTTCAAAATAAACAACTAGGACTGTCGACTACAACGGGCGAACCCGTCAACTCAGGAAGTTTAAACGAAATTTGATCGTTCTGTCTCCCGTGAGGTGAGCGCAGAAGACTTAGGACAAAAGAGTCCACCATCAAGCCCCGCCACATGACCGTAAGAAGCCAACGCCTACTGCGAGATAGCCAGGTATGTTAAACGGTGGGCCGACATTCGCGCCTTTACTACGAGTTGCAACCAGATTACTCCGGTCTCCAGACTGGTTACGAGTTATAGGTCGCTTGCGCGGTCCTCTCCCTTAGGTAGCGGTGAAACTGTATCTAACGAATATATCGCGGACCTCGGCATCCTTTGCCCGGCTGTTCACCCGTAATCGGGTAGCCGATGGTCGTATCAAGAGCAGTCGCCGTAAGGTAAACAACTATCCCCGCTATATAGGAGACAGTACTGTTTCCAGACTCCCCGACTGTTAGTCAGAATGCACAATCGATTGACTGACGCTGCACGGTGCGCAAACCGTCCAGGAGCGCCAGAAGATTGACTCCTAGGGGAAACTAGCCCTCAGGCCAGTTTCCTGCCCGGGCTTGCACTTCATGCATGGAGGCCGCCGGATGGGTGTTGACCCGTGAGTGTGACCGACCCTGAACAAATAGGTCTTCGTGGCCAACTCCAACAGGGCCCATAAGCTCCCCTTCAAAATAAACAGTATGAAAAATGCCATTTACATATGTAACTTCGAATCTGTACAAGCTGACGTGTTTCGAAATAACAGCACAATAAACTCAATTTGAGCTGAACAGTCTAGCCGAGCTGAAAAATTGATTACCTCCCCCGGGACTGCCATGTCTGCTAAGTTAAACCTGTTAAGCCACACAGCCGTAGAGAATGCTTTCTAATTATATTATTATGTATAGTAGATAGTGGAGAAAGAGAAAGTTTTGAGTGGCTTAAGCGCGGCGAGAGGGTTGATTGCTATTATTTTCAAGTTTTTAAGTGTTAAGAAGTTATGCCTATTACGTAGACCTAATACGTTCAGAATTAATAAAGCCGTAGTACCAGCAATTTTTACACACTCCCAAATAAAAAAATAAACTTGTATAATTCACATTCACAATTTATCAATATGCCAAAAATAATGAAATCTACAAATTGTTCGAAAAATATGAAATCAATGCACTTCAAAAAATAACGCATTCTTCTCCTGTTGGACACTGCCAAAAGTAAATGTATGATATCTATAGTAATATTATAAAGAGGTAAAGTTTGTGAGTTTGTGAGGTTGTAGGGAGCAATCTCTGGATCTACTGAACCGATTTTGAAAATTGTGAAAATAGAAAGCCACGTTATTTGTATCATAGGTTATATATTAATCCGAAAAATGAAAGGACTTTTTCGTGGTTGTCGGATTTGCAAAGTAAGTCGGAGAAAAAACGGTCGAATGAAAACGTTTCATACGAACGCTGCCTTAAAGATGAGAGGTAAATGATTGAGTTCTAGAGAAAAGTTGTAAAGCTTGATAATGCCTACAAAAAAGTCAGCGACAGCATATGTATAACTTTTATATTTAAGTCACAAAAAGTAGTTTTTAAATTAAAAAAATATTTTAAATCGTTAGGGCATGTTTATTGGTCATATTATCAACAATTACATATGAATTCTTATCAAAATAAGTAAATTTATCGTCTCAAGTGTTTAAAACAAAAGACTTTTCCTTTTTACTCCATATAATTTCCCTTTTATTGCATAAATGGTTAAAGACATAATACGACATAGGTATGGAACCGCGACCGTATCTCGGGTTGGAATTCCCGAAAGACAATATTTTTTGGTACCAAATAATAACATTACATCTAATATAGTATACAAAGAAGTTTTGAACAATTAAACTAAACATAAATTATTCAATCATAATCATTTCATTCACTCATTTGAAACCCAGTGATATAGCCAAATTTGCATCCAAATACATACATACATATGCAGTAAAAATATAACCATCCTTTTGGCAGTCAGGAAATAAATCATAGCACTCAGTACTAACCGAACCCCAGTCATAATTTCAACACAAGTAAAAATGTTTACCGCCTAACGAAGTGGGCACGGGTCAGCTAGTATCTGATAAAGATAGATATGGCCGGCTCAAGTCCACGATCTCTCAAAATACACAATCATTTAAAATATTTCAAAAAAAAACAATAATGGTTTCATGTGCATGTACGTACAGTGATCGAAAAGGCTGACACGATAAAGTAACTTGGACTAACTTTTGACAATATAGTGAGATGGGAGAATCATAGCAATATAATTACTACTAAGAAACGCAAGCTGCTCTATATGGGACTGTTTAAACTATGAAAAAAATAATACTTGCAGGTCTAGCTAATACTTCTGTTATTATGTACTAAAAAAACTGCTTTTTTTAAAAATAAGAGTCATTTGTCTGCATCTTGTCTAAGCGGGTTGGCGAAAATGAAAAAAAACGGAATTTCGCGGGCTAATGAAATTGCTTGCTTGCTTGCCTTTGCTTGTTTTTTTTTTTTTTTGTTTGGAGAGAGTATTACAAGACACGAGATACATATATTAGGGGAATGACAGGTGCGACGAAGAAAAGCTAGTATTTGTATCATAATCTACTAGTTGCACGTAATTGTGTAGTGCCCACTGACTGCCCCTCGGGGGCGCGTTCTCTGTTTGCAGGTCTCTGGACTTCTCTCACTACCCCCCCCCCCCCCCCTTCCGCCTCGGGGGCTCCTGGCACAGTAGATATATATGAGCTAAAGCAGTATGGAAACTAAGCCCATTTGTTGAAATAAATACCTACTCTCCATTGGAGCGCTAGGGTTGTCAATCTTTATTTTTTGTAAAAATGATGTTATTTTTAATCCTACTAATAATATTATAAACGCGAAAGTTTGTATGTATGTATGGATGTTTGTTCCTCTTCCACGCAAAAACTACTGAATGGATTTTGATGAAACTTTACAATAATATAGCGTACACATCAGAATAACACATAGGCTATAATTTATAAAGATATAGTGTGAATTATCTAAAATATAACGATAACTGTCAAGTAAGTAGGAAAAAAATGTAAGAAATTGACATTCGAAATTTAAATTCTATCCTACTATCCTACTAATATTATAAACGCGAAAGTTTGTATGTATGTATGGATGTTTGTTACTCTTTCAAGCAAAAACTACTGAATGGATTTTGATGAAACTTTACAATAATATAGCTTACACATCAGAATGACACAAAGGCTATAATTTATAAAGATATATGGTTTTCTATCATCATTATCACAATTTTCCATCACCACGCGGGTGAAACCGCTGGGCGCAGCTAGTTATTAATAAAATCATTTATTTGTAGTACAGCTTCGATGACAATGCATTTTTACGGCATCATCATGACCTGATTTTAGAGCCAAGATCGGCTCCTGACGAGGATACTTTTCCACTGTCAACAGCACAGATACACAATTTTGTGTACGCATTTAATTATGATAGCAACTTCCAAGTTTCAACATTACATGGCTGATATACCCTGGGTTGGCTGCCAACGAGCGAACTCCTTAACGGCCAACAGCAGAGACCCAAAATTTTGTATGCGCACTCAATTATGATAGCCTCTTCCAAGTTTCACTATGACATGCCTGATGTACCCTGGGTTGGCTCCTAATGAGGGAACTCCTCAACGGTCAACAGCACAGACCCAAAATGTTGTATACGCATTCAATTATGATAGCCCCTTCCAAGTTCCACCGTGACATGGCTGATGTACCCTGGACTTGCTTCCGATGAGGAAACTCCTCAACGGTCAACAGCCGAGACCCGACATTTTGTATACGCATTCAATTATGATAGCCCCTTCCGTGTTCCACCATGACATGGCTGATGAACCATGGCTTGGCTCGCGATGAGAAAACTCCTAAACGGTCAACAGCAGAGACCCAAAATTTTGTAAAATCAATCAGACCAAAATCAGCCATGTCATGGTGGAATTTGGAAGGAGCTATCATAATTGAATGCGTATACAAAATTTTGGGTATCTGCTGTTGACCGTTGAGGAGTTTCCTCATCGGGAGCCAACCCAGGGTACATCAGCCATGATAGCAAGTTGAAGTTTTACCTAAATTCAAATGAAGTTTTACCTAAATCGGTTCAGCAGTTTTTGAGCCAAATCAAAACAAACATACAGAAAGACATACACACATATACTGCCCTCAAGAATTATATCTAGTAGTATAGATAAAAACTTAACAATCAATCATTCTTACCTTTGGTGGCACTCACGACTGACAGCCCACCGACAAGTGCTTAGATTATTGTTGAAGCATGCGTCTGTGTGAGTGCGTTCGTTTCGATCGTTTGTACGTAGTTTCCATACTGATTTAGCTCATATATCTACTGTGCTCCTGGGCTAGTTATGTGTGCCGGTGTGTTTCCCGTCGCCTCCGCAATGGCATCCTCGCTCGACTGGTCGATATACAAATATATTATAATTAGGGTAAAATCAAAATATTGTCATTTAAAATGGCTTAGTGTATATATATTTAAAAAAATAAACAATAAATGGTTCCAGGGCCACTGGGGAGGGACAGTAGAATCCAGAATCAGAGAGAGAAATAACTGATATAGACCGGTATTTGGCTCGATTGCGTTTCTTCGTGAACTAATACCGAAAAATATTTTATGCGAACGAAACAGAGCAGTGTTTTAGAGCGGAATGTAAAATGAACGATCGTATCTTTTCCCGGACAAAAACTAACTACCGAACATAAAACCATCTCAATTAGTTTCAAAACATTTCGTCCGGTCTTAGATTATGCCGCTTTACAGTCGATTGGTAGTTTAATGCTGAAAAGTGACGAGCAGTCACTTTTAATCGCGCTCTAAGGTATTAGCCTTTCTTGCTCGCATGAACTAATTCCGATTTTAGTTCACGAAAAAATGCAATCGGGTCCATTAAGAAGGAACAATCTTTTAAGGCTGAACTATCTCATTGTTGTCAGTGGTATTGGGTAGATCCCATTCCATTTATTATTTGTAATGTTTATTTATAATTTGCAACTTAATGATGTAAACCTTCTGGTTTTTTATTTAGGATCCAGCAGGAATTGCTGATACTACGGTTATTTTAATCCTGAAAATTTTAGTTTTAAGAAATAATTGAAATAACTTCTTAATCACTTACTTGAAAACTTTAAAATATTTGCATTCAATCCTCCTGCCTGTGCTTAGGCCACTCAAAACTATCTCTCTCTTTACTTATATATAGTAATGTAATTAGAAAGCATTCTACAGCTGGGTGTCTTAACAGGTTTTTTAACTTAGCAGACATTGCAGTCTCGAAGAAGGTACCTAATAAAATTTTCATCTTCGGCTCAAATTGAGTTTATCGCGCCGTTATTTCGAAATACGTCAGTGGATAATATAAAGTAGAAGCATAATGAATAAAAGTAGAACCTAAGTCGCTGCTTATGGCGAGGACTAGCGAGACGCTTCGTTCATTATTAAAGTCAATCTCTTTGATGGCGAACTATAATGGACATCTCGATAATCAACTCACTTTATTGCGCAAGCAGACGAATTAACGTTTGATGCCCGAGTGCCGTTCAAGCTGCTTCGCCATTTTCTGTAGCAGTCTTCTGACATTATATTTTTTTTATCTGATTGCTGCGGATTTTTTTTAACCCGAAGAAGAATCTATAATTAACCCCTAGAATGACATTGCGAAAGGTTTTTGGGCGCCATCAGATATGCGGAAAAACGTGGAAAATTAATACAAATACCAAGAAAATTTACACTCCCCGTAATAACGCTCTAAGGGGATTGATATTGGAATCGTTAGAGAAAATGTCATACCTATACAAGATGACGTCATTCTCTATCGCTTTTAATTGAAATTCGAACATAGAATTCTAAAGTAAAGGTAAGGACAGACTGAGCCTACGTACGCAACGTCGATCTGCGATCTCCAGATTGGCAATAGAAGGTAGAGATAGCAGATTTGTACAATGCAACCAAGCAATTTTTATTTCTGTAAAATTCTCATAATTGTCCTTTGTGATACGCAAATATCCAAAGCATCGTTTCGTGTGGATGCATTTGGTTTTACTTGAAATTATGTAAATATGTATATTAATTTTGGTGTTTTCATTGCACATTGCGGTGTCTTGGTGAATTTCCTTTTAAAACTTCCGCATGTCGTTAAATTGTGAAGAATACCCATAGTCTTTCGGCTTAGCACATTTCTGTCCAGGCACTCATTACGATACCATCGTAATGCCTCGACTTGGTTGCTGTTGTTATTAAAATTACCATTCAATACATACTAGCTGTGGAGACAGCGACAAACAAAGTGCAAGAGTTTTGTAAAAGCTGATACATTCAGATCAGACAATATTTTGACCGTAGAATGCCGGGTCATATACATATCATAATAATGAAGTCCCTGCAAATACGCCAGTGCGTATTTGCCGATAACTATCACGCATAGGTCTAATGTGCCGCGCAATATAATGGACTTGATTTTTTGTAATATGTATGGAGTAATGCTGACGTCACAGACCATTTGTTTCGAGTTCTGCAGTGCATCCACTGTCTACTGATGAATTTTCAGCTTTTCCAAAACACTTTGGGGGTACTAATTAAAATTACACCTTTCCTAGAACGCCAGCGCCAAGTGCCCCGAAGTCTGACCTGCTGACTCTACCCCAGATTTAGAAGTGTGTGGAATTTTTAGACTCGTTTTGTCATTCCGAGTGTCATGTGGTAATTGTATAAATATCAAGTAAATAGTTGTCTAAATTTCCAGATGTCCAAATGTCAATAAATTAACATAAATATATCGTGTTTAGTGTCAAATAAAAAGCTTTATTAAGTACATTCTAGAAATATACATATGTAAAAAACCGCAATAAAAATAATTATAAATACAATACTTCACATTCTGTAACGGTAGACGTGTTTTTTTTTCTTTTTTATATATTTACTTGTTTGGCTCTGATCTGTGTTGTAATATGATGTGTTGTTTCTATTTTAAATAGTATTTTTACAATAAATAAACAATGATAATGATGATGATACCACCATTGCGCTTGTAGGTCTTACGGTCCCCTAGCCTATTTATTACATAGATATCGCGCCCGTTCCGAAGCGCACATCACAATTCCGTTGCGACCGCATTACTGTAGAATAGTCTGGCTAGCTGGAAGAAACTTGGACCCCGAGTCGGCAAATTGGGTGCGCATTATCGGCCGCACTCCGGTCGACTTTGTGTTCCTGTCGGGGAAACTTGGATGCAAATCCGCCTGCAAAGCCCTGAGGAAACACGTGCGCTTACGCCCACATGCATTTTACAAGGTAAGTCCACCCTCAAGCTGCCACCGCATCGCGCATTCTTAACTCTGCGGGCGGGTGCGTCTTTCGTCTTATCGGATACTAGCCTTAAAGCCTGTTAACAGCGGGCCGATATTATTTTTTGTTTAATATTGATTCATTATGAATAACACCAGCCAACAGTGAAAATGTAACAAGAACAAAGTCAGTTGTTCTGTACTAAATCGACCACGCTGATCACGAAAAGGACCATGAATTCCCCCTTTCGCTGTAGTGTTTTGAAAGTGTCTAAAAAGTTCCTTATACTATACTATTATATTATATAATATTACGAGTACGTATTGTAAATATTAATATCCAATTATTCATACTTCTATTTTGATTTATATATCCCTTTTTGGAACTCACCTGATAAACAAATTACCTTGTTATTATTTTTCTTTTTCTTATATTATTATTAGCCTTATTACATTTTTCCTTTATCAAAGTGTTCATATTATTTCTATTATAATTTGTTATGAAAACATTTGTAAGTTTACTATAAAGTAAAAATAAAAATATAAAATAGGGCAGAAAATTTTAAGGACCTTTTGGAAAATCTTCTACATTCCTACGATAGACTGGGGTGTAACATATCAATAAAGTTACACTTCTAACATGTAAACTTGGACATTTTCCATCAAAAACTGTGGTGCTGTTAGGGACATCCATGGCAAACGCATCTACCAAGAAATTTCGGAATTGGAAGAAAGATACCAGGTAAAGTGGAGCAAATCAATGTTAGCGGAGCAAATCAATATTGCTGGACGCTCGTTAGGGAAAACAAGTAACAAAATACAAGCGATTGCGCCATCAGTGACCTTCCTCTGAGGGAGAACTACAAGGTAAATACATGAATAGGATTTAAAGGGCAATTCTGAAAAGCTTCAATAACGAAAAAACAGAGATAAACTTGCATTCCCATTGCCATTTCCGTGTTCAGCACCCTTAAAAACATAAAGATGAACTGTTTTCATCAATGTTACAGATAAAACATAGTTACAGTTACATTTTTTGGCTAGTGTTATCGACCCAACATCACTCGGACAAACTACTTATATAGGGGTATATACAAACTGAAAAAAACAGACTTTTCCCGGAACACCCAGTAAAGCTTGTTTTCGTGTACCTATCCATAAATTATTATTATATACTATAGTCACAGTAAAACCCTATTTGCAAGAGAATTTTCATAATCGGCCATTGCGTTCTCGAGTTATCGTGCTCACACACACATACACACACAAACACACTTTTACAACGAAACTTTGCCCTCCATCTCGTGTTATAGGCTTCGCAGAGCTTACCTTTGCTCCGCCAATTATGAATGACCAAACTAATGAAATATATATAAATATTGCGGAACACGTGTAAAATCATTTGGAAACATGTTGTGAAACACACATAGTGTGATTTATATTGCTTTACAGTCTACTAGCCTGTACTTGTCTCTTCATAGCTATGGCTATTTTTTTTGTTTTACCCACAAGGCATATGCCTTTTTATGTAACCCGCCTTGTTGCCTGTTGGCACCATCTTCTAGGTGGGCATTTGTAGCATCACGCAGTCAAATACTCAGACGGTCATCCATCCCAGTATTGACCGCGCCCGCCGCTGCTTAACTACGATAACAACGAGGAGAACCGGTGTCAACGGGGCTACGGACGCTACGGCCTCCTGGTGCCCGGCGAGCTCGCCAAGCACGCCGTCAGCGAGGGAACCAAAGCCGTCACCAAGTACACCAGCTCCAAGTGAACAACGAGTGAGAGCTTTATCTTATCTTTATCTATGGTATGCTTTATGGCTGAAATCCTTCAGAGGGCTTCCGGTTACAAGATGGCGACAAGACATGACTTGCTCCTAGGCCGTGCCGGGATAACGAAGGGTTTTTAAGGGCAGACTTCCCGAATTATGGCGGATTAGCAGCCCATTATTATCAATGAATGAATGAATGAATGAATGAAAATCTCTTAATTGCACAGTTAAAGCAAGATACAATGGCGGACTTATTGTTAAATAACAATATCTTCCAGTCAACCAACATTCTGATGTGGAAAGAAGAGTAGGAAAAAATGAAGTACAAAAGGATATAAAATGAAATTTTAAATTATAGCAAATTTTGCATTTTGTGTATATCTAAAGCCAAAATTAATAAATATTTTTTCGGGTAGGGCCTAATACAATATTAATATAGAAATAAATAGATAAATAAACTGCCAAGATAAGGTCAGGAAAGGAGGGGATAGAATAGATAGAGGAAAGGATAGAATTTATGGTTCATATTTATTGTGAAAGGAAGTGCATTTTCAATTATTGCTTAAAGGTGGACAGTGAGCTAGCTCTTCTAATAGTTAGAGGAAGCTGATTCCGCAGTCGAGCTGCATGTAGGGAGAAGGAGTAGGAAAAAAGTGGTTTTATGTTTTAGGACAATAAATATGTAGAGAAGTAGAGTCGGCTTATTCAGGTGAGTGTCGCTTCAGTTTTTGTTAGTCGATTGACATTTCGAGCATCGTAATTCTTTTCGATTTCTCCTTTTGTTTGCAGTCATCCCGGGTACTTTATATAACCGCAACCATAAACTAAAGAACCTCGAGTAAACTCGAGAGATTACCGGGCGCCGGAATGCATTAAAACGTGAGACGAATTCCAAATTGCTTGTATCATTTATCACCCATTTTTACGGTATTTCGGCTTTGTGCGTTAGCTCGGGTCTGCCTCTATTGAGGACATCGATAAAGGAAGCGATCAATAAACGAACTCTGAATCTACGAACCTAATTTGTTTTTTTTTTGTTTGTAAAAATCGGCCTCTGGGCAAAACCAATAGCAATAACTTTTTTTTCGCAACCTAATCCTACTTTTTGTATATTCTTTTTGTAAGTATATTTTTTTCTAAATTTAGTTTCCGCATTTCGGATTTAAAACGCGGTGGCGCACTTTAAAGTTCTTCTCTTTTTTTCTTTTGGCTATTTATAGCGGGTAGGTCTGAGCTTCGACACAGAGGGAGACCCGATTAGAGGGCGATTCGCCAGATGCACTTCTACTTCGATTTCCAGGCAGATGTCGCCAAACTTGTGTGGTATTCAATGGAATGCTTTCCTCGGCGTCTCGAGGACGTTAACAGTGCTTTTCAAGCTCGTAAAAAATCTTATCAGTTGAAGCGTCGAAGATTATGGTAAGACTGCATGTTTAGATAATGAATTCCAAGTTTAGAATGTCATAATGCGGTATCAAGGTTTTCAATGGCATTTAATGTAAAACTGCTAAACAGAATCAAATGCTTTAGACATATCATTAAATATATATTAATCGTGTGTTGCTTTTATCGCATTTTTGGATAATTATGTCTATTTGAAGCTCTGGGCTAAAATATATAAAAATACTAAAATATAATAATGTTCTTAAATATTTCGGAAAAAAATATTTTGTATTTAAAAGAACGTATTTATTTGTGTATGTACCTAAATTTCAGGGTTATTCTGGCTGTAATTTTATATACTAATTTGGGAAATTATCCTTAAAATGAGGGCTCTTGGTTCTTTAGAATAAAATAACGTCTAAAGCCCCCCCCCCCCCCCCCACTCGTAATATGACAAAGTAAGAATTACTTGCTTTTTGGTTGCTCAAGCATGAAGTACGACCGTTGCTCATTGAAACAAATCAAATTTTAAACGATTTATCAAATTTATTAAATTCAAACTCGGTAATTGAACTATCATGTGATAGATACAACACTCAAAAACATATTTGAGAGAATATCAGTGATAGATTTTTGGATATATTGTTGTCAAGAGTACCCAGCAGAACAAGCGATAAAATTTCTAATGCATTATGTCACGCCCTATCAGTGTGAAGCAAGGTTTTCAATACTCCTATAGAACAAAGAATAAAGTTAACGTTTTATGCGGCAAAATTCGAGTACCTGGTCAAAAATAAACAGCTTTATAATTCTTACTATTAGTAGGTAGGGAAGTAATATAATTACAGTTTAATTATTACATTATTGTTCAAGTTAAGGCTTCAGTTATATTATATACTTACTTCTATGTAGAAATACAAATGTGTTTTATTTTGCCTATTTATACGCTAGAATAGTCAAACAAAATTAGTGAGTCAAGGTGGGGAAGCATAAAAATTACCGGGTCAAGGCTAAAATAGTTTGGGAAACGCTCTTATATTGAAATTACGATATTTTTTTTTTGATGACCACATTTTAAGGCAATTTAGATGTATGAGCATGTTACTACAACGTTTAAGTAATTTATTGTATTTTAAGAGCCTTGCCCGCTCTAGAATGGTTTACTCCAGTTGGGTGACAGAATCGAATTAGCAAGAGGTTAAGGTTTCGGCATTCGGTTCCTGTTATTTTTGTAGCCAAATTCAATATATTATAGAAATTAATCTATACTAATCATTACTAATATTATAAAGAAGTAATGTTTGTTAGTTTGTTAGTTTGTATGTTTGTTTGTATGTAGGAAGTAGTCTCAGAAAATACTTATCCGATTTCAAAAATTATTTCACAAAGAGAAAGCTTCATTATCGACGAGTGCTATAGGCTATATTGTATTGTGATATGGGCTATATGTTGGTTTTCAATAAGAAATCACAATATTTGTAAATCAAGTCGGAGAAAAATGACCGGGTGAGTTAATTTATCGGCGTGCGCTGAAGAAACGGTTTTGATATATGTGGAAACAAAATATGACGATAACATCGGCCTCAAAAAGATCTATAAAAAAGTTGAAGACAGCATATATCCAACTTTTATATTTAGGCTACAATAACTGCTTTTATATCTCAAAAAAAGTATGAAAAATAAGTAGGCAGTGTTTGTTGAAGACATCAGGGTCATCCACATATTACGTAATTACGTTTTTGGTATTATCCAACCCCCCCCCCGCACCCCCATGTCAACGGAAGTAGTCGGCGGTCTGACCCCCCCCCCTCCTCCCCCCTCCCAATATTACGTAATCCACCGAATTTGCGGAAAATGTGAAGAATCGTGAACCCAGCTTTTGTAAAGTGTTTATAAAAATGTACTTTATTAATTAATAGTAATTACAAAATCTCAAACTCTTTGGTTTATTTTACAAATCCCAATCTTCAGACCGCAACGCTTCCAGGAATAGGCCCGAGCGACTTAATCGCAGACGAGCGCGTGGAATATCTACTCAAATCGCGCGTGCGGGGGGGGGGGTATCTTCGGCGTGGCACTACTGCGGTATTTCCGTGCAGATTTAGACCAAGAAAAAATGCGATGCGGTGACCAAAGTTGATTACGTCATCAGGACAGGCACGGGGATGCAAGCGTAAGCCTCACCTCCACCCCCCCCCCCCCCATCCCCCTCGGTGATTACGTAATATGTGGATGGCCCCTTAGCAATAAAATAAGAATCCTTATAAAATAAATTAATCTACTATCACGGGTAGGCAGGTAAGACTGTTCCTATATCTCGAACTCGTGGGTTATTTTATCTTGTAAATTGTACCCTTGTATAAAAATGTTATGAATGCCTGGTTACAATGGTGCGAATGACCGTGTGTTGGCAGGCACGGCAAGCAGCCGATAGAGTTAAAAACATGTATTACGAGCGCATCACATAGAAAATAGACCACGTCGACAGCTTGCTCGTGCCTTTAAAGAATTTCTAATCCACACGATCTGCCATCGTACAGTGTCTGTGTTCTCTGCTGGAATTATTCAATTAGGTAAAGATAATTAATGTCCTCTAATACTTTATATTGTTTTGTACTATATATGCTCGTATTGAAAAATTGTTACTTATGCACGTCGAGTTAACCGCTGCTTTGACCTTGGAAATTACACTATCTAAAAGGCTCTCTAGACGATCAAGCATGCTTGTCAAGCATCGCGTCGCGGGCTGGGAGGATATCGTACACCGCAGAAAATTGCAAATATATTTTTTTAATATTTACTAAAAATGCCTAATGTTGTAGTTTTATACCAGGGAGTCACGTCATTCATCAATCAATTAAGTCTAATTAACTTGAGTCCCTGGTATAAACTACAAAATTAGGCATTTTTGGTAAATATTTAAAAAATATATTTGCATAATTCTTGCGGTTTACGATCCCCCTCCCTGCCCGCGACGCAATGCTTGACAAGCATGCTTGCTCGTCTAGAGAGCCCCTAAGAGCAAAGTTTGCTCGGTTTATCGAGCAAGCTAAGAGCAGAGTTTGTGGATACTGTAGTGTTAAACGGTCCAAGTTGAGAAAAAGCTATATGTCTCTGTTACTACATTATACACCGTGAGTTTTTTATTAGCGGCATCCTAGAAGTAGGTGTATTAGTACTAGCAAAGAAACAACTTTTGATAAAAAATTGTGAAAAAAATAAAAAATAAAACTTTTTTTATTTGTTTTTTTTTAATTGTTGTTTTATAAATAGTATAAAAAGCGCTGAGTGCGCTGCGCTATCTAGCGGTAGGTAAAATACTCTATATTTTACCTATTGCTAGATGGCGCAAAGCGCTCAATATTTGTCAATATTGTTCAAATTCACCGAAGAATCGTCGAAAACAAGAAACGTCATTCAATAAGAAAGGGTCTCATTCAAACCTTGCTTACTAGATGCGATTAAGCTTGTTCTTGGAGGACATCATTACTAATGCATCTTGCAGTTTTACTAACGTAGAGCTGGAGTTTAATACATTTCGATGTTCCCAGAACCTACAATGGTGCTCGACGCAAGAAATGAAAAATGCTCATTCACAGTTGAAATAACTCTGCACTTGTCATCAGTTACATTCCATCGATAAATGTTTTACTTATTTAGAAAATGGCCAAGTAAATGCTTGGATGCTACAACTCATTTCAATTGATAAATGAGTATTTTCAGATATTGACATTGAAGCCAAAGCACAATTCTTTGGACTTCGCGAAGATAACACCGACAATATATTTCGAAAACACATAGCCAGCAACATTTTGGCGAAAGATTGGTGGCGAGTATTATCGGAAAAAAACCTTGAAAATACTGATATCATTTGCCACAATTCACGGGTGTGTAAGTGGATTCACAACAATGGGCCCGATTGCGTGTCTTTGTGAACTCAAACTTTAATCGGTTCAAGCGAACGAGATAGAGCAATACTATTTTTTTGGTTTGAACCTTTATTGATTTTAGTAATATTTATATCAATAACTACTTTAGTAATATTTATATCAATAACTAACTACGTTATATACATACTAGCTGACCCGGCGAACTTCGTACCGCCTAACAGTCAATGAATGTCGTGTTACAGATTAGCTGAACTTAATTTATGATTTTATGAAAGTAATACAATGAATACAAAATAAATATTAAGTTCACTACTTTAATAAGATAATAACACAAAAAGAAATATAAAACTACAAAAATTAAGTATGTCAATCGCGTGTCAGCAAGACATGAATGAATTGAACTATTTATATATTGTGCAGCATGGGATGCACTCGGTTTAATTCTCTTTATTGAAGCACCTTGTGATATACGTCATTTTTTGTTTTTATCAGGCGCAAGAACAAATAAAGCGGATGATTTGCCGACACGTGAACATGCCACGTACAACTGACCATGAGAAAAACACGGATTTACATTTTGTATGGGATAATGTTTTTTCTTTTATTTTAATTTTTCGTTAACTTTCCAATTTTCGTTTTTAATAGTTATTCTGCTATTCGGGACGGAGACAAATACTATAAATCAAAAACCATAAAAATCGATCCAGCCGTTCTCGAGTTATAAGTGTTCGAACAAACCCGACTTTATTTTATATATATATATATATATATATATATATATATATATATATATATATATATATATATATATATATATATATATATATATATATATATATATATATATATATATATATATATATATATATATATATATATATATATATATATATATACATTAGGATCATGTTTTTATTTAAAATAAAATTAGTAAAAGCTACTTAAAAAGTAGCGAAGGAAATCCCAGCTTGTATTGGGAAATGCTTATGTTTGAATGAGATATACTTACGGATGTGCACGACTTTCGACAGTGCAATGTAAGTTTAAAGGTCCTTTTGCAGTCGACTAACGATCACTATTCATCCATATATCTCATAAATAGGGCTTATCCTTATGCAACAAAAAATGCCTTCAATTGAGACGAATTAAGCGAAAAAATAACAAATTTAACTATTGATCACTTCGGCATAGCCGTTTTCCAAATGAAAGTGACATTACAAAATAATTCAAATTTCGAATGCTACCAACATTTAAAATATGATACAATTGGCTGAGTTTGTTATCAACGAGCCATTAAATCGAAATAAAAATAAAAAAACCTCCATATGCTCAATGAAATGAAAGAAGAAACTTCAATCTTAATTTCTGGCAGAGGAGTTTATAATAAAGATTCTAAAATGTTATCAAAATAGGGTAAACCTATATAAAATTGTATAATATTAAAAAAATTGTAAAGAAATATTGTAGAAAACAGTATAATATTGTTATATTTGATAAGGTTTGTAAAGAAATCCGTTTATAGGATGATGTTTTTATTTAAAGTAAAATTAGTAAAAGCTACTTAAAAAGTAGCGAAGGAAATCCCAGCTTGTATTGGGAAATGCTTATGTTTGAATGAGATATACTTACGGATGTGCCGGATTTTTCGAAATTCAACCCCTAAAGGGGTGAAAAGGGGTTTCACAGTTTGTATGGAAAACCTATATAGATGTACTTTTTAATTCGAAACTTTGAAATACTACTCTAATAAACAAATAAGGAAATAGGTGTTTCATGTTTTTTCAAAATTCTGCCCTTAAAGGGAAAAAACGGGGGTTTAAAATTTGTATGGACAAACGATTTTAGATGGACTTTTTATTTCGAAAGTTTGTAAGATTACTCTAATAAATAAATTAGGAAACACGTGTTTCATATTTTTTCAAAATTCAACCTCTAAAGGGGTGAAAAGGGGTTTCGAAATTTTTATGGAGAGACGATATAGATGTACTTTTTAATTCGAAACTTTGTAAGATTACTCTAATAAACAAATAAGAAAATAGGTGTTTCATGTTTTTCAAAATTCAACCCCTAAAGGGGTGAAACGGAGTTTCAAAATTTGTATGAATGAACAATATTAGATGTGCTTTTTTTTCGAATTCCTGTAAGATTACTCTAATAAAAAAATAACAAAATGTTCTTTCGTGGTTTTTCCAAAACTCAACCCCTAAAGGAGTGGAAAGTGGTTATAAAATATGTATGGAGAAACGATATAGATGGTCTTTCTAATTCGAAACTTTTTAAGATTACTCTATTAACCAAATATGAAAATAGGTGTTTCATATATTTTTTTAATTCTACCCCTAAAGGGGTGAAACAGGGTTCCAAACTTTGTATAAATAAACAATATCAGATGTGCTTTTTATTTCGATACTTCGAAGGATTACTCTAATAAAAAGGTAAGAAATTACGTCTTTCGTGGTTATTCAAAATTAAACCCCTAAAGGGGTGAAAAGGGGTTATACAATATGTATGGAGAAACGATATAGACGAACTTTTTAATTCAAAACTTTGTAAGATTACTCTTATAAACAAATAAACAAATAGTTGTTTTATGGTTTTTCAAAATTCCGCCCCTAAAGGGGTTAAACGGGATTTTAAAGTTTGTATGGATAAACGATTTTAGATGGAGTTTTTATTTCGAAACTTTGTAAGATTACTCTAATAAAGAAATAAGGAAACACGTGTTTCATATTTTTTCAAAATTCATCCCTTAAAGGGGTGAAAATGGGTTTCGAAATTTATATGGAGACGATATAGATGTACTTTTTAATTCGAAACTTTGTAAGATTACTCTAATAAACAAATAAGAAAATAGGTGTTTCAACATTCAACCCCTAAAGGGGTGAAACGGGGTGTTAAAATTTACATGAATGAGCAATATTAGATGTGCTTTTTATTTCGAATTCCTGTAGGATTACTCTAATAAAAAAATAACAAACTGCTTCTTTCGTGGTATTTCCAAAATTCAACCCCTAAAGGGGTGGAAAGGAGTTATAAAATTTGTATGCAGAAACGATATAGATGGTCTTTATAATTCGAAACTTTGTAATATTACTCTATTGAACAAATAAGAAAATAGGTGTTTCATATTTTTTTTTATTCTACCCCTAAAGGGGTGAAACCCTGTTTAGGGGTAGAATTTTATTTTGAAACTTTCGTGTTTTTTCCAAAATTCAACCCCTAAAGGGGTGGAAAGGGGTTATAAATTTTGTATGGAGAAACGATATAGCTGGTCTTTTTAATTCGAAACTTTGTAAGGTTACTCTATTAAACAAATAAGAAAATAGGTGTTTCATATTTTTTTTAAATTCTACCCGTAAAGGGGTGAAACAGGGTTCCAAACTTTGTATGAACGAACAATATTAGATGTGGTTTTTATTTCGAAACTTTGAAGGATTACTCTAATAAAAAAAATAAGATTTTTTTTTAAAAATTCAACCCCTAAATGAGTGAAAAGGGGTTATACAATTTGTATGGAGAAACGATACAGATGAACTTTTTAATTCGAAACTTTGTAAGAATAAATTCTACTAAATTTAAGAGGGAAATAAACTCTAATAAATTTAAGGGGGAAACAAGTGTTTCATGTTTTATCAATATTCAAGACCTAAAGGGGTGAAACAGTTTATATATTTTTTCTTTTGGATAAACGATATTAGATTAACTTTTTAATTCGAAACTTTGTAAGTTTTTTCTAATAAACTAATAAATAGGTATTTTATGTTTTTTTAAAATTCAACCCCTAAAGGGTTGAAACGGTGTTTCAAAATTTGTTTGGATAAACGACATTAGATTGACTTTTTAATTCAAAACTTTGTACGATTTTGAAACTTTGTAAGACTACTCTAATAAACAAATAAGCAAATAGGTCTTTCATATTTTTTTAAAATTTGAAGTGGAAAGGGGTTTCAAAGTTTGTATGGAAAAACGATATTAGATGAACTTCGTATTTTTTTCGAAATTTCACCCCTAAATGCGTAAAAAGGGGTTTTAAAGTTCTTATGGAGAAACGATATTAGATGGACTTTTTATTTTGAAACTTTGTAGGATTACTCTAATAAACAAATAATCAAATACGTCTTTCGTGTTATTTCACAATTCAGCCCCTAAAGGCGTGAAAAGGGGTTTAAAAATTTGTATGGAGAAACGATATTAGATGGAATTTGTAGGAATACTCTAATAAACATTTAGGCAAATACGTATATCGTTTTTTTAATTCTACCCCTAATGGGGCGAAAAGGGGTTTAAATGATATTAAACAAATAAGCAAATGCATGTTTCATATTTTTCTAAAATTTACCACTAAGGGGGTGAGAAGGGGTAAATAACGGACGCGAGAAGGCGCTAGATCCTCATTATAAATTAAACATTTGTCTCGATAACATGCGTAGCGCAATCACCGCGATCGTTACATCTTCACGCCTTAACTACTTAGTTAATCATCATGAAGTACATATTGACAGGGGTACAAAGAAGGACGTAGGATACCTTATATATTACACGCAAAAACTTACCACTTGATTGGAAAAAAGGTATCTATCTTACCCCAAATTTAACGTGAGCGAAGCCGCGGGCAACAGCTAGTAAATTATATAATGACTTCGAGTTCGGTTAGTCGGTCGGCTAATCATTGTAATTAAATTCTTACTCCATTTTTATAATAAAAATTGGGTTTAATTCCAATAGAGTCAAATCAACAATTGTAATCAATCAATAATAAATTAATTAATTAATTTAAACTCCACAATCTAAGTAAAATCATTTAAATTGAATGATCCTTCCTTAGTACGGAATTTAATCTAGTTAGTGTAGTCTAAGATCTAAAACTAAATTTAATTGTTATTATATTTTTAATGTCTTTCTTCTTCTTCTCCGTCGTTCCCTCATTACTGAGGATCGTGGCCACTAGACAACAGTTTGCCTACGAGGCTCCTCCACTTCGACCTGTCTTCTGTATGGCGGGTCGCAGATTGTATTGGCCCTTTTGTAACTTCTTTGATGAGGTCGTTCCATCTGGCCGGTGATCTGCCTCTGCTTCTTCTTCCCTCCACTTGACCCCCGGAAAGGGGTAAATAACGCTAAAAATCAAAATAGAATCTGAGTCGCGCCTGACGGTTCCCGGACGCGAGAAGGCGCTAGAACCTTATTATAAATTCATCATTTGTCTCAATAACATGCGTAGCGCAAGCACCGCGATCGTGAAATGTTCACGCCTTAATTACTTAGTTGATCATCATGAAGTAAATATTGACAGGAGTACAGAGAAGGACGTTGGATACCTTTATATATTACAAGCAAAAGTTAGTGGGAAAAAGGGATCTATCCTAGCCCTTGGAGTAAATGGGTATTTTCATGGATGCATCTGTCTCTTTTGCAGGATTTTCGACCTTAAAGTACTATAACTACGAAACTACTACACCTATCATAAAAAGAACAACTGCACAATGATTGCATTGAAATTTCGAATATAGAATATTGAAATATCAAGGGGAGGTGTTGAACTCAGCTTTCAATGGCTTCACCGAACATATCCGGGCCCATTGGCAATAAAGGAGGGTGTCGGACGAGGTGGGACTAGTGAGCGGCCGCTCTACAGTTCTCCAGCGCGCGTGACGTTTCGGCTCGCTACAAGCCCTCATCAGCTAGTCTGCGATGACTAGGACGCGGAGAACCACCAGTCCCGCCCTCGGCCTCCCTCTCTCTACCTATCCATATTCTGTAGGATGCCTCCAGTGCCGCTTTCGAGGCTCTCTCCATGTATGAGCTCAGCGCCGCTCTTGGCAGGCCTAAATTCTTGAAGAGGCTGTAGAGTGACTTCGCCGGTAGTCCTCTTGCTCCGACTTCCACGGCGAAGAGATCAGTCTTAAATCCGTTTCTCACTATCCGGTCTACTAAATTGCAGTACTTGTTTACTTTGAAGTTGTGGTCCTTCGGTATGTTGCTTTCCCATGGGACTGTAAGTTCGACAAGTACAACATGCTTTGTCGCCATTGAGAATATGAGAATATCCGGTCTGTAAGCTGTGGTGCAGATTTCTGAAGGCATTTGGTAATGCTTCTCATGTGTGTCCATCAGCAATTGCCAGTCCTTTGCTGCTCCCAAAATTGAGGACGGTTTAGTCCTATCTTTAGGCAGCTTCTTCGCTCCGGGTTTTACAAAGTTGACCTTCTTGAAGCCATTGCTCGTTTGCCCTTTTCTGGTCCGTGCAATAGATAGGCTGATAGCCTCTCTGATGATTTGGAGGACTTTATCATGGCGATAGGAATAATGGCCTCGGTCAAGCAGTATTTTGCAACCACATAGCAAATGTTTGGCAGTGCCTATGAACTCCTTACACGTCGGGCATACTTTATTTGTAGATTTCCCCCACCGAACTAGGTTACTCGGGTCAGGCAGAGTAAGTTGGAACGCATTTAGGTAGAACTTAAGCAGTTCAGGGGACCAGTTGTATATTAGGGATTTCCACTTCAATGCAGGGGGGATGCAGAAGTCACCCACAGTCAACCAGTCATTCTGCATTTCTAAGTTCAAGGCGTGCAGTTTGAAACCTTGCTCCATGTCCTCCTGGGAAAAATCTTTCAGTACTTCTTTGTCAGACTTAGCTGTTTCCATACCCAGTCCAGCTCTATTAGTGCGGATACCAACTTGGAATGATTTGTAGAAGTCGAGTCTTGATTCCATTTTATCTGATAGCGATGTGTTCGGTAGGGCTCGAATGGCACTATCATTGGAGTCTTTGAGTATACATCGTTTGGCTATTCTCGCCTTTTGATAAAACGTTGACGGTTTCTTAATGTTTAGTCCAAAGTTGTTGTGAGATCTAAATAGAGTTGATGGGTCAGCTGGGTGAGCCAGGCCAAACCATGATTTCAGGGATCTGGTCACTTTAGAGTCTAATTTATTAAGATTTTGCTTAGAGAAGTCATAGACAAGAAATGGCCATGAAAGTTTTGATGTCAAGTAGTTATCGTAGATCCATGCCTTATGTGTACCAAGGAGGGGAAGATTGTCAGTTCGGCAAAGGTACTCATCAAAAAGTTTGACAATGTCCTCGGTGGGATGCTCCTTTCCTTTGCTAGTGATTTTTTTCCCTAGA
Source organism: Micropterix aruncella (assembly GCA_944548615.1). Lineage (NCBI taxonomy): Eukaryota > Metazoa > Arthropoda > Insecta > Lepidoptera > Micropterigidae > Micropterix > Micropterix aruncella. The sequence goes on from OX155950.1 coordinate 29,758,007, forward strand.
AACTTGAAAGGAGCTTCATCAGCCACTGTTGCGATTGTTTTACCAGACACTGTCAGACCCGGGTCGTTTGAGATAAATTTTGTACCCTTCCTTACTAAGTTCAAACAGTAGCACTTTGCCGGTTTAATCTTCATTCCATTGGTCCATTCGCAATAGTCGTCTACTATCGTGTAAAACAATTAGATAATTATGAATAAATATGAGAACGTCAAAGAAGTGAAAAAAACGCAGAACCAGATCTGGTCGTATCATACTCAACGGATAATTGTTTCAGAACCAGATTTGGTCGTATCATACTCAAGGGGTTAACCCAAATTTAACGCGTGCGAAGCCGCGGGCAACAGCTAGTCGCGTATAAATTTCAAACAGCGTTCTTTGCAGAAAGTGGCATAACGAATAACAAACTAAATGGCTTCGACTAGTTTATTTAACCGCAAGCCATTGATAAAAAAATCAATCATAAAATATCCTGAAATTTTAATTGACACTAAGTTACGCTGGGAAGAAAAAGTCGATTCGGTAGCTAAGAAGGTTAGAACTCTTGCATATTCGTTCAGAGCTGAGGAATATTCTGGATCCTAATACGATCTACTCTGTGTACTATGCCTTATGCAAGTCTTATACCATATTTACTACGGTATAATTGACTGGGGTGGATGCTAAATGAGTCGGTTTATACCACTTCAAACTGCCCAAAAAAATATATTAAAAGTAATATTCGGTAAGCCTTATCGCTATTCTATCAATGCTCTTTCCAACGAGGCACAAGTATTCGACATCAGGCAATTGTTTATAAAATCGGCATTGCTAACGTTATTTTTAGCTAAAAATAAGGCATAGTTCAACGGTTATAATCTTTTCGCATCAGCGGTAAAGTAACAAGACATACCTTTGTGGATAATATTCCGATATCTAGAAAGAAGTCATCTTTTGGTCAGCAGCATTACACGATTATAGCTCCTAGAATCTTTCTAAATAGAAATCCTCTAGACCATCATAATCCGATCTGGTGGTAAATTCCTGCTGCAGCCGTCGACCTTTGATTTCTGTCGCTGTGTGTTGCCTGCTATCTCTTTCTCTCTATAACACCCTCGTTCTGCTTGTGATATCGCGATAACGATCACCTGAACGTCTGTTGTTCGTCACCTGGCAGAACGTAAGCTCTTCATCTATGATATCGGAAGGACTTCCGAGGTAGTACTCATTACGTATGCAACCGTCTATCTTTTCTACGTATGTGCACGGTACTTGCCGATGAGTTGCGTATACACATATTTATCTCATAATAAAACCTCTCTTACTTGGTTTATTTCTTAATTTGTTATTGAGATGTATTGAAATATATTTATACTACAATTATGCCAGTCTTACTAAGACCAAATCCCAAGTTAATTACTTACTTATAATATTTGTAATAATTAACATGATTTTTAGTTTAATATATGGATAATAATATAATGTAAAATAAGTGGCAGAAGTCATTTTCTGATGGATGTGATAGAAACGCGAATTTTTCAGCTATACCTAGGGCCGGAAAACAATGAAAATAGCGCTCAGGCAGGAGAGAGAGAGGTTGCCAGCAAAGCATGGAGCAAGAAGTCCAGACCCTAATTACATAGGATATAGTGAGTCAGACAATGGTAATACAGTGAGCCTCACACATAAACATACTAAAATAGACGTCGCGACAAGCCTGAAAAATCGATAGAGGAATAGAAAGAGAAAGCTGCATATGGGCCAATTATATCCTTGTTTAGTCGCGAATGAGCGAGACATGATTCGGAATTAAAGAATTCCGAATTATTATACTCAATTAAAGAATGATAAACGCTCATGCGGTACTATAGACAAGGAAAGTTAACACCGTTTGATCAACAGCGGCGAGTAGAAACATATCGGTCATTATTCGAGCTGTGTGAAGATACCTAAGACGTATATTTATAAGTACGACCCAGAATCCAAACAGGAGACAAAACAGTGAGTAGAAAAGGGATAGGCAGCTCACAGAAAGCTTAAAGTCCAGTGCACCGCTACGAAGTTGATGGCCTTAGTCTTTTGGAAGAGTGAAGGAGTTCGAATAATAAAATACTTATCAAAAAGACAGGGGCCTACAATGCTGATCCTATGGCTCAGCTACTTTAAATTAACAATCCGACGAGGAAGAGGAAGTTGAGGTGCAGCTGATTCGGAACAATACGCGTGTGTTCAAAGCGGGCTTTAATGTAGGCAGGAATGGGAGATATTGTTCACCTGTCTATGGGTGTATCTGCTTAAAATCAACATTTATGCGCATAGCGATATTTTAAAACACTTCGAAAACAACATAGTACTTACTAATACAATTTAATTTACATTTTTTATTGTCAATTGCTTTATTATATATAGTCTTTATGTTAATTGAAATAATTTTTGAGTAATTTACTCTATATAAAATTTGTTTGTTAAATTAACTAATTTAAAATTAATTTAATACAGTTGGTCATTCCTACACAACTGTGAAGTTGTAATGGAAATAAATACTCTGAATTCTCTATGTACAGCTTAGACTCGGCCCCCGTACATTAATTTTATTTTCAAATCTTAAGGAAGACTCGCGAAAACGGATAATTAGGGATAAAGATGACATGAAAGCGGCTGTAAAAGCTCATTTTAATGACAAAATTTTAGCATATTTTTCGACTGGCTTAAAGACTGTATCTACTTTGTAAAATTGAGGTTCAGATGAACCACTTTTAAAAATATATTTTTTATTTAAATCTAGTGACGTTTATTACCCGAGAATCATTTTATTTGAGATATTTGAAGGGATTTCGCTGCCGAATTGTAACTTTAAGTCCTAGTATAAGGTTGCAATTTTAATTGGTAGTAAATATGACAGCAGGTACTATTATTATACTCAATTAAAGAATGATAAACGCTCATGCGGTACTAGACAAGGATAGAGGGGGCCCATATGCAGCTATCTCTTTGTATTCCGCTATGGCATTCCCTCACAGTCCACCTTCGTACTCCCGCGGTTTATTCTAGTATATATATATATATATATATATATATATATATATATATATATATATATATATATATATATATATATATATATATATATATATATATATATATATATATATTTTTATTTAAAATAAAATTAGTAAAAGCTACTTAAAAAGTAGCGAAGGAAATCCCAGGTTGTATTGGGAAATGCTTATGTTTGAATGAGATATACTTACGGATGTGCACGACTTTCGACATGTGCAATGTAAGTTTAAAGGTCCTTTTGCAGTCGACTAACGATCACTATTCATCCATATATCTCATAAATAGGGCTTATCCTTATGCAACACAAAATGCCTTCAAATGAGACGAATTAAGCGAAAAAAATAAAAATTAAACAATTGATCATTTCGGCAAGGCCGTTTTATAAATGAAAGTGACATTACGAAATAATTCAAATTTCGAATGCCACTAACATTTAAAATATGATACAATTGGCTGAGTTTGTTATCAACGAGCCATTAAATCGAATTAAAAATAAATAAAAAAACTCCATATGCTCAATGAAATGAAAGAAGAAACTTAAATCTTTATTTCTGGCAGAGAAGTTTATTAAAAAGATTGTATAATGTTATCAAAATAGGGTAAACCTATATAAAATTGTATAATATTAAAAAATTGTAAAGAAACATTGTAGAAAACAGTATAATATTGTTATATTTCATAAGGTTTGTAAAGAAATCCGTTTATAGGATCATGTTTTTATTTAAAATAAAATTAGTAAAAGCTACTTAAAAAGTAGCGAAGGAAATCCCAGGTTGTATTGGGTTTGAATGAGATATACTTACGCTTATGTTTGAATGAGATATACTTACGGATGTGCACGACTTTCGACATGTGCAATGTAAGTTTAAAGGTCCTTTTGCAGTCGACTAACGATCACTATTCATCCATATATCTCATAAATAGGGCTTATCCTTATGCAACACAAAATGCCTTCAAATGAGACGAATTAAGCGAAAAAAATAAAAATTAAACTATTGATCATTTCGGCAAGGCCGTTTTATAAATGAAAGTGACATTACGAAATAATTCAAATTTCGAATGCCACTAACATTTAAAATATGATACAATTGGCTGAGTTTGTTATCAACGAGCCATTAAATCGAATTAAAAATAAATAAAAAAACTCCATATGCTCAATGAAATGAAAGAAGAAACTTAAATCTTTATTTCTGGCAGAGAAGTTTATAAAAAAGATTGTATAATGTTATCAAAATAGGGTAAACCTATATAAAATTGTATAATATTAAAAAATTGTAAAGAAACATTGTAGAAAACAGTATAATATTGTTATATTTCATAAGGTTTGTAAAGAAATCCGTTTATAGGATCATGTTTTTATTTAAAATAAAATTAGTAAAAGCTACTTAAAAAGTAGCGAAGGAAATCCCAGGTTGTATTGGGAAATGCTTATGTTTGAATGAGATATACTTACGGATGTGCACGACTTTCGACATGTGCAATGTAAGTTTAAAGGTCCTTTTGCAGTCGACTAACGATCACTATTCATCCATATATCTCATAAATAGGGCTTATCCTTATGCAACACAAAATGCCTTCAAATGAGACGAATTAAGCGAAAAAAATAAAAATTAAACTATTGATCATTTCGGCAAGGCCGTTTTATAAATGAAAGTGACATTACGAAATAATTCAAATTTCGAATGCCACTAACATTTAAAATATGATCAATTGTATCATATTTTAAATGTTAGTGGCATTCGAAATTTGAATTATTTCGTAATGTCACTTTCATTTATAAAACGGCCTTGCCGAAATGATCAATAGTTTAATTTTTATTTTTTTCGCTTAATTCGTCTCATTTGAAGGCATTTTGTGTTGCATAAGGATAAGCCCTATTTATGAGATATATGGATGAATAGTGATCGTTAGTCGACTGCAAAAGGACCTTTAAACTTACATTGCACATGTCGAAAGTCGTGCACATCCGTAAGTATATCTCATTCAAACATAAGCATTTCCCAATACAACCTGGGATTTCCTTCGCTACTTTTTAAGTAGCTTTTACTAATTTTATTTTAAATAAAAACATGATCCTATAAACGGATTTCTTTACAAACCTTATGAAATATAACAATATTATACTGTTTTCTACAATGTTTCTTTACAATTTTTTAATATTATACAATTTTATATAGGTTTACCCTATTTTGATAACATTATACAATCTTTTTTATAAACTTCTCTGCCAGAAATAAAGATTTAAGTTTCTTCTTTCATTTCATTGAGCATATGGAGTTTTTTTATTTATTTTTAATTCGATTTAATGGCTCGTTGATAACAAACTCAGCCAATTGTATCATATTTTAAATGTTAGTGGCATTCGAAATTTGAATTATTTCGTAATGTCACTTTCATTTATAAAACGGCCTTGCCGAAATGATCAATAGTTTAATTTTTATTTTTTTCGCTTAATTCGTCTCATTTGAAGGCATTTTGTGTTGCATAAGGATAAGCCCTATTTATGAGATATATGGATGAATAGTGATCGTTAGTCGACTGCAAAAGGACCTTTAAACTTTACATTGCACATGTCGAAAGTCGTGCACATCCGTAAGTATATCTCATTCAAACATAAGCATTTCCCAATACAACCTGGGATTTCCTTCGCTACTTTTTAAGTAGCTTTTACTAATTTTATTTTAAATAAAAACATGATCCTATAAACGGATTTCTTTACAAACCTTATGAAATATATATATATATATATATATATATATATATATATATATATATATATATATATATATATATATATATATATATATATATATATATATATATATATATATATATATATATATATATATATATATATATATATATATATATATATATATATATATATATATATATATATATATATATATATATATATATATATATAATTATTTTTTCAAATTGAAATTATGTTTATCACTAAATAAATAAATGAAATGATAAAATAATGAAAGGGCACTTATCTGGTCTGTGGTGACCAGGAGTGACTCCACGCCTTCTTCTTCTCCTCACTCAGTGTTTGCTGGTGCTTCCTGCTGTGGCACTAGAACCCGATCAAAATGGCAGTCTTTCACAGCGGCACACAACAATGCGAGACGAGAATGAATGCTGGAAAATAATAGGCGATTCTAATAATAATAATAATTAATAATAATAATTAATAATAATAATAATTAATAATAATAATTCTCGTCTCGCATTGTTGTGTGCCGCTGTGAAAGACTGCCATTTTGATCGGGTTCTAGTGCCACAGCAGGAAGCACCAGCAAACACTGAGTGAGGAGAAGAAGAAGGCGTGGAGTCACTCCTGGTCACCACAGACCAGATAAGTGCCCTTTCATTATTTTATCATTTCATTTATTTATTTAGTGATAAACATAATTTCAATTTGAAAAAATAATAATTTACACATTTACAATCAAATATATATATATATATATATATATATATATATATATATATATATATATATATATATATATATATATATATATATATATATATATATATATATATATATATATATATATATATATATATATATATATATATATATATATATATATATATAAATATACTTTTAAAAATATCCCATTAAAAAACGCTTATTTTTTTTTATATATTTCTGATGAATATATCTGATTAAATTTAAATAAAGAAAAAAGAATCACATAAAAATGTTGAAATATTAGGTCAATATAAATAAATAATAACAATTTACCATGATTCATTAATATTATGATTTTGATAAACGATCTTACTGTTATTATTCTCTCCGTGATGATAAAAACGTAATTCTAAAGAAAAGTTGAATTCTTTCTATTTTGAAAAAATGAAAAACTTTCTATTTTGAAAGTTAAACTGAATGTATTATTATTTAAGTAAGTAACATACTTCAATAAACAATAAGTAACATATTTTATCTTAACCCTTTAAGGGCCATGGGACATAAGTGTCCCATAAATTCAAAAATCATTGTATAAATTATCGAATACGAATTATTTATAAATTATATTTTACATGTCATTAAGACATCGGATCCCTAATATTAGCAAACAAATATGAAATTAATGTTTGAAAATATACAGTTTTTTTATATATCGCAAATGACTAACGAAGTCTGGTGACTTAAAATACATTTTTAGTGCGTTTTTTTATTACATTTTTAGTGCGTATGATGTCCGAGTTAAATAATCACATTTTGTAAAAAGCTGTACCTTTGTAACTTTATGGACACTTATATCCCATCAATTTATACAAAATCAATTGAAGCAATTTTTCACAAAACTTAACATACATATTATTATTTACAACCCATTCCACAACTAATAATATGAATATGACATAATTTGTTAATTAAAAAGTATTTAATTATTACAACTTTAATAACTTTTATGTGGAGAGCCACTAACTTTTATGCCACAACTTTTATGTGGAGAGTCACTAAGCATTTCTCACATTCCCATCGTGATTCACTTTTCATATTCAGTAATGGACACATTCCACAAAGCCTGGACGGGTTTTGTTTGACAGGATTTGGAGGAATTTGTCTAGGGAAATGTGCTCATTCTACAGCCTGTAATCGTAAAGGGCATGCTCCTCCATATGTCCTCCTCGCCTCTTGTATCGTGGTATAGTCGCCGTCATACAAACTGATGACCGGCCCCGTACCTGCCATTGAGCGTAGGGACGGTCGCTTGACGATAAAAGATTTATTTAAAAGTCGATATCATTATTATATTTTGTTTGGTTTATTAGATATATGTTATAACATTATTTAATTACTAATAGGTTCAAGCACTATAGAAAAGTAGGCAGGTGGACATGCTGTCGGCAAACAAACCACATCAATTCGTCAATCAAAATAAATTTAAAATGTGGATATATTATATTTCGTTACCTAGTTGGCAGTGTACTACGTGTATACCAGAGTCTGTTTTGAGTATTTTACAACGCTTTTGGGAACGGTATTCAGAGAGTAGGTACACACATAATGTTGATGCTATAAAATAGTTAATATGGAATTTTGACACGAAATAACTACTGAGTAGTGCAGTTTACAATACTTTATATTTTACAGTATTACAATACAGTTTAAAAAATTAAAGGGTTAAAATTCGTCTTCGCTGTCACTATCTACTTCTTGAAGGTTGATAATAAGAGGTCGGATAACCATTAAATTAGTAATAAACAATATCGACAATATCGATAATATTTTATCGATATTTCTTTATGCGACATGACATGACATGACCTTTACTACAGATCTGAGCGAGAGATCGTAAGGTTATGAAAGTGCGAAAGGGATGTCATGATTCTAATGATTTTTGGCCCAGTCATCAGTTTGTATGGCGGCGACTATAGTGTAATATTCTCTAATGTGCTTTCCGCAATACCTATCCTATAGTCGCTATATCATATTGCAGCTATGTCATGGCTAAACAAAATTTTGCGTTTATTCTTTACGTTGGTGGCATATTTATCCTCATCCGATGAACTGTTCCTACTGCATTTACTTTTTTATTTTTCAAATTATGAAATAAAACTGGAAATGGATACCATAATATAGTTGACTGACGTTTCGCCGGCTTCGTGTGTCAATGGGTTAAACAGTTTTATGTATCGAAATTTCCCATACTCTACTGTAAAGCTTATGGTCCTCGAAAGGTTAAACAGTAAAATACTAGTACAAAATTCAGCTCCCCTATTAATATGGTCACCCACTGTAATTTATCATAAATCTAATTGTAATTAGACCGAAGCATACTACGTTCACCATACATTATTCCTCTGCAGTCCGATTTTTAATGATTCCGGATAACTTTCCGAGCCAAACCAACAGTTAAGTACTGTCTAACAGTGGCGGTGGAGGCTGAATGGACGTTTGCTACGAGTACCCTCACTCGTACAAAAGGAATGAAAAGTCAATATAAAAGTTCACTCGACTGGCTACCACCCCAACTATAACTTTGCTCCAAATGAGCGAGTAATGCGCGATAGTCGAATGCAACTCCCGCCTCACTTGTTCAGGCTGAATGATGGAGTGAAGAAAACCACCGTTCAGTATACTTTTTCTTACTTTGCCATAGTAACAAAGTAATAGGGAAAGTTTTGAGGTCCTACGAAACAAAAAAAAGCGCCTACTTGCCGTCTACAGCCACAGCGCCAACCCACAACCCCTCATTCCACGCGACAATCCCCATGATTTTTGTAGTTTATTAGTAGTATTTTCGCAGTATTCTAGTGGTATTTTCATACTGCATTTTTAGTATTTTCTGTGGTATTAAAATGGCATTTTCCAATATGATGTAGTATTTTCTTAAATATGGAGGAGTTTAAAAAATAATTTTTGTGTCGCTTGTATGTAAGATATTCCAACCAAAATTTCACAATATACTTTCGGCCTAACAAGGCATCTATGTAGGGGAGACCGGGTATGGTTGTCTCACGGGTTGGTTGTCACAGCGGTCATAATAGAAAACTGAACGAACAAATAAGCTCATTAATCGGCGTCGAAGGAGCGCGAGAGCAACACCTTCCCCCCCACTTCAGTTCAGTCCGCTCTGGCATGCCCTAACGGAGACACGTGCATTCGTTTTTTTCGCACAGCGAAAGTATTTTTTTGTGCATCTGTGTCCAGTCTCGTAAGTATTCTTAAATTTTGCATAGTAATATACCTTACTGTTTATTTATGATGTTAAATATGCATTACATAATATCGCTATATGGTTTCTTAAATAAACATTGATTTCAATTTATTTTGGGAGGTTTTTTCTTAAAACTAGGTTTGGGGCAGGTTGTCTCAGATTGACGGGGGATGGTTGTCACATGCACGTATGCTGCCTTTTTAGTTGGTTCTTTGGGATTTTTCTACATGAATGTTTGTTTCAGAGCTAGTCGTAAAAATGCCACGACATTACATGAGAAAATCAACTCGAGGGTTTGTTTCACCATGTTGCGTGCTGCAAGAGAAGTGAAAAACCATGGTAAATCCATAAGGTCTGTTGCAAAGTATTTCGGAAATAATTATCGCACTTCAACAAGGTAGTGTAACAAATTTACTACCGAAGAGATAAGCAACACGGCCGTATCAACACCATTTACAAAAATAGGCTACCAAAGGAATCTACAGATTTTTACCGATGAACAGGAAGAAGAATTGGAAATATATGTATATAGGTACTTCTGGCTTTTATTATATATATTATTATAATAGGTATTTATTTCGGTTTGTCTCCCAAGGATATTCGGAAAATAGCGTTCGAACTTACTATTTCCAATAAATTGAAAGTTCCAAAGTCTTGGGAATCGAACAAACTAGCTAGCTGCGATTGGTTTACGTCATTTTTGTACACTCTTCTCTGTCCATTAGAACACCTGAAGCCACAAGTTTGGCTAAAGCCACCAGCTTTAACCCACATAATGTCAACCATTTTTTTTGATAACCTTGAATAAAGGAGTTCTCTGATAGTATCGCCATAAGTTTTGAAGCCTCTACCAAAAGCTCCACCGCGCAAGTCGCAACGAAAATAAAAAATGTAAATCAGCAATTTTAACAGATACACAGAAGAAGACCTATTTAGAAGAGAAAAAAAAAACAAACAGCGAAGAAGAAGAAACTAGCGAAATGTGTATTGAGTGAGAATAAGAAGACAAAAGTTTTATAAAGGAAAGAAAATTAAAAAGAAAGCAGTTGACAGCGACGAAGACGAGAAAGAGGATGAAGAGTTTTGCTTAGTCTACTTATCACCATACTCAGCTAGTAAGTCTAGGGAAGTCTGGATTCAGTGCCAGGATTGCAGGTTATGGGCACACGAAGCATGCATTATTATGATTCTGAATATTCAGACTGATTTTTAGGCTGACTAAAAATAATTTCCTTAAAGCGAAATGTGTATTGAGTGAGAATAAGAAGACAAAAGTTTTATAAAGGAAAGAAAATTAAAAAGAAAGCAGTTGACAGCGACGAAGACGAGAAAGAGGATGAAGAGTTTTGCTTAGTCTACTTATCACCATACTCAGCTAGTAAGTCTAGGGAAGTCTGGATTCAGTGCCAGGATTGCAGGTTATGGGCACACGAAGCATGCATTATTATGATTCTGAATATTCAGACTGATTTTTAGGCTGACTAAAAATAATTTCCTTAAGTTAGATATTTTCAATTTAAAAAACAATGCGTCGAAAGATATTTTTGTTACCGGAATTCTAAGTTTGTTAAATAGAATTTATTCCCTTAAGTATTTTTTTCTTGGGTACAATTGGATACGTAAAAGATTTTATCTTAATTAAAAATATTCGTTTCATTTCAATAAGTGTTTATTTTAATATTCCCCTATTACATTACTATGTGACTACCTACCCCAGACACTGTGACAACCATACCCCGATACGGGGTTAAAAGTCACACTTTTCTTATTTCACAAAAAAAAAAATATTTCCTGAATAAATAATGTTAGAGATAAAGTCGTTATTTCTTTTTAAACTAGAATAAATACACTATCCATTGATATAAAAATGTCATTCCTAAACGAATAAAATAGCCACTAAAAATGCAAAAGAAAATAAATGTGACTTCCAACCCCGGTCTCCCCTACTTACCGAATTTTAATTCTTAAAGTCCAATATTTCGAGATTGAAGGAGAATTTCTATGATATTTGTAGTTAATTAGTAGTATTTTCGTAGTATTTTAGTGGGATTTTGATATTGCATTTATAGTATTTTCCGTGGTATTAAAATGGCATTTTCCAATATGATGTAGTATTTTCTTAAATATGGAAAAGTTTACCAAATATTTTTTGTGTCGCTTATATGTAAGATATTCCAACCAAAATTTCACAATATATTTTCGGCCTAACAAGGCATCTATGTACCGAATTTTAATTCTTTAAGTCCAATATTTCGAGATTGAAGTATGACTAGCGCGTTCCCTGGTGGACCGATTTCAACCACAACTTCTTTTGAACTCTTGCCATGACCTAACGATGCCTGCATGCCGAATTTCAGCTTAATCGGATGGAGCGTTTGGGGCGCTATCGTGTTGGAATACACACAGGAATACACTCGTGTTGGTCACAGACGCACGAACACAGAAGTGCGTTCACAATACTTTCCCTCTGTTGGGAAGGTAATAAACCAATACAAATGAACGAACTGCAAATTATCTCGTATACTCCTTAATACCGACTAGAGATACCGGGGTGACGCCTTTAAACTATCATCATTGTGAACCATGCATGTATTTTGTAATAAACAGTTTGAATCGGACATTCGCGATTGGGTGGTAGCTAATCCTTTTCAATCAACGTCATTTAACAAACCCCTCACTAAAGCATAAACTATATAGTGGATCATCCCTGATCATAATGTGTCATTCATTCTGAATTTATCTGTCGTATTAATGGCACAGTGTTTTACCCCCGTTTCCCGAAGAACAGACTAAACAGTATCATATTTTAATCATTAAAAAGTGCATAAATTAGGCTGTCCTTTTATACTGTTTAATTGTAAATTATAAAATGTTACTAGTACATACTTCACTAATCCAGGTTCTACTTACAGCCAACTTACAGCCATTCTTCGAAATGTAGTGTTAGGTACGTCCACTGTCAGATTAGTGCATAGCCTCGGAGCTATAAATGTATAGTGTCGACGTCCATATGTAGTGTTTATTTTTACAAGCTTTTATTTGCCTTGCAATGTATGTTAGTTAGTATGTATGTATGTTTGTTTAGGTGAAGTTTTGCAATTTAAATCAAATCCCTTCCTCTTATACTATAAAGTTGAAATTTTACACCATTGTTATGGTGAGCATGACCTGATTCTACAGCCAGGATCTGCTCCCGACGATGATACGCTCCCCGGTCAACAGCATAGACACACAATTTTGTATACGAATTCAATTATGATAGCCCGTTCTAAATTTCACCACGACATGGCTGCTTCACCCAGGGTTGGCTCCCGACGAGGGGACTCCTCAACGGTCAACAGCACAGAAACGAAATGTTGTATACGCATTCAATTATGATAACTCGTTCTAAGTTTCACCGCAATGTTTTAGGGCTGCTGCACCCAGGGTTGACTTCCAACGATCAACGGTCAACAGCACAAACACGAAATTCTGAATTATTATAGCCCGTTTTAAGTTCTACTTACTATGACATGGCTGCTGCGCCCAGGGTTGGCTCAGGACAGAGCATTTTAATAAAAGCTTGTTTTTACTATTAACTTATTTTATCTCCTGTTGCTGCGTCGATTTCTAGTCCCATGTTCAGCTGATCCCGATGTGCAGCTGTTGTTAGATGTTGCAGTCCTGTCATTCCTCTGAAAGCACATCAACGACGCTCTTAAGGACAACTGTCAAATATTAGGGGCTCTCTAGACGATCAAGCATGCTTGTCAAGCATCGTGTCGCGGGCTGGGGAGGGATCGTAAACCGCTGGAAATATGCAAATATTGTTTTTAAATATTTACTAAAAATGCCTAATTTTATAGTTTTATACCAGGGAGTCACGTCATTCATCAATCAATTACGTCTATTTAACGTATAATTGATTGATGAATGACCAGGGAATCACGTCATTCATCAATCAATTACATCTAATTAACCTGACTCCCTGGTATACAACTACAAAATTAGGCATTTTTGGTAAATAATAATAAAAAATATTTGCATATATCCTGCGATTTACGATCCCCTCCCAGCCCGCGACGCGATGCTTGACAGTCTTTATTGAATTGTTAACGAATGCGGGACCACTATTCCAAACAATGTCGTACTATGGTGTCAGCGATTTCGCGAGTAAGACTTGTATCATCGCGAACTATAATATATACTTGCGCAATGATTTCTGCTGTTGATGCAGTTTTTGGACGTCCACTGCGTGGTTCATCTTCAATGTGTTTGACCCCGATTAAAATCAGCAACCTAATTTTTTCAACGACTTTACTGATTATGTTTCAGAATCGTCGCACTAAGGGGTATTTGGTCGATGTAGCTGGCCAAAAGTAGTTTTCCTAAATCTCAATGTAAGCAGCAATATTTTTACCTGAGATATCCTAATAGGCAGTGAATGAACCCCACCCCCCTTTTTTGAGTGCACGCATCTTTTAAAACAGTTATATAAAAACGTTAGGCGTTAGGAATTATTTTGAAAGTAAATTCTTAAAAAACACAAAACATCTGGTGTTTCGTCAGCCAATCTACTTCAGATGCTGCATGTGAGATATCCAGCGGCAATAAATGCCCATTCTGCCTCGACACTTGCCGATACCACAGATAACAGGCATTGGTAGGCACATTGCAGGTATTGTGCTTTTATCCCGTCTGATTCAAAGAAATTATAAAATAGTCAGATATGTAGTCTGACCGAACGCTCCTGGCACGTGGAGTTATAAAACGTAGGAACGGAGAAGTGTAATTTCTTTTCTGATAAGTTTATCAATTTAATGGACGAACCAGTTGCACTTGATAGACTTTTTTGTGGGCAGGCTTTCAAAACCATCTCGTTAAGAAATGATAATAGAGAGAGATACCCCATTAAGAGAGAGAGAGAGAGAGAGAGATGTGATCATTATCACTTTCGTTCGCTGGTTCTACTAACATCTGCATCTGCAGATGTAGACGGACGAGCAAGTCCACTATTGGCTGAGAAAAAATGTCATTTCGGTTATGTCCATATAATCATTCGATCGGCTTCTTGATTTTTCTCTTGATCAAAGATATTGGTGGAAATCTTGCAGATCTTGCGAGATCGCGCATGATTTTGCATGCAAGATTAATCTTACGAAATCAGTGTGAGGTCTTTTCCCTTTTTTTAACAACCGAAGAAACACTTGCGTGGTTCGCATTATGACGACGTTGACAAAACCAAGGGTGCCGTTCAGGCGTGGTTTGATGGGTGTGAAAAAACTTTTTTTTCTGACGGAATCCGACGCCTCACCAATTGAAGTACTATAAGCGCATCGCAGTCCAGGGAAACTACGTCGAAAAATTAATGTTTTACATTTACAACCTACAAGTACGTTAGGCTTAGAACATAATGAACTCCCTATGTATAATCACTTGGGTATCGTGACAGATCCGTTTTTTTTTATGGATCTGACGCATGGACCATAAAGGATGCTATGTCGTTCTTGGTTGGCATGGCGCTTGAATACTAAAGAAGTTTTTCCATGTATCAGCGCCTTTAAAATAGCTACATGCACTGCGGTGCGGTGCGTTGCGGTACGTTTTTACGCCGAACGGAAAAAACATCGATTTTTTGCGGTGCACGCGCTCTACGGTGGATATTTCCGACGTGCTAGTCATTCGTTGTTGCTAGTCATGTGTTGTCTGCCGTCGATATGCGAAGTAATTTCCGCAGTGCTCGGAGTTCTCTAAAACTTGTATGGGAAAACACGTCGGGTGACGCACCGCAGGGAATCTCTAGCAATCCACAAAATTTAAAACAAGACCGATTTTTTTCAGATTTTTCGAAAATAAAACGTAAGGAATTTTACCGCAGTGCGCTACTAGCCTTAGTATACACCTACCGCGACGTAATTATCATGAATCATTACAAATTATCGCAGCATAACGAGATTAACCGAGCGCGGCTGCGATTATTAGATAAAAGTAAAGCGGTGGCAATGTTAATGGAGAGTTTTAGGCAGAAGTTCGTTCGCCATTTTGTTATCTAATTGCCAAAATGGACAGCAGACGCCTCGAGCTCAGGCGTGCCAAAATGGTCGACATCGCCGCCGGCTCGTTACTGCCGATAACGCGGCGGACGGCTCACACCAACTATTGGAATTAAAGTATTAGATACCATCTGATAGATATTTAATGTCGAATTATCTGCCTACCTATTTTATTCTGCCCGTTGCATTAATTACTGGGGCTGAGCATTCGTACGTGGTTGCTACGAGGCAAAACTTCTTAGGTAAGTTAGTCAAATCGCAAACCCTACATCTCGAGTGTAGTTGATGAATCATCGGAAAGTATGAGCGGTATTTCTTAGGCCAAATGCCATTTTTGATAACTCAAATAGTCCAAATTGCCATTCTTGTATATCCTCGGTGGCAACATGCCTCTCAAATTTCCAGCTGTCTGACGAATGTGGGAGCTAATGGGCCCTGTTGGAATTGGCCACGAAGACCCATTCGTTCAGGGTCGGTCATACTCACGGTTCAACACCAATCCGGCGGCATCCACGCAGAAGAGAGCCAGGGTAGGACGCTGGCCTGCGGGCCAGGCTCCCCTAGGAGTTAACCTTCGGGCGATCCTGGACGGTTTGGGCACCGTGCGGCGTCAGAAAATCGATTGTGCACTTCGACTAACAGCCGGGGGAGTCTGGGAATACTAATGTTAACCTATAGAGCGGAGGTGGTTGTTAACCTTATGGCAACTGCTCTTGAAACGACCATTCTGCCACCCGATCATGGGAGAAAAAGCCGGTCAGAGGATGCCGTGGTCCGCGATAGATTCGGTAGTCACCGTATCACCGCTTCATAAGGGAGAGGACCGCGCAAGCCACCTCGATCCTGTAACCAGTCAGGAGGTATGAGGTATCCTGAAGCTTAATTCCAGGCGGAGATATCGTTCCAAACTGGTAGTCAGGGGGAGAGGCTGCCCGCTTTGTACCATTCCCCGTGCCTCGCCGTAAGGCGTTGACCTCTGACGAGCAGGTGGCGTAGCTAGACTGTGGATTGTTTTTCGTCCCAAATCTTCTGCGCTCACCTCACGGGAGACAGAACGATCACTATCGTTAAAACTTCCAGAGGTGACGGGTTCGCCCGTTGTAATTGACAGCTCTAGTTGTCTGACGAATGCGTCAGCTAATGGTTCTCGAGCAGTAAGGCCACTAAGACCGGCTCAACTCCTATCCGGCTGCCTCCTCGAAGATGCTCAAATCTTGAGCTAACCGAAGATGGTCAAATCAAACAGAGGCAAAACTTCATAGGTAAGTTAGTCAAATCGCAAACCCGACATCGCGAGTTACTTCATCGGTAAATCATTGGAAAGTTCGGGCGGTATTTCTTAGGCCAAATGGCATTTTTGATAACTCAAATAGCCCAAATTGCCATTCCTGTATATCCCCGGTGTAAACATGCATCTTCTATTTCCAGCTCACTTTGGACCCGTAACCAGGCGGGAGGATGGAAAATACTGCCAGATCTAGCAGTGAGGGCGTGAAGCTGCCCGCTGGGTTGTGTCAACTTCCCAGTGCCACGCGGTAAGGCGTTGGACTCTCACAGACAAGTTGGCGTAACTAGACAGACGGTGGACTGTTCCGTCCCCAAGTCTCTAATTGAGCGGAGAGTATGAGTTTGAACGTTTGATAAATAAAAGACTGGAATAAAAGATAAGTTTTAATTATACGCCAAGTTAGTAATAGTAACAATAAAATATTGTTATCTAACAATTGTCAGTCTTCCAGATAATAAAATACACTAATAAATACAACCCATCAATATAACAACATGTTGCAAAATCATCGAGGAACTAAAACCAAGTAAATTATTGAACAGTCTATTTGCAAACTGTATTTTTCCTCTTTATGGCTTTAGGTAATATTGCACACGACTTTAAAAACATCAATTTATAAACAGAAGAAAACAGAATTTCGCGGTAGTTACAAATTCCTAGAGCACCCGCTACAATTAAATATGGTTTTTTATTTTAATAAAACAAATTTCAATTAACAATAAGCGAAGGCACGCGTTTGATATTGTTTCGATGTAGACTTGGAGTCTCATCCAGGCACAGCGATTTATCAGTTAAATATATTTCTCGTCGATTGCAACTTACTTATTTACAGTACCTATCTATTTTGTACATACATATTAGAACGTATTCCAGAGGCGACAAAAATTAAAGTATTTATGTAAAAGGGGCAAGACTCGATTGCCTTCCTTTGGAATACGGCGGTCGAGTTTATAAATGAATTAGGATAACGAAAAATCATTAACACATAAGTTTCATATTCCAATAAAGAATAAAGAATATTAAAATCTATTTTATACAAAAATTATACATCAGAATATAAAATTGTTTTAATGGCACTTAGGTGAAGATTATTCATTATATACATCGAAGATAGAAAGTTGTCACAGTTTAGATATATGCTAAAAATGCTGAACATGGCAATCTCCGAGCGAGAATTAGAGGGCGGGCGAAGCCCTGGCGCTCGACGGCGCAGATTTTATTTTATTTTTATTTTATTTTATTTTCTTAAGGATAACTTACAGCCAATAATTTTTTAGTGAACAATAATAGGAAGCTTAGAGCCATTTACAAGTTACCACTGATAATGACAATAATAATAACGTCAATTTAGAACTGATATTAAGTATAAAGAAGATATTAAACAAGAAGATACTAAATTGTACATTAGAAAACATGTTGACATAAACAATACTGTAATAAAAGAAGGAAATGCTAAGCCTGGTCATCACAAAATCGCCCTACAACCTGCTTCCTTATAGTATCTATATTCGTGAAAAAGGGGTCAATATCCATGACAGCATTCAGGGTGTTGAAAGTAAAATGGCGTTAAAACCGCGGGGCGGCTTCGTCCGTTTCGGCAGTGCGGTCGCAGTCCTCGCAGCTCGGATCGCGGTCGGAGCCGCAGCAGCGCCGACGGACGAAGGGCGACGGTCAGGGGTCGTAGTGGTTGGGCACCGGCGACGGCGGCGGCGGAAACGGCGAGAAGCAGGCCGAGGACCGCGACGAGCGCGACGGCGGCGACGGCGACGGCGGCGACGGCGGGCACGGCGTCGGCGGCGGCGCCTCGAGCGGCCGCCCGTTGGCCGCGCAGTCCGACTCGCACGCGTCCGTCGAGCACGGCGTCGGCGGCGGCGGCCGGTTGATCGAGCGGTAGTGGCGGTACGGGCGCCAGCGGCCCGAGCGGCACGGCGTCGCGCCCGCCGACGACGCGGTCGCCGGCGACGGCGGCGGGTTGAGCGTCTCGCGCGGGTAGCGCAGCAGCGACTCGGCCGCGCTCGGGCTGCTCGCGCCGGCCGGCCGCCCGCGCTCGAGCGCCCCGAGCCGCACCGACTCGCCCTGCGCTCCGGCGGCCGGCTTGCGCGGCGCGCCGCCGACGCGCTGCGGCGCCGGCCGGCCGCGCTCGCCCGCCGCGACCGCGCGACGCCTCCAGCAGAAGAGCGCGCCGGCGGCGACGGCGACGACGGCGACGGCGGCGAGCGCGCCGGCGACGGTGGCGCCGGGCGACGCGCCGCGCGGCGCCGGCGGGGCGGGCGCCGCGACGGACGTGTCGGCCTGCGCGTCGCGGCGCGCGCACGCCGCCGGCGACTCGTCGGCGCCGTCGGCGCAGTGCTCTCGGCGATCGC
This sequence comes from Micropterix aruncella, assembly GCA_944548615.1. Classification (NCBI taxonomy): domain Eukaryota; kingdom Metazoa; phylum Arthropoda; class Insecta; order Lepidoptera; family Micropterigidae; genus Micropterix; species Micropterix aruncella. Next base: position 29,777,412 of record OX155950.1, read on the forward strand.
AGACGAGCGCGACGGGCAGACAGACGCGCGTGCCCGGGCAGCGGAAGCGCGCGTCGGCGCGCGAGTCGCAGCAGTCGGCCTCGTCGTCGCCGTCGCGGCAGTGCGCGGCGCCGTCGCAGACGAGCGCGCGGTCGACGCAGGCGCCGTCGCCGCAGCGGAAGTCGGCGCCGCAGCGGCCGCAGCCGAGCTCGTCGCTGCCGTCGGGGCAGTCGCTCTGGCCGTCGCAGCGCCAGGCGGCGGGCACGCACTCGGGCCCCTGGCCGCACGCAAAGTGCCGCGCGCCGCAGTCGGCCGCCGCGCACGCGCCCTCGCTGCAGCCGCACGCGCCGTCCGCCAGGCACGCTGCCGCTCCGCACGATCCGCCCTCGAAGCACGCGTGGTTTGTATCCACCTAGCCGACAATAAAGAACCTGTCACCGAAATGCTCCACCGGAGGATTGCATATCGAGGGCCTTAAATTAATAGAGCGTATCTACAGAAATGCAATTTTACAGGAGAAGGATAAGTTAAAAATCGGGTGACACATCCCATCGAAGCATCTTGACCACCCACGTATGCGAGAGCTAGGCCGCTCCCACCTGACAAATTAACTCGCGTAAAAAAGGAATTCCAGAACTTGGTAGACTTCGACATATGTCAACCTAATTCCAGTTCTTAGGCTAGTCCACTGCACGATGTGATGAAAAAAAAATATAATAATAAAAAAAGGATAAAGTTTTATCGAAATTGGATACTGAAAAATCGGTTACCTATTTTTACAACTTCTTACAGGATCTTATAGACAAATATATTCCGAAGAAACTAGTAAAATCACAAACAAATTATCCACCTTGGTATTCCCGTGGTTTAATAAAATTAATTCGTCAGAAAATGAAAATGCATTCCAAATGGAAAAAATATGACAATCTTTGCCACTACCAAACTTTTTCATTATTACGCTCACGGGAAAAGAAACTTGAGCGGGAATGTTACAAAAACTATATTGATTTCTCAGAAGAAAAAATTAACATCGCCCCTCGATTTTTTTGGACATTTATTAAATCTAAATTTGGTGCCAATAATATTCCCTCTCATATGAGCCTGAACGATGTATCTTCAAGTGACGGCGAAACAATTACCAATATGTTTAATGATTATTTTAACTCAGTTTTTATCCCCGACACTTCCCAAGTGAGTGACACTTCCTGTACTGATACAGCCTTATCTTCAGTTAACATCTCGACGGTAGAAATAACAGAAAACCTTGTAGATAAACTATTTCAGCAAATAGATATAAACAAGGGTGCGGGTTTCGACAACATCCATCCCATCTTAATCAGGAAGCTTAGTAAAGAGTTTTCAATACCAATCACCATAATTTATAGGAAATCTATGCTGGAGGGCTGTTTTCCTGCCATCTGGAAGAAATCTCTGGTAACTCCAATTCTAAAAGGTGGTGACAAACATGATATTATGCAGTACAGGCCTATCTCTAAGCTGAGTCTATTTGGTAAGATTTTCGAAAAAATAATGACTACGTCGTTAACCACTCAAATGCAGCACGTTGTATCAACGGAACAGCATGGGTTTTTTCGTGGTAGAAGTGTTAACACAAATCTTATCGAATACACTGACTTTTTGTTGAATGCCCTTGATTCCGGATTCCAGGTTGATGCCGTGTATACTGATTTCTCTAAGGCTTTTGACAAAATTAGTCATTCTATCCTTATACAAAAACTTTCGAAATTCGGTATACACGGCGACCTGCTAAGATGGATCCAGTCCTATATAAACAATCGTAGTCAAGCCGTCGCCCTTAAAGGTTACCGCTCTTCGTTTCTTAATGTTCCGTCAGGAATTCCTCAGGGATCCCACCTTGGCCCTTTTCTATTTACTTTATATTTAAACGATATTGGACCGTGTTTTAATAAGTCGCATCACTTGCTTTATGCAGACGATACAAAAATATTCAAAATTGTTAAAGGTCTTGGTGATTGTGAAGATTTGCAACAGGATTTATTAAGCTTTGAGAACTATTGTAAGGATAATCAACTAATTTTAAATACGGATAAATGTAACGTCATAACATTCACCCGAAAGCATCATCCAATTATTTATGATTACAAAATATCCAGTAATAACTTAACCCGAGTTACCAACATTCGTGATCTAGGCATTACCCTGGATTCCAAACTGCACTTTAACCTTCACATTGATAAGATCGTAGCTAAGGCTTTTAAACAACTCGGACTGATTCTGCGCATAAGTAAACCTTTTGCCAGAGGCAACACCATTAAAATACTCTACAATGCATTTGTTCGTAGTGTCCTAGAATTCGGAAGTGTAGTTTGGAGTCCCCAGTATGCTGTTCACGTAGATAGGATTGAGAGGGTACAAAAGAAATGTTTAAAATCATTAGACTTTCGGACAGGTAGCCTCTGCACCGATTACGCAGAGAGAGTAACAACACACAAAATGCATTTTCTGTATTCAAGACGAAAATTCTTAGACAGCATTTTCTTATATAAAATTATTCATAACCACATCAACTCTGCACCCCTTTTGGAAAAAATTCTTTTTAAAATCCCGCGGTCTTCCTCCTCACGTTCAAAAGATACTTTCTATATTCCCCCTTTTCATTCAAACTACGCAAAAAATACCTTCTTCAGACGCTCTTGCATGTGTTATAATGAAGTTTTGAACGACATAGATATATTCTCAGTGTCATTAATTACTTTTAGGAAACAATTGAGTGATTTGTTGTTGCATTAGTTTTAGTTTACAGTTAATAATTTAGGTAGGGTACTCGTACTAAATGAAAACAGTTCGATCCGACTAGACATTTATATTGTTGTGGCTACATTTACAAGTTTTGTTAAAATTAATGGTAATGTAGGTCTATTTGTTTAAGTGTATTTGTAAAAACATTTGTTTATGACTGTTTTTTACCTAAATAAAAAAAAAAAAAAAAAAAAAAAAAAAGCGGAGACTTGCGCCTCTGCGGTGATTACAGACACCTGAACTGTGAGACAAAACCAGATCTATTCGATTATCGATCTATGCGATTCCAAGACTTACAGACTGTACTTGTATCTTGCATGAAAAAAGTATATTCACTGAGGTAGACTTAGTGAGAGCATATCAACAAATATCCATAGTTGAAGATATCAAAAAGAATGATTATCATGCCATTGTTTCGTAATAGTGGACAGACTTTTCAGCGTTTCATGTCTACAGTAGTCCAAGGTTTTGAAAACGTCTTGTCCCCTTGACTCGCGAAGTAAAAATTCAGCCTTCCCTTTTGCCGCGACAGTTTCGCGACAGTTTCGCGCGAAGTCGACGGCCTTGAGTAAAACGACCATAACTTGTAAACCACTATACGGGTAATAAAAAAAATAACTGTATGTAAAATGATCGCATTGAAATTTGACATTTAAAACATTATAACCTTATCTCGTAAAACAATTAAGATAATAATGAATAAATATTACAAAGTTGGCGAACTGAAAAAACTCGCCTATAAAATCATTTCGATGTTTTTATCACAAAATACGGCAAATATGCAAAAATTCTAAATACAGTTGTTCTTTATTAAATGCTTTATCAAAACTATTATTTTGTTTTACTTAAGTGCATACAAAAATAATTAGTTATTCAGCCAAGAAAAATTTGATGTTTTTTCGTAAAAAAAAAAAAAAATTTATTTGTGACTACTTAGGGTCTTTTTTTATATGAAATTCTTTCAAAATAACTTTACCACTACATCACACACCTTAGAAAATCACACCAGACTTTCAGCTTTGTCTGATATTACAGAAAAATCTAAAGTTTTGAGAGTTAGCGTCGGAAACTTGGTATTAAACTTTGAAATCTCATAATATAAAATTAGTTTAGAGTTTTTCGAATATATTATGTCATTATCATATTATGCTTATTATATGTCCAATAACTAATTATTATACTCCAAAGAGTCACATTTCATCAAAAAACTATAGAAAATCGCACTCAAAATATGGTAATCTCTCATAATAATTATCAAAACAAATTTCTTTGCGCGAGTCATATTACGAAACAACTTATAATGTTCAAAATACGGCTAATTATGTGATTACTTGGGATGTAAATGAAGCAATACCTATTTTATCAGTGAATTAAAGCGATATTACGTCATATTTCGCGATATTTCAGAATATTTCAGGATATTTCATAAACATTACAAAACAAAAACAGCCATTTTTCCCGACGCGTAAGTTGTCGCCGAAGCATGTTGCTTAAAAATTTGTGAAAAACAGCAAATGGACTATCTCAAATGACTAATCCTCATTCATAAACTATTTTAGGATGCAAATTACTCACTGTTCTCCAGTAAATGGCACAGAAACACTGCACAAACACCGTTTTTATCACCCATTTCGCGCGGCTAAACACGGCCGCGAAAGTGACAGGCGATCACTGACGATGACGTCTCGCCTCACTTTTTAAATCGGCCTTCGATATTGCCAGACTGAAATCTTGAATTGGAGATATTTTGGCCATATCGTAGCGCCCTCACAAAGCGCATAGAGCCGCGTTTCGAATTGTAAATTGCATTTTTCGCAGCGGCGAGCGCTCCGTCCTGTAAGGGACGTTACGAAAATAGGGGAATCGGCCGTTGGTCCCGCAAGGGACGTTACGGAGTCACCGGGATTACATTGACGATATATTAATATCATCAGCAAATAAGCTAGCACACAGGCAGCTTGTCGAAGAGGAGTTAAAATGACTGGACACCAATAGAGCCTTGTAACACTGCGACCATTGCTGATCTATTGTGTTCGCCACCTACTATAGTTCTGCGCTAAACCTCGTGTCATTTAAAAACCGCAGCAGGCTTTTGGCGCCAGATTGTTTTACCTCCTCAGGTTGGAGGTAGTGACCACCCAAGTGGGTGTATCTTTAACGCATCAGCGGGCCACATTCGCACATGGGGTGCTGGGGAGTTTCATCTGCCCCTTGGCAGAACCTGCACATTTTTGTATCTCTGAGCTTGAGGTTGAACATGTATTTGTTCAGGCCACAATGTCCCGTGAGCGCCTTCACCAGTATGCGTAGATTGTTCCTATTTAGCGATAGGGCCTCACGGGCCGTCTTACGGTCGTAAGCCATAATAAGCGCTTTGGAATGATTCAACCCTGGCGTGTTGTTCCAGTGGTTGACGGATTGTTCTAAACACATTTGTTTGAGCATAAGTCTAAAAATCTTGAAGGCGGCGGTACACTAATAGCAATATCTAAACAATTTGTCATACACAGATTGCACTCATGGGAAACTGGAGCTGAAGATCTCTGGGTAAATATCAAAATCAATAAATATACTTCATTCAACCTGTGCACAGTATATCTGCCTCCGAGGATCAGCAACAATACCTTTAAGGAATTTTTAACGAGTTGTCAAAAAAATTGTCTGGAATCTAACTCCGGCAGTCAAAATATCATTCTAGGTGAGTTTAATGCTCCCTCAATCGTCTGGGCACCGGACAAAATACATACCGATACATTCTCAGCCACCAACTTCTCTGGTAACTATTCTGAAATGCTACTGGATCAAATTGCGTTATGCAATCTCGCTCAATTTAATGGCAACTGTAATGTCAATGGTCGAATACTGGACCTTATCCTGTCCGATAAGCCTACATTAACTGTCAGTTTGTCTGAGCCACTCAGCAAAATAGACCCACATCACCCACCACTACTAATAAGGGCATACGTACACGACAATGTTTTTCTTGAAATTAATGAGGATGGTATGACTCGCTTTAATTTTCACAAAGCAGACTTTTCAAGCTGCAATGAAAGCCTCGCATCCATTGACTGGATTTCAACTCTTAATAAATTTGATTGTAACTCCTCAGTGACAATACTATATGACATACTTTCATCTGTTATCAGTTTGAATGTTCCGGAGAAAACCAAAAAGAATGCCAGATATCCCACATGGTTCAGTCGCTCCTTAATAAACTGCATGAATGAAAAGGAAAAATTCCATCAAAAGTTTAAAAAATACGGCAACCCTAGAGATTATGAATCCTTTTCAATCCTCAGGAAAAGATCGAAGAAAATGTTGAGAACGTGTCGGAACTTCTACATTTCAAATATCGAGTTGAACATTAGCAATAATGTAAGGAATTTTTGGGCATATGTAAAATCTAAGAAAGACCTTAACTCTCTACCGAAAGTTATGCAACATGACAACCAAACTGCAGAATGCGGTGAGGATATATGCGAGCTTCTTTCAGCATACTTTTGTTCGGTCTTCGATCCGGTACATATTAACTCTGCTAGCGCCCCTACAGTAAATGCCATATCACAGTCCGCATACACAGTGCCTATGTTGCGAGTCTCTCTGGATAAACTAAAAGAGAAACTCAGGAACCTGGACATTAATAAAGGCCCCGGACCGGATATGATTCCTCCAATATTCATACGAAACTGCGCTGATGAATTAGCCCTGCCCTTATTTATTATATATAATAAATCCCTACAGGAAGGAATTTTCCCAGACAAATGGAAAACAGCCCATGTGGTTCCGATTCACAAAAGCGGCGATTCCACCAATGTCAGGAATTATAGGCCGATAAGCATATTATGTACCTTTTCAAAAGTGTTCGAATCCCTCATGCGAGATCATCTATACCTGTACACTAAACCATCGCTAAGCGATACTCAGCATGGCTTTATGCACAATAGGTCAATCATCTCTAACCTCTTAGAATACACGGATTACTTATGCATGTCACTCGATAAGCGCATTCAGGTTGATACAGTTTACACTGACTTCAGCAAAGCCTTTGACAAAGTCAATCACGCTATACTGCTGGGAAAATTGGGGAGCTTCGGAATTCATGGAAATCTGCTGAGATGGCTGTCGTCATATATATCTAATCGTACACAACTGGTAAATGTGAATGGCTTCAAATCTGCACCGGCCGTTATTACCTCTGGGGTGCCGCAAGGCTCAAACCTAGGACCCCTACTGTTCCTTTATTACATTAACGACCTCTGCAATGAACTCAAATGTCCACATCTTTTTTACGCTGACGACCTAAAAATATTTAATAGAATCTCGTGCTCCTCTGATAGCGACAAAATTCAGACGACTTAAATACCTTAAGCAGATGGTGCACACGCAATGCCATGCAACTTAACATAGACAAATGCCACGTCATCACATTCACAAGGAACAAAAACATCCTCCGTAATAATTATTACATCAGCGACGCACCTCTTTCTAGAGTAAACCATATTCGGGATCTAGGTATTGTTTTCGATGAAAGATATGTTTTTCAAATTCATTTCAATGAGATGATTAAAAAGGCCAATAAAATGCTAGGGTTTATCTGCAGGATTATGCAGCCGTTTCGTAATCCGAAATCTATGTTATTGGTCTACAACTCTGTAGTTAGATCTATACTAGAATTCGGTACAGTAATATGGAATCCTCTTTACAAAGTACACGGCGATAGAATCGAGAAAGTCCAAAGGAAATTCACCGGCATGCTGTCGTACAAATGTGGCCTTGGGAATAAGCTAAACAGTTATGAGGATCGGTTGTCTTATTTTGAAATGCTGTCATTAAAGGAACGTAGAATAAGTGCAGACATCTCGTGTCTCTACAAACTTATTAATAACAAGCTAGACAGTCCGGCCAGCTTAGCTAAAATTCCAATCCGCGTTCCCCAGAGGCATTCCAGAAATAATAACACATTTGCCAACCTATTACATGCAAATAATTTATCGTATAATAAACCTATAAGTAGGATGTGTCGCGCGTTCGATATGAACTGCCAAGGAAACGACATATTCAATGATACCTTTGCGAACATCAAAAAGTCCATACACTCTAAAACATTAGTGTAATGTAAAAATAAAAATATATATAATATGTAAAAATAAAAACATATGTAGATATGTATGTGTGTGTATATGTATATATGTTTGTGTGTGTATGTATATGTATATGTGGATATGTGTGTATATATTTATGTATGTATGTGTGTATGTATGTGTATATGCATGTATATATATATATATATATATATATATATATATATATATATATATATATATATATATATATATATATATATATATATATATATATATATATATATATATATATATATATATATATATATATATATATATATAGTTATCCTTTCTATCATTTAGTTGATCAGGCGTGCCTAAAAATCAGTTTTTATTTGATCCGTTTTCGTTAGTTGATCCGAACCGCTTAAGTTGATCCAATGTGATTTTCTGATACCTTATTTGATCCATCCGGAGCCAATAATGACCCATAGGTCACGTGACCACTTCGACGTCATCTCATGATAAAGATATACAATTCCATCCCATCCTTAGTTGATCCGTATTCAAACTGACCAATCAGGGAGCAGAAGAGTCAAACTGCAACCTGATTGGTTGGCGGAATATATGCATTGGAATTCCTATAGACAGTATGTTGATCCCGTCTGGTATTGATAAATGCAGCGACTAAAGATTATTTTGCATGTGAATTCAAAATAATCTCCTCAAGGAAAGTATTGTGGACGCACTTCTGTGTGTCAGCTGTGTGAATTCTTCGAAGATAGGGCTGAAACGCTTTATACGATTGAGCTATAATTCGGCATGCATGCATCATTTGGTCATGGCATGAGCTGAAAAGATTGTGGTTGAAATCGGTCCACCCTGGGTTGGCTCCCAAAGAGGGAACTCCTCAACGGTCACCAGCAGAGACCCAAAATTTTGAATACGCATTTAGTTATGATAGCCCCTTCCATGTTTTACCATGACATTGCTGATGAACCCTGGATTGGCTCCCGATGAGAGAACTCCTCAACGGTCAACAGCAGAGACCTAAATTGTTGTATACGAATTCAATTATGATAGGCCCTTCCATGTTCCACCATAACATGGCTGATGAATCCTGGCTTAGCTCCGGATGAGGGAACTCCTCGACGGTCAACAGCAGAGACCCAAAATTTTGAATACCCATTCAATTATGATAGCCCCTTCCATGTTCCACATTGACAGGGCTTATGAACCCTGGATTGGCTCCCGATGAGGGACCTACTCAACGGTCAACAGCAGAGACCTAAAATGTTGTATACGAATTCAATTATGATAGGCCCTTCCATGTTCCACCATAACATGGCTGATGAATCCTGGCTTAGCTCCGGATGAGGGAACTCCTCGACGGTCAACAGCAGAGACCCTAAATTTTGAATACCCATTCAATTATGATAGCCCTTTCCATGTTCCACCATGACAGGGCTTATGAACCCTGGATTGGCTCCCGATGAGGGACCTACTCAACGGTCAACAGCAGAGACCCAAAATTTTGTATACGAGTTTCGATTTCGTTTTTGATACTTTTCGATTTCGATTTCGGTTTCGGTTTCGTTTTAGATTTAGTTTTTTTTTTCGATTTCGATTTCATTTTCGATTTTGATTTTGATTTCCATTTCATCATCATGATCATCGGGGGGGGGGGGGGTTAATGGGTGGGGCTAGGTTGGAAAGGGGGGTGGGTGGTATTAATATTCAGATTAATTAAATTCCTGGCTACTTGACAGGAAAGTCTTGAGGTGACACAGGCGTTCGCGTTTGCCGACCGTTGAGGAGTTTCCTCATCGGGAGCCAATCCAAGGTTCATCAGCCATGTCATAGTCAAACTTGCAAGGGGCTATAATAATTGAATGCGTACACAAAATTATGGGTGTCTGCTGTGAACCGTTGAGGAGTCTTCTCATCGGAAGCCAACCCAGGGTACATCAGCCATGTCATAGTGAAACTTAGAAGGGGCTATCATAATTTAATGCGTATACAAAATTTTGGGTCTCTGCTGTTGACCGTTAAGGAATTCCCTTATCGGGAGCCAACTCAGGGTACATCAGCCATGTCATCGTGGTTCATGGAAGCGCTATCATAATTGAATGCGTATACAAAACTTTGAGTCTCTGCTCTTGAATGTTGAGGAGTACCCTCATCGGGAGCGAACCCAGGGTACATCAGCCATGTCATCATGGAACATGGAAAGAGCTATCATAATTGAATGCGTGTACAAAATTTTGGGTCTCTGCTGTTGACCGTTGAGGAGTTCCCTCATCGGGAGTCAACCCACGGTTCATCAGCCATGTCATAGGGGAACATGGAAGGGGCTATCATAATTAAATGCGTATACAAAATTTTGGGTCTCTGCTGTTGACCGTTAAGGAATTCCCTTATCGGGAGCCAACCCAGAGTTCATCAGTAATGTCATGGTGGAACATGGAAGCGGCTATCATAATTGAATGCGTATACAAAATGTTGGGTGTCTGCTGATTGCCTGGAAAGTCAATCAGCAGCAAATGAAGGGTTGCCTGATTGCCGGGAAAGTCTTTGAGTGACGACCGATTTTACTTTCCAGTATGGAAATTATTGTGGACGCACTTCCGTGTGTCTGTCTGTGTGTGTTTGTCGGTATGTCTGTGTGTCTGTCCGTATTCTCCAATGATAGCGCCGATACGCTTCATCCGATTGAGCTGAAATTTGGCATCAGCAGGCATCATTTGGTCATGACATAAGCTGAAAAGATTGTGGTTGATATCCGTTCACCCTGGGTTGGCTCCCGACGAGGGAACTCAACGGTCAACAGCAGAGACCCAACATTTTATTAGCTTTCCCGGCAATCAGGCAACCCTCCCCGCTTCCCTCCGCAAAAAAATACAACACTCCCCCCTTCCCCACTTATTCAAACACCAATGAATCACCAATTCAAACACCAATGAATCGCCTTATTTATTTTTTAATTATTTATTTAATAAAATTATCCTTTTCGACCATCACAACGCTGACACGCCAACGGAACGGACGTTCGCTTCCGAATGCCGATATACTCGTATATCCAAAAATTGGAAACAATGCTAAGCATTTTGTTGATCCGGATCAACCATTGTACGTAGGATGCGAAAACTATATATACCTAAGTCATAACTGTGACCATTTAAATTTATGTCAGTCAGAATTATTGCTTTATATGTTTAGCACTTGGTTGATCTGGATCAATTAATGCACGGTGTCCATAAGGAAATAATTATATACGAATGAAAAATTTCGTAGCTCTTATATTAGTTGAACCGTATGAGTCGGAAAATCAAGACTAGATTTAAACGGCTTTATTATTATTGGAATTTTATGACTGATTTTACCTTACCGGCCCACCAACCGACGATGAGGTAAAGTATTGTGAAATGGTTTAATATTTATTTCGAGAAGAAGACGGATACACATTTTTAATCTCCCCCTCTGCCCATCCCTCCCCCCACCGATTCCCAAAATGACTAACGCAACTTCTTTGTGTTTGTGTCAGTCTGTGTGTGTGTGTGTGTGTGTGTGTGTGTGTGTGTGTGTGTGTGTGTGTGTGTATTCCTCCACGATAGCGTCCAACCATTATTTGGTCATGGCAAGAGTTGAAAAGATTGTAGTTGAAATCGGTCATTACTCAGAGACTCATCCAACCCATCAAATGACGCCTGGTAATTTTAACTCATCCTGTATAGAAGCGACACAAATAATATTTAAAATCTACCATAAATTAAACTAAGAGTCAGGCCATTTCACCCTTAGCCACCTGACGTATATTTCAGATACACTACCACCTGACGTCGGTCCTAGAGACCGCCTGCGTATTTTCCATTTTATGTTAAAGCAACTTAAAATATCGGAATAAATTAAAGTCACATCCTTATTTTCATAATAATTTTAATCATATTTAAACTTTAAACAATGCAAAAGTATGCTTAAAGATATAAAAAATCAACACTTAACAAATGTTTATCAATTTTAGGAAAAAATCTAGGAACTTGGAAAATCTGAGATCTGAGTTTAAAAAATCTTTATAACATAACTATTTTTACTTATTTGCGACAAGTTCGATTAATTATCTATGAGATAAAATAGTTTTTGACATGAAACAATCACAACTTTTGCAAAATTACAAGGCACGAAAAATCACAACTTACGGCGACAATCAATGCACATTTTCTTACTACATTCACTGCAAATTGGATTCTTACATAGAAAACATAATAATATATAGGCTGTTTTGCGTTTCTTTTTGGGGTCACAAGACATCATCGTCGGAAGATAAATATTCCATCGGCGACATGATGTCGTTTTCCTGTTCAGTGAGTTAAAGGTCAGGCCCATCACCTTCCACTTCTGAGTCGTACTGACATTCGCCTTCAATGATCTGATCCACTGGACCATCTTCTACGTCACTGCGGTCTTCATTCGAAAGTTCTGGTATAGTCCAGTTTTCCGAGTCTGTGTAAACTTCCTCTAACCATCGACCTATATTTTCATCCATGCGATTCATTGTTAGCCATCAAAAATATAATTTAACAAAATTACGTAACCACCTGACGTCGGTCTAACGGACCGCACGCAAAAACAAAATACCAGTAATTTTCAAAAGCGCGCACGTCCAGAGCTGCTAAGGGCACGGGACGAACTGGTGGGGGAAGGGAAAAAGTACATAGACTCACGATTGCGTCACGTGCATATAACGGAATAATTTGAAAAATAAAATCGCTGGAGTCTCTGAGACCGACGTCAGGTGGTTAAGGGTTAAAGCGGCGTCGCTTGCGATGTGTGAATCGTTAAAAAAATGTAATTGATGACTCACGGCGACTCGCGTTGGTAATTTTATTTTTAAATTGAATGAGATGACGCGCGTTCAAATTCAAATTTTATTGCGTTGCGTCGCACATTAACAGAAATTTTCGCCAACTGTTCATCGACTTTATTTATGAAACGACTATTCAGATGAAATAAGTCCCTGGCTTCTTGCTGGGAAACACATTTTTTTTTTCAAAATGTTTGTAATACTCCAAATAACGTCGTAACGGCAAGGATAATTGAAAAATTTGCCTGGAAAATAGGAAAATTCAGGAAAAACTGGAAGTGCTTTTTCTACACACAATTCAAACGATGGATATCCGTAATTCTTTTTTCAATAAGAACGGCATATTAGGTTGTTTTTTTTTTGTTTTGATCAATATGCTCTCGGGATCTAAATATTAAAACGAATTTATTCAATGTGGTGGGGGGGAGTATATGGGGAAGGGGATGGGGATTTTTGGGGGGAGTGGAATGGGGATGGGGCTTGGGTGTAGAGTTTGGTCGGAGTCTTAGGGGGGGAGGTCGTTAGAGAGAGTGGAGTTTGAAAGGCGGGTGGAGTTAGGGGAGGTGATTGTGAGGGCGGGGGAAGGGGGGGGGGGGTTGTAATTTTTTTGCGGGGTGCCTGATTGCCGGGAGAGTCAATAAAATTTTGGGTCTCTGCTGTTGACCGTTCAGGAGTTCCCTCATCGGGAGCCAACCCAGGGTATATCAGCCATGTCATCGTGGAACATGGAAGCGCTATCATAATTGAATGCGTATACAAAACTTTGGGTCTCTGCTGTTGAATGTTGACGAGTACCCTCATCGGGAGCGATCCCAGGGTACATCAGCCATGTCATCATGGAACATGGAAAGGGCTATCATTATTGAATGCGTATACAAAATTTTGGGTCTCTGCTGTTGACCGTTGAGGAGTTCCCTCATCGGGAGCCAACCCACGGTTCATCATCCATGTCATGGGGGAACATGGAAGGGGCTATCATAATTGAATGCGTATACAAAACTTTGGGTCTCTGCTGTCGACCATAGAGGAGTTCCCTCATCGGGAGCCAACCCAGGGTTCATCAGCCATGGCATTGTGGAACATGGGGCTATCATAATTGAATGCGTATACAAAATTTTGGGTCTCTGCTGTTGACCGTTAAGAAATTCCCTTATCGGGAGCCAACCCAGAGTTCATCAGTAATGTCATGGTGGAACATAGAAGCGGCTATCATAATTGAATGCGTATACAAAATGTTGGGTGTCTGCTGATTGCCTGGAAAGTCAAACACCAATGAATTGCCTTATTTATTTTTATTTATTTATTTAATAAAATTATCCTTTCCGACCAGCAAAACGCTGACACGCCAACGGAACGGACTCTCGCTTCCGAATGCCTTATATTCGTATATCCAAAAATTGGAAACAATGCTAAGCATATTGTTGATCCGGATCAACCATTGTACGTAGGATGCGAAAACTATATATACCTAAGTCATAACTGTGACCATTTAAATTTATGTCAGTTAGAATTATTGCTTTATATGTTTAGCACTTTGTTGATCTGGATCAATTAATGCACGGTGTTTATAAGGAAATAATTATATACGAATGAAAAATTTCGTAGCTCTTATATTAATTGAACCGTATAAGTCAGAAAATCAAGACTTGATTTAAACGGCTGTATTATTACTTGAATTTTATGACTGATTTTACCTTACCGGCCCACCAACCGACGATGAGGTAAAGTATTGTGAACGGGCCCACGCGGGCCCGCGGTTTGAATTTTAATGTGTGCCTTACGGCCCGTAAGAAATTCGCGAGTCTCAAAAAAAAGATGGCGTTTCAGAAAAAAAACGATTACTCCGAAACTGTCACACCGATCGTCTAAAAAAGACCTGTTTTATGTTCCTATTGAAATTTGCTATTAGATATTTGTAACGTCGTTATGTAAAGCAATAAAGATTATTCATAATTATTAGTCAAAGTTGTACTAACATAATTAGCGGTCGGCCTCGCCTGGCCATTTCGGGCCGTCTGGGGTTCGACGGTAAATATCAATTCTGGACGTTTCGGGCCGTCTGGTACGCGAGGGGTTAAATAGTTATTTCGAGAAGAAGACGGATACACATTTTTAACCTCCCCCTCTGCCATCCCTCCCCCCACCCATTCCCAAAATGACAAAGGCAACTTCTGTGTGTTTATGTCGGTCTCTGTGTGTGTGTGTGTATTCCTCCGCGATAGCGTCCAACGCTTCATCCCGTTTTGATAAAATTCGGCACGCAGGCATCATTTAGTCATGGCAAGAGTTCAAAAGATTGTAGTTGAAATCGGTCGTACTACAGTCGGGAAAAATTGGACTTACAGACCTAAAATTCGGTATACAGTTGCCTCGTTGGACTGAAACCACATTGTGAAGTTTTGTTTGGAATATCTCATATTAATTATACAAGAGACATAAATAATATTTAATTTCTACCATACATTAGATTAAGAGTAAGGCCCTTCAAAGCGGCGACTCTTGCGATGTGTGAACTGAGTCGATTGCGCTGAAATAAGTCCCTGGCTACTTGTTGGGAAACTCTTGCAGTGGCACAATCGTTTTTTTTTACTTTTCTGACTCACCAACCAAACAGGAGGGAAATTATTGTTTTAATCATTTGGACCTATTTCCCATTCCAATAAGCCTCCAATAAAAAAAAATAACTAACTATTTTTTTGTATCTCCTTTGGGGTGGATACGTATTTATTTAGAATTAGTAGTGTGTAAAATATTTCAAATGCCTGGAAGCTTGGAAGGAAGCCTGGAAATAAGCATGGCTGTAGAAACTGATCCAATATCCGTTTTTAAATCCACACATTTGTTTAACCCCTCCTATCGCGGGGTAAAAATTTAGTCGTCACTTCTGCCCGGGACAGTTTTGCGCGTGAAGTCGATGGCCTTGAGGAAAACGACCATAACTTTTAAACTACTATACGGATCGTAAAAAGAATAACTGTAAAATGATCGCATTGAAATTTGAAATTTATAATATTATAACCTTATCTCGTCAACCAATTAAGATAATAATGAATAAATATTTAAAAAGTTGGCATTTTACGCAGCGCGGAGCGCCCTAACCAATATTGGTTAGATACAATTTTAGCATTTGTAAGCGTCTAACCAAAAATGGTTAACTCAAATAGGAAGGGTTAACCACATTCACAATATTTCATACTTTATAGGATTAATTATATCATCAAAATATTTTACATCGTTTTCCTTACTCCTCATACAGCAAGATCGCGCATTCTCAAGCAATTGAATTTTCTTGATAGATGTTCTATTCATTTTTGAAAACGTCATGACCCAAATGCAAAATTCAGTGGGAGGCGATGAATCACCAATTAAACATTATTCTTTCTGAGGTAAGGTAATATATTTTTCCAACTGACGTCCGACCGGCAAAACGCTTACACGCCTTCTGGCGCTCGCTGCACACTACTGATATACTCGTAGGTATATACAAAAATCGGAAACAATGCCAAGCATATTGTTGAGCCGGATCAACCACTGAACGTAGGATGCGAGAACTATATATCCCTAAGTAATAATTGTGACCATTTACATTTATTGCAGTCTAAATTATTGCTTTATATGCGTAGCACTTGGTTGATCGGAATAAAATAATGAATGGAGTCTATAAGGAAATAAATATATCGAAATGAAAAATTTCTTAGCACATAGTTGATACGTGTAAGTCGGTAAAACATGACTTATATTTTGGCAACCCGCGTTAGTAATTTTATTTTTAAATTGAATGAGATGACGCGCGTTCAAATTCAAATTTTTATTGCGTTGCGTCGCACATTAACAGAAATTTTCGCCAACTGCTCATCGACTTTATTTATGAAACGACTATTCAGATGAAATAAGTCCCTGGCTACTTGCCGGGAAACTCTTGTACTGACACAACCAAGTTTTTACTTTTCCGTCTCACCAACCAACCAAAAGGGAAAGTACTGTGAAAAAAAAATCGACATGAAAATATTTATTTAGAGCCCCCCTAGATAATTATGACGATTTCCAGATAAATAAAGGTGTCTCTGTATCTCCCTATGTCTATCTGTATGTATTTTTCCACGATAGCAACCAATCGCTTTATCCGATGAAGTTGAAATTTGATATGCAGGCATCATTTCGTCATGGCATGAGCTGTGGTTAAAATCGGTTTATCAGGGGGCAAAAAATTCATTTATATTCCTTGAATTATTGGACTTGGATGCCTTGTTCGGCGGAAAGATTATTGTGAAATTTGGTTTGAATATCTCATGTACAATCTGCACTAATGTTATTTAAATTCAGACATATATTTTAACCAAATGATAACGCCGAGCCTCACAAAGCTAGCCAAGAAACGAGCCGCGCCATCTGCGCCGCTGAGGATGTGTAACGGAACACTACCGGGATCGTCCGCCGGCCGAGAGAAAGCGCTTACCGATTTTATTTATAAAATTAATATTCCGATGAAATCAGTCCTTGGCTACTTGTCGTGAAAGACTTGGCGTGTGGCGCAACCGATTTCTTAACTGCTCCTACCGAACTGATCTCATGAAATGCGTATTCAGTCTCCATGATATTACAACATTTTCATAATTTCTATCGTTGGGCCCCAAATCCTGATGCTGCAGCGATACTACCACACTGAACCGCAAAAGGAAGAAGGATTTGCTGGGTTTTGAATCAGTATTGTGGTTTTCAAGCAAAGACTTTTTCATTGAGCTCCGGGTTTCTCAGTACTGATGCTGCAATGTTATGGCCTGAGTGGGGATATGGTCTAATGTGATTGCTAAATACGCCCCACAGCTGCCCGTGGTATGGCAGTTATCTTTTAGTGAATTTGATCCCACTAAGACAAATTTTCGCAAGTGGTTTTTTAAAATTGGCTCGATCATCGACTCTGGACTAAAGATGGGACGTGCCGTGTAATTCACTGTTGCTTTAGTAAATTCTTAAATGTGTACATACATTCAATATTAAAATAACTCTTTCGTTACCCAGGAAGTACAGACTTATTTAAGGTTATTAACAAGATTGACTTGTAATTGGCCTCGTCCTGTTAAAATATGACGAGATTATATATGTAATGAGAGACGATAGTATAAGAATATATCGTTTGATAGCACTTGCTTGATCTGGATCAACAATGAACGAATGTGATAAATTTAACCGTTAGGGATCAACTTACGCTCGAGCATTAGGTAAAAAATAATAGCGAGTATAAGCATCTAGCTTCGAATACATGAAAGCGAAAAAGCATATCTTACACTTATATTCGACAAAGACAACTATATCTCTCTCAGTTCATCGCTGACAAACAAAAGAAGGTGGATCAACAAAGGTTCTGCAATATCACTGGATGCAGTTTTTCCGGTAAAGTATGATTATATATATATATATATATATATATATATATATATATATATATATATATATATATATATATATATATATATATATACATATAATGTCTAGATTAGAGCCTTATTAACGGATGCATTGTAACAATATTATAGGATAGTAGGTTAGAGCATATTATGTAAGGCACTATGTTATTAATGAAATGTACCACCTACTATCTGTTTCGTTACAAATAAATAAATAAATAAATAAATAAATAAGGTTTGCAAGGCTTTTTGGTACGCCACAGCAAGATTTAGGGCCGTATAACGTTCCCTTTGCTCCCGTCCTTGCAAGTTCGTCGGCTTTTTCATTTCCCTCGATTCCTGCATGGCCGGGAACATTATCTAGGATACAAAGTCGACGAGAATGGCATAACACTACCTGATTGTACTCTAGTCATTTCTGAGCTGAAACAACCTGAAATACTGCAACAACTGCGCAGATTATTAGGTATGGTCAACTTCTACAGTGAGTGCATACCTCAAGCCGCCCAGTATCAGGCAGAGCTGAGCAAATACCTCATTGGCGCCATTGGCTGGATAAGCCCATACATAGTTTCGAGCATCGCTCTGAAGGTGCCGCAACGTAAAACCCGATCTATACAGTTATTCGAGCCCCCGAGACGACATTCTAACTCACAGGGCTTGACATTTATAGTAGAAACAAAATTAGCTTCAAATCGGCAGTACGAACCGCCCTTGAAGCTGCAGCGACAACTGCCAGTAATTATTGATTTGTAATATGTATGTATAAATATAATATAACATATATGTATTCCCATTTACTTATTTTGAATTTATGTTGTATAAGTTTATATGTTTGCGGTTAACTCTACAACTTTTGCGGTCATTTGATTAATAAATATTTACGGATGTATTGTATTATTTGTTTCATAATTTAGTTAGATATTTTTCAAATAATTTCGAACGGCGAAAGTTATAATCGGCATAAGAACATGTTTTTTTTAAAGAATTATGTATCTAATTATAAGTTCATGCTGTTACTTACCTAAATAAATAAAAATAAAAATTTTTAAAAAAGCAGTACGAAAAAAAAAACTAAATAGAATGGACCGACGCAGCATCCGAAGCTTTTCAAAAGTGTAAGGATGCGGTCAAAGACACCATGACTCTGGTGGAAAGGCTGATGGAAACGCTGAAACGTTACTCTACCTACGTGGGAGACATGACTCTGGTACATTCATCCGCAACAGTGCCACTTTTCCTCATGACAGACGCGTCAAACTCAACAGAACACCGAGAATTGGCAACAACTACTCGGATTGTCCTGAAAAAACCTAACGGAAACGCTGAAACGTTATTCTACCTACGAAGGAGAATTACTCGGGATATACCTGGCTACCAAGCACTTCCGTCGCCTGATTGTGGGTACTATCTACACTGATCATAAACCTAAAACCTTTGCAGTCGACCGGAATGCCAGTACAAAGAACGAGATACCCAAGAGATCCAGACAATTAGACTATATATCACAATTCTGTACCAAGATTCAACATATATAGCAGGCGGTCAAAAGTCTTCGCAGATAGCTATCAACTGCCCAAACGAGATAGACTACGAGCAACTTGCAATCGCACAGCTGCTAGACGAAGAAGCAAACACCGCGTTGAGAAACACTAACACCGTGAAAGCTATAATAAGCTATACTGCAAATGACCGCATTCGGCCGTTCCTGACATTTAATTTTAGAAAGACAGCAATCAACGCTGCACGATAAATTGCACATCCCGGAGTTTGAGTGAAATTGCTCCAGGAATTCCAAAATTATGCTCAAACTTACATACATAGATAGATATTTGTCAGGAAGATTGACACAACCGAGTTTAAGTTCTGCAAACCAGCTATAAATTGTCATCTTGCTTGGTGCATCAAGCCAAAAGCAGTTTGAAGCCGAGCGAGGCTCTACTGAGCTGTCAAATTACACTTAAATATCATACAGGAAAACCTTTCACAAGTTAAATCTATCATAATGCAGACACGCAATTATTAAAATTATTCAACAATGAAAAAACATTTAGCCCCTTGAGCGGCAAACGGGACAATTGTCCCACAATTGAAATTACCGTAGAGCGGCAAAGGGGACATCTGTCCCAGCCGAGATCGGCGCCGATGGTTTCCAATTATTTACCCTTGATACCTCACATAAATCATACGGCCTGTGGTATGTGCGAAAAGAGGAGAAGATTCTCTGTCGTTAACTAGTTGGTTCATTATTTTTCATACAGTCGCCATTTTTTAGTCTATGATTGAACCAAACCAAACCAAAAACTTCAATATTCATGTTGATTTTCAACACCGAATATTTTTTTATTTTTGTATGGGTATAAGTAAAACGAAGTCATAGGTTGAATGAAGCATATTATAATTATTATAAAAGTATTCACAATTTCTTGCATAGGGTGATTTATTTCCAGAAAAAACATAGAAATGTTGGACAAGGCAGTTTTTTCTGTACCACAACTTTGACAGATAATTCTGAATAATGCTTATTGCTTTACAGAACGACGTTACACATATCTAATAGCAAATTTCAACAGGAACATAATAAATACAAACGGAGCTGCCATGGAATTCACCGGCCGGAGTCGGGCCCATCATATTACTATTTTTTTTTTACACTTCTGGGGGGTGAGCAGTGGATTCCGGACTTACGAACCGGCTGTGGTAGGTTTAGGACAGCTGTCTTGCCACATGTGAGCGTTCACCTTACCACCCATTCACTCCCCCTTCGAAGCCATAGAATTTGAGATGCGCAAATCGCAGTTTTAGATAATTTTTCTAAGAAAGAGTTGATTATTTTTCTGGAAAGGCCAAGATCTTTAAAGAGGTGAAATAGAGATTTAGCTGGCAGGCCACGAGCGCCAACTTCCACCGCGTGAAGGTGAACAGTGAAGCCGTTCCGGGTTACGGCATTTGCAAGATCATGGTATTTATTTAATTTGTACTCGTGGTCTTTTGGGATATTTGATTCCCATGGAACAGTTAATTCTACAATAAGAGCCACCTTCCGAGATAGAGAGTAAAGAGTTATATCTGGACGGAGTGCTGTGCATCCGAGACTTTCAGGGAATTTATACTGCTTAGAGACCGAATCAACCTCCAGAATCCAATCTGTAGCTTTCTCGATTATTGAGAAAGGTTTTGTAGTTAAATGTTTTTTGCCTTTAGAGCCATCCCGCACAAACTGTATTGGGGGTTTGGAGGATACTGTCAAACCCTTGTTGGCACGAGCCACTGAGAGACTAATTACCTCGCGAATAACAGCGAGAACTTTGTCATGGCGGTAAGTGTACCGTCCTTGATCTAAGGCCACCTTGCAGCCAGCTAGAATGTGTCTAGCTGTGCAAGGGGTATTGCTACAGAGGGGACAAGAACTATCCTCGGCAAAGCTCCAACGAGCGAGGTTACTGGGGTCTGGAAGTGTATGCTGAAAGGCATTCAAATAAAATTTCAGCATCTCTGGCGTCCAGTCATAGAGCATTACCTTCCAGTGCATTGGAGGCGGAATGCAAAAGTCCCCAATTGTTGTCCAATCATTCTGGCATTGAAGGCCAATAGCATGAGCCATACTCTTGCTGTCGTAATCTCCCCGCAAAAGAGACTTCTTCAAGTCCACGTCGCTCGTGGTTGTACTGCCATACCCCAGACCAGTGCCATTCAGGCTGATTCCAGTAAGGAACTTTTTGTGGAAGTCTACGCGGGCTTGTAGTTCATTTGAATCACTACGGCCACTTATTACGTGCTTCGATATTGCCGGATCTTTGGAATTGCACAGAATCGAATTTTTGGTTATTCTGGAGTTGGCGTAGAGCAGAGAGGGCAGTTTAAGCGCTAGCCCAAAATTTTGTTTGGACCTGAAGAGAGTCGAGGGGTCAGCTGGTTTGGCTAAGAACAGCCAGGATTTTAAACTAGCTGTCACCAGTGCATCTAGACGGGACAGTTGGGTTTTGGTAAAATCGTAAATAAGAAAGGGCCATGACAAATGTGACGTTAGATAATTGTCATAGATCCAGGCCTTACGAGGGCCAGAAATTAGCAAGGCATCTATTTTCGCCAGGCAACTTTTGAAATGCTCTATAACATGATCGCCCGAGACGTCTTTTCCCTGATGGGTGATTTTTCTGCCGAGGAATTTGAAATGATTGTTTGGGTCTATAAGGGAGATATTAGAGCCCTTATAGACCAATTTGGGGTCATAGGATGTAAATTTTGTGCCCATGCGGGCGAGTCCAAGGCAAAAACATTTGGAGGGCTTCACTTTTATACAGCCTGACCAGTCGCAGAAAAGCTCCACTTTCTGTAATAGCAGGGAAAGCTGCTTGGGGCTTCTGGTGATGAAAGTTAGGTCGTCGGCAAAAGCGAGGCACGACGAGGTGTATTGGCCGTCTGTTTTAAAACGGTAGCCCCACTTCCTGTCAAACTGGGTCAGGCTTTCCAGAAGTATATTAAAAACTATATTAAAAATCGTCGGGGAGAGGCAACAGCCCTGAAATAGTCCAATTGAATATGGTATAGAGCGGGTAGTCCATTCTTGCGTTTTAACATGGAAAGTCAGACAGTTGTAGTAGGAGGCTACAATGTCACGCACGACTGGTGGGAAGTTGTACCAGCGGAGTGCAAAGTGGAGGAGACTGTGTCGGACTGACCCAAAGGCATTCTCTAGGTCGAGCCAGCATACATTGATTTGGCGTTCGTGCTGTCTCGCATCCTTGATGGCAGCAGCCAGGAGAGAGTTGTGCTCGAGGCAGCCCGAGACGCCGTGCATGAAGCCTTTTTGAACTGATACTCCAAGGTACTCATTCCGGTGCATGAATTCGCTCATCCTCGTGTGGACTATGCTAAAAAAGATTTTGGCCACAGTGTCTGTGAGAGCAATGGGCCGAGCGTCCTTTGGTCCGGTGCAAACTGGGACCTTCGGAATTAAGATGACTGTCGCTCGGCCAAAATTCTGTGGGACTACACCGCTATTCCATATATTTCGGAAGATGGATCCTAAATATTGCAGAAGGCAGGGGCATTTTTTGTATACTAAATTGGGAATACCATCGGGACCCGGAGTAGAGCCCGACGGCTTCCTCTTTCAGGCTTCCTCTAACAGGTCTTTTTTATACGATCCGTATAGTAGTTTCGGAGTAATCGTCGTTTTCCTGAAACGCTATATTTTTGTTGTGATGTAATCTTCTTCTTTGCGTTCTCTAAGAGAAACTACAATTCAAACGTCAGCGCTCGAGGTATTAACAGTTAGATGGAACAAACTTTATTCTATAGCCAAACAGTTCCATTTACAAATGTTGTAGTTATTTTTTTAAATTTATGTAAATGGCCAGTTCTGGGAACTTTCAGCGTGACATATGTATTAGAAAAAATCTCATATTTTTATAGAAATGTGCTCACCGGTGCAACGGCAACTAGATGTTGTAAATGTAAAGCATGTAATGCAGTCCTAGCAGGCTGCGGTTGTGATGTAGACGAAGAGGCAGCGCATTGCACGGCCGACTTGTCGCTGTCAGTCCAGCAAAGGGAAGATCTACTTCTCCCTAATGCGGTAGCCGATCCTCCTTGCCAAACGACGCGTCTGCAGACAAAAGTAAATAGTATATACAAACGTAGATACAAAAGTAGATACAAACGGAGCTGCCATGGATTTCACCGACAGGAATCGGGTCCATCATAATATTATTATTATACTTCTGGAAGGTTAGCGGCAACTCCAGACTAAAGACCGGCTATGGTAGGTTTGGGACAGCTGTCTTGACACATGTGAGCGTTCACCTTACCACCCTTCAAATCCATATCATTTCAGATGCGGAAATTTAAGTTTTAGATATTTTATCTAGGAAGGAGTTGATTATTTTCCTGGAAAGACCAAGATCTTTAAAAAGAGATGTAACTGAGATCAGGTTGGCAGGCCACGAGTGGCAACTTCCACCGCGTGAAGGTGAACAGTGAAGCCGTTCCGGGTGATGGCATTTGCGGCATCATGGTATTGATTTATTTTGGGATATTTGATTCGCATGGAACAGTTAATTCTACAATAAGAGCCACCTTCCGAGAAACGGAGTAAGGAGTTATATCTGGACGGAGGGCTGTGTATCCGAGACTTCAGGGAATCGTTACTGCCTTAGAGACCGAATCGACCTCCAGAATCCAATCTGATGCTTTCTCAATTATTGAGAAAAGTTTCATAGTGGAATGATTTGTGTCTTTAGAACCATCCCGCACGAACTGTATTGGTGGTTTAGCCCTTTAAGGACCATGGGACACATTTTTAGTATGTATGATGACTGAGTCTTTGGAAAAAGTTGTAACTTTGCATTTTTATGGACCACAGGGACACTTATGTCCCATCGATTTATACAAAATCTATAGAACCTATTGTTACAAAACTTCACATAAATGTTATTTACATCACCCTTTAACAGTTTTATGTATCAAAAACTTCCATACTCTACTGCAAAGCTTATGGTCCTCAAAGGGTTAGGAGATAATAAATAGACTTAAGATGAGGAATTAGATTTTTGACAAATACCTGTTGCCGCCATCCAGATCACACGCAAGAATCTGCCGACTCGACGCCCAGTATAAACTATTAGTTTTCGGATCTACCATTATCGCTGTTACGTTTTGAGCCTTAATGACTTCCATTCGCTGAGAGCCATCCATGGCTGATCGCATTATATTGCCGAGGGAGACGTCGGACCAAAACAGTAGCCTGCAAAAATTTTAAGATTTATGACTAAATAATAAATAACAGATTTGACAGACACCGCCAAAACAACATGGCCGCCACAGACTGTCAACATTGATCCGTCCTTATTCAAAAACCCTATACATGTCCAATTAGCGGATGCACCACTCTCGGAAGAATAATTAGGTCATCTTATTATTTGGACTAATTCTACATCTACATGAAATTTTAAAACTAATTATTGTCCGTGATAACATTTTTGTAATGTTTAGATATAGGATAATACTGGAGTATTTCTCGAGGGATGACCAGTAATACTTTTAATACAGCCATTCACAAGCAACAATACAAATCGCAAAAAACACTAATGATGCAGAAGTATAGCACCGTGTATGGAGAGCAACGAACACGAATATTGTTTTGTCACTTTTACAATAAACTGCTATCTTTGATTAAAGCATGTGAATTGGCCAGCGCCTTGATGAAGTGACAGGGCCTTGATGTCAATCTTTTAAAAATATCTCTGATGGTGCACTAATCATAGTTTTTGAATTCCTCTTTACCACCCTCTCTACCTTTGGGTTATTATTCATAAAGTAGGTAAAGCATCGTTGGGTTTTTTCATTACATTTTTTAATAACAACACTTGTTTACAATATACCAGAAAACCTATTTACACAATAGACACATTTATGACCCTTTTTTGTATTTAGAATCGTAGGAACAATTTGATGTATCACGCACGCTTTGTGGGTTTTGGTTTTTTACTTAAACTTACGGGATACGTTTTGTTGCTTACGGGCGATAATATAGCTGACGTATCACATACTTCTATATAGGTAGGGGGGTTAATATTCTTTCTTTATAATGTTCTTCGTATTTACTCTGTGAGCATTATGCACTAAAATAAAATATTACCTTTTAGACAAGTTCATCAACTGTACCAGGGTAAGTTGGTATATCATGTATCTACCTACATACACTTTTTTTTTAAATCCCCTTCAAGGGGAAAGCCTTTAGAGGATATTTCATAAATTAAGGTGACTATGACGGCCATTCTAAAAAGCATTTCCGTTAAAGATTTTGTCAATGCGTTGACAAAATCTTTTGTCAACGCATTGAAAACTAACACTAGGTAATAATTTTTTGCCCATCAATCACCATTTTATTTTGAAGTAGTACAGGACCTTCTTGAATGCACCGTGTGTTAGACACAGTGCTTAGGCAAAGAGTGCCTTAAATTTGAGAAATGATTCCTGAGGCCAAATAGACCAAAATACAGTTTTTTTTCTTTGGAATTAAAACATACCTATTCAATATTTAGAGATTATTAAAAACTGAGTTGATAATAATTATCTTTATCTGCTTTTGGTTTATTTTGTTACTGAGGAAAATTATCGTTTACGTTGAATATTCTGATATTCAGTAATTTTTTACTTAGTAACTAAGATATAAACTAGTGATGCCACGAATAGTGATTAGGCCGAATACCGAATATTCGGCCATGCTATCGGCTGAAGCGTCGAATATTTGGTTGCCGAATGTTCGGCGTAAGATGTGGCTTGCATAAATGCGCGTAACAGGTTATAACCTGTCTCACTGATTGCCACTTTTCTCGACCTGCGGTTCAAATCTATTTTTTTGGGATTGGTTCAGACGGAAAGAGCAAGACGAAAAATCTTTTAGAAGCTCTGAAAATGAGTTGCGATGAGTCTAGTAGTATTGAATTTGATGGTGATTCCTCTCCACTTCGTAAGAAAAGAAAAACCAATGAAAATGATAAAACGATTGGTATGCACGACAGTTTCTGGAACTGTTCTGAGAAAGTCGCCACAGATAATATGCAAAATAATGAGGGTGCGGAGGAAAGTTCTACTAGTTAGTTAACGTATCCGGGCAAGGTTAGGACACGTCTCTCCAAAAATATGCGGCCTAGGTGGTATTGTTCCTATAGAGGGTAACAAAATAGAGAACGGGAGTGCGAAGGCGGGCTGTGAATGAATGCGTTCACCGAATAGAAAGAGATAGGGGCATGAGACTCCCTCTATCCTTGTCTAGTTGCGCATGCGCGTTTATCCATAGCATACCAGACTAATGGCGTCGAAGTGCTGCCATAGTGATATAAACACGTTGCCATAAAGATACATGTACGTGTCTCCGTGAATGCATGACTAGAGAAGAATGGAGAGGGTACTATAGGCAGCTGTCTATTTCTATTCGGCTGTCACATTCTCTGGCTGGTCACGTGGATCTAGTAGTTATACCGTCAACGATTGTTCCTCGTCTCTACATCTCCATCCTGCAGCGTTCCCCAGCCGTATGTTGGATTCGCTGTGTAGCCCCAGCAGACGATATTGGCTCGGCATCTTGTCAGTGTCCT
Organism: Micropterix aruncella; assembly: GCA_944548615.1. Lineage (NCBI taxonomy): Eukaryota > Metazoa > Arthropoda > Insecta > Lepidoptera > Micropterigidae > Micropterix > Micropterix aruncella. Next base: position 29,804,605 of record OX155950.1, read on the forward strand.
TTGGCCCAGTAGTAGAAAGATTGGCCGTTGAGTTTAGACTAACCGTTTCCTGGGACACCCGATTGCAGACAGTCGAAAATGTGCACAATCTTCGGGGAGGTTCCTTCTGTGTCCCATACTGACATGAGATTATACTGCACATTTTTACTTGAAAACTTCGCCTAGATCGGACGGCAGACCCTTACAAGTGGTGGTCAGCAAACGCAAAGCAATATCGGAGCCCGACAAAATTTATGGTTTATCTATCATCTCCTGGCAGTAGTGTTTATAGTGACAGGCTATTTCCAGAAGCAGGAATTGTTTACGAGGAAAAGCACAATCGTTTATAGCTAACCAGTGATGACAATATTGTTTTCATTCATCATAACCTACCACTAATAGATTTTAAGTATTGATGCAATAATATAATTTGTGATTAAAATAGATACATTTTTGAGTGCATTTTTTTCATGGTACTCTGTATTCGGCCGAATAGTACGCAATATTCGGCTGAATACCCAATATTACAAAAATTGGTCGAATAGGCCGAATACCGAATATTCATGGCCTCACTCAAAAAAAGTTGTATATGATTTCCAACTCGCCTTTTTGCGTATATTTTCCTTTTTTGTAGAATATTTTTGTTTAATAAGAAAAAAAATTTTTTTTCTCTAATTCTCCTAATAACCAAAAACATTTTTAAAAAATAGTTCATATTTTTTAATTGATTAAATAATCTCATAGATCGTTTTCTAAATTTAAGGCAATCTTTGCAGAAGGATGGTGTATAATGTATATATAGAAAAAAAACGTTAAATATACCTTTTATCAGCATGCACAGCAAGATGTTTAGGATGAACTCCTCTCATAACTACATTAGTATTGGTCGCGTTTTCCAGTCTGGTAACGTTTATGCAATCATCTTCTCCAGCCCAGTAAATTCTGCGGCCAATAGGATCGATGGCCATAGCCGATATTCTTGCCAGACCTACAGCAGCGGGTGTCGAATTTAAAGTGGAAGCCCCATTTACTCCATCGAGTATACGGCGAATTGTACCACGGCCGTCCATCCAATATATGTGTCTACAAAATAATTGCTTATGTTAAAAATCAATACAACAATAATTTAAAAAAAAGATAACATACGCTCCAGCATAATATTCTCTATAAGAATAAATATTTTAACTACCTACTGCTTAAAACAGTCTTTTTCGAGAAAGAAAATCGGCAGAACAAATTTTACGTGAATATAAAAAAAATCTTAACCCCAAACTTCAAAACTTCCCCGGCAAGTAGCCAATGACTGATTTCATCTGTATATTAATTTCATAAATAAAATCGATGAGCGCCCTCTCTCGGTCGGCGAACGAACTCGTTTGGGTTCCATTCCATCTGTTGGCCCTTAGCTGAGAAACGAACCGTGCCGCCCAAGGCGTTAATATTTGATTACAATGTATGGCGAAATTTGAATACTATTATACTAGCTTGTATATGTGGTACTTATTCCAATCAAAATTTAACAATGTAATTTCGGCTTAACGCCATGTTATCGGCGTACCATAGTTCAAGTCTCTAAGTGCAATATTTCGAGATTGATATGACTATTGCGCCCCCTGGTGGACCGATTTCTACCACAATCTTTTCAACTCTTGCCATGACCAAATGATGCCCTCATACCAAATTTCAGATCAATCGGATTAAGCGTTCGGGCGCAATCATGGTGGAATACACACAGACAGACTTCAGTGTGGAAATGGTATTAATCGCCTCGGGGGAGGGAGGGGGGGCTCAAAACGAATATTTTTATCTTTATCTCAACAAAAAAAAACCCCTCTTGTCGGTTCGTGGGTCAAAAAATAAAATCTGTAATTACCGTTTGACTGGATCGTAATCAACCGCTCGTACATTCCGTAGCCCAGAAATGGGAATAGCGGCATCCGGACAGTCATCGCTTCCGGGCACCAATCTTCCAATCGCATTCTTCTGCGCATATAGTATAAACTCGGTGGGAGCTGCAACGGTTGCCATTATTAAGATGTGATATTCAATTTTTAAAAAACCATACTGTAAATACGCTAAAATATAAAGAAAAAAAAACTCACGCGAGCAAGTTAGGTTATCCGGTTTTAATTTGTAGTGAGTAGGACAAGCACAGCGGGATTTCCCGCCCGAAATAGGAAGACAAAGCCTCTCACATCCATCGTTATCAGAAGAACAGGGTAAATTGGCACCGAGGGGTTGTCTAGAAGAATGCAAGACTGCCAACTCGCTGACCATCTCTAGTTTGGAATGAATGCGAACTCGATCTCCGCCCGTCAACTTTAAAGCACGCTCTATGTCACCTATGAAACCAAAATATATGCAAATTAATATTCTACTGCATCAACAGTAGGAAATGGTTGACGTAAAATGGTTTGTGCGTAAATTGTATTTTTATAAAACCAGTTTAATATTCATTAGGTAATGTTTTTATAGCACATTAAAGTTATTCTATTCTATGAGTCATCAACTACTGCAGCGAACCCGCCACCCCAGGAAGTATAACAATATTAGATCATTCTTTCAACCATAAGGTGAACACAGAGACTTAGGGACAGTTGGGTGGGGTAGACTACGTAAACCCATCACCCCAGGCTGATATAACGATATGTCATTGTTCTTTCAGCCGTGGGATGAGCGTAGAATACTTAAGACAATGACAATCCACTATATAGCTCTGCCAACTAGCGCACGAGAGACCAACCCTTATCGCCTGGTACCAGGTAGTTAAACCAGCAGGCAGACCAAGATCCCTTGCTACCAGTTATGGCCAGATTTCTCCGGCCTCCTGACAAGTTCAAAGCGGGGATTCAGTGTCTACCAAATCTATAGTGGACCACGGCATCCTTTACCCGGCTGTTCACCCGATATCGGGTAGCCAAATGGTCGAAACAAAGCCGTTTCCAGACTCCTCCATCTATCAGTCGGAATGCAAAGTCGATTGGCTGACGTCGCACGGTGCGCAAACCGTCCAAGAACTTCCAAAGAACGATTCCTAAGGAAACTGGCCTGCAGGCCAGAGTTCTACCCGGGCTTTCACTTCTGTGTGGAGCCTGATGGATGGGTGTTGACCTGTGAGTTTGGCCAACCCGTACACATGGGTCTTAGTGGCCTAACTGCAACAGGGTCCATTAGCTCCATAAACACTTAAGGACAGCCACAGCCCACCCTTAAATTACGCCAACAGGCCCGTGACAGTCTAACGACTTACCATAATGCACTGGGAAGTGAACCCGGTGAACCGACCTCGCGCCTCACTACGATTTGGCCGGATTTCGCTATCTTTCAGTCTGGTCACAGATTCAAGGTCGCTCGTGCGGACTCTAACTTATGTAATTCAGTTTGAATATATCGCAGACCAAGGCGCCCTTTGCCCGCAATAGTCACTCGGGATCGGGTGGCCAACGGATCGTATCAAGAATAGATGATGATAGTTCCACAACTACCTCTGATATCTAGGAAACAAACGTCCCCCCCCCCCCCTGGTTATTCACCAGATTGCGTAAGCATGGCTGATACAGCCTGGTACTCAAACCGCCCAGTTCTTTCTCCACGGTATTCCACCTGAATTCACAATATTCTGATCCCAAATGCCTCTATTTGCATATTACAGCCATGGTGGAAGCTCACACAGGCTAAGTCCTTCTTCGAAGAGAGGATAGGAGTTAAACCATGAGTTGGGCAGGGCAGATGACATAAAATCGGCAACACTATCCAAGCTACACGGAACCATTAGGAACCTAGGTACAGTCTGTAGGAACCTAGGAACAGTAGGCAAAGACTGGCAAAAAACGGGTATATAAAAATTACACATTTCTTCAAATGCCATTTGCAATATGGCAGGGTACATAGGTCACACCTAGCTCGCGGAAACACACCTAGCTCGAGGAAAACTGGATATTTTTGCTCAATATAATATTTAAAAAACAGATTCAGAACAGCAAAATGCAGGCAGGCAAAGAGAGACTAGCGACATAGTAAAACAAGAACAGTACAACATCTCATTATAAATAGGATAGAAAACGAATTTACCGCGTGAAATTTGTAGGACCTCTCGTAACAAGATCCCTGCGCCAGAGGCCGACTTACTGCGACAGGATGTGGCTGTCTTTGTACGCAAGGCCAAGCTCCCACAGTCGAACACCACAGCCGCCCAGAGAAAAAGCCTAAAATCGCTGCGGGATAATAAGGACGTAGTTGTGTTGCGGGCCGATAAAGGCAACGCAACCGTGATACTCGATACTGTGGACTACGAGCGGAAAATTGGGACGCTCTTAGAAGACGCCAACACTTACGAGAAGGTGAATTACAATCCCACGAGCAGAATTACCAGGCAAACGAGAGTTTTAATCGATAAATCTGTCACTTCCCTCCCAAAAATAGCTTATCTCACTAAACCACGTAACGTACAGCCACCGAAATTATATGGCTTACCTAAAATCCATAAGGATAATGCATCATTGAGACCGATTGTGAGCCAAATCGACAGCCCCACATATCCTCTGTCAAAACACTTGGCTGGTGTCCTCCAACCGCTTACGGGCAAAACGACGTCTTACGTGAAAGACTCGCGACATTTCGTAAGCATTATTAGAAGCTTAAAACTGGCCGAAGACGAAATAATGGTGAGCTTTGACGTCGAATCTTTATTTACGAATTTGCCCATTTCGGAGTGTCTTACGGTGGTGAGAGACAAACTAAGGTCTGAGGACCTCCCTATTAGCTACGCCGACATGCTTCAACATTGCCTGACATCCTGCTACTTTCTATGGAACGGCAATTATTACAAACAAATCGACGGAGTAGCAATGGGATGCCCCGTATCGCCGATAGTTAGTGACCTATATATGGAATATTTTGAGGAATTAGCCATAAAAACCTCCAAAATTAAACCCATTCTCTGGCTTCGCTACGTGGATGATACCTTCTGCATCCTGAAAGGCAACATTCAAACGGTGAAAGAATTCCTGGGTCATCTAAACTCCATACACCCAAAAATCAGTTTCACCTATGAAGTAGAGAAGGACGGCTCCTTACCATTTTTGGATGTCAAAGTGACGAGGAGAAGTGACAATACTCTCGGACATACGGTATATCGGAAGCCCACACATACGGACAGATATTTGCATGCAAGCTCACACCATCATCCCTACCATCTACGTTCAGTGCAAACGTCGCTCGTGAATCGAGCACGCGATCTATGCGACACTGAGCATTTTCCGAAGGAGATGGAACATGTCAATGATGTCCTTAGGAAAAATGGATACGGAAAATATCACGAGACACGCACACGATCTAATACGGACGAAACTCAAAAACCGAGCAGATCAAGAGCATTCTTACCATACGTCAAGGGCGTGACAGATCGAATAAGTAAGATGCTAAACAGATTCGATATAAAAACGATCTTCAAACCGACCCAAAATATAGCTCGATTTTTGAGGCCTGTAAAGGATGTAATACCACTGCAAACCCCGGGTGTGTATAAAGTCGAATGCAGCTGCGGTCTAGCCTACGTTGGACAAACGAAACGGCCCATAGCCACGCGACTGACAGAACACATCAAAGCTGTTAAAAACGTTCAGCGAGAAAAATCGGCGATCTGCGAACATATATTGGATAGCGGAAGTAACCACTGGATGCAGTTTCAAAATCCCATTGTTCTATCCAAGGAACAATTCTACTTTCCTCGCATGATCCGGGAAGCCATTGAAATAAGAAGAACTCCGAACTTCAATAGAGATGACGGCTACAAACTCTCTTCTACGTGGAACCCTCTTCTTAAAATGTTCCCGCCGCCGAACGCCGAACGCAAAGACGTAAAACAGGATACAGTGAGTGTTGTGTGCAAGACGGATTTTAAAAATTCCCGCGCTCCGAGCCCGGCCCCCCACCACCGTTATAACCTACGCAGTGGCGGCAGCGGTTTGCGGCCTACCCGCAAAACAACGGACTGACAGCTCTTCAGTTTACCCTAGACAACGGCGGCTGCAACGTCACCGAAACGTCGGGTCCTACAAATTTCACGCGGTAAATTCGTTTTCTATCCTATTTATAATGTCAAACAACCGCGATAGTTTTCGATTTCATAGTACAACATCTCCATAGAACACACCGATTTTGCATTCATACAAGCGTTGTCCGTAGGATACCACTACATAGATTCTCAGGCGCCTCGCTGCCAGCCAGTCAGAGCTGCCGTGACAGCTAGGTATATAGAAGTGGAATGTTTTCTGTACAGGCTGTAATAAAGCTATATAGTACTGATTTCAAATGATGACTCTTTAAATCTTTAAATGCGATTAGGGGCCATCCACATGTTACGTAATCATCGAGGGGCAGGGAGGGGTTGGAGCTGAGGCTTACGCTTGATTACGTGGGGGGGGGGGGGGGTTGCCCGTCATGATTACGTAATCAACTTTTGTTGCATTGCAATCTTTTTGGTCTAAACCTCAGTGCCACGCCGAAGATATCCACCCCCCCCACACGCGCGATGTGCGTAGATACTCCACGCGCTCGTCTGCGATTGAGTCGCCCGGGCCTGTTCCTGGAAGCGCTGTGGTTTGAATATTGGGATTTGTAAAATAAATTAAAGAGTTTGAGATTTTGTAATTACTTTAAATTAATAAAGCACATTTTTAAAAGCACTTTACAAACACTGGGTTCACGATTCTTCACATTTTTCACAAATTGGGTTGATTACGTAATCGTGACCCCCGTGACATAGGGGAGGAGGGAGGTCCGAAAATCCCAAAAACGTGATTACGTAATATGTGGATGGCCCCATATCTCAAAACAGTTTTTTTTGACAAATCTCCCTTTTCCCTGTGGTCTTGAAATATAATCAAAATAGGTCAGAAAAATGCTACATATAAATACCTGTATTCCAATCTGCCCAATATATAAATTCTTGGTAGATTGTGAGGGCAAATGGCATAACAATGTTTTCCGAAATCAATTTCCTTCGATTTTGTCCATCCAGATCAGATATTTCAATGCACGGCGGATCCAGCGTCACCCATATCAGGCTCTTGTTTTCATAGTCAATGGTCAGTGCGTTGGCGTGCACCACTTGCTGGATTAGCACCGAGGGAGCCGTTCCGTCCATACTTGCTCGTTTTATATTCTTGGAGCCCCACTCCGACCAGTACATAAACCTGAAAATTATTTTTTTTATTAGTAATGAGATTCAAAATTATCCCCTATCTAGTTTTTTCATGCATTCTCGGGTCAACGAGTAAATAAAAATACAAACGGAGCTGCCATGGCATTCACCGACCAAAAATCGGGCCCATCATATATAATTATTACACTTCTGGAGGTGAACGGTGGATTCCGGACTAACGACCGGCTGTGGTAGGTTTAGGACAGCTGTCTTGCCACATGTGAGCGTTCACCTTACCACCCATTCACTCCACCTTCGGAGCCATAGAATTTGAGATGCAGAAATCGCGGTTTTAGATAATTTTTCTAGAAAGGAGTTGATTATTTTCCTGGAGAGACCAAGATCTTTAAAAAGGTGAAACAAAGATTTAGCTGGCAGCCCACGAGCGCCTACTTCCACCGCGTGAAAGTGAACAGCGAAGCCGTTCCGGGTGACGGCATTTGCGAGGACATGGTATTTATTTAATTTGTACTCGTGGTCTTTTGGGATATTTGATTCCCATGGAACAGTTAATTCTACGATAAGGACCATCTTCCAAGATAGAAAGAGTTATATCTGGACGCAGGGCTGTGCATCCGAGACTTTCAGGGAATTTATACTGCTTAGAGACCGAATTGACCTTCATAATCCAATCTGAAGCTTTCTCGATTATTGAGAAAGGTTTTGCAGTGAGATGTTTCTTTCCTTTAGAGCCAACCCGCACGAACTGTATTGGGGGTTTGGAGGATACTGTGGAACCTTTGTTGGCACGAGCCACTGAGAGGCTAAGTACCTCGCGAATAACAGCAAGGACTTTGTCGTGGCGGTAAGTGTACCGTCCTTGATCCAAGGCCATCTTGCAGCCAGCTAGAATATGTCTAGCTGTGCAAGGGGTGTTGCTACAAAGGGGACATGAACTATCCTTGGCATAGCTCCAACGAGCAAGGTTACTGGGTTCTGGAAGTGTATGCTGAAAGGCATTTAAATAAAATTTCAGCATCTCTGGCGTCCAGTCATACAACATTACTTTCCAGTGTATTGACCCTCATGTGTATTGACGCGTTGACGTGACAAGCGTCAGACTTTTGAAATTCTCAGTATATTTTATTTTGGCAGTATGTTGGTAGATGTGCCATTTAGGGATCGGTTGCCGGTTAAATTCTTCAAACATTGATTCATTCTAAACATTGATTAATCTTCTTTTATGTTCAGTAGCTCAATAGATGGCATTGCATACGTTATTCTATCTCAAAATAAATAATAATATAATATCAAACGAATTTTTAAAACATAGATCTTATTATTTAATATTATTTACATAAGGATGTATTTTTTATGTTGTGATGTAGTTAGTTAGTTAGTTAGTTAGTTGTACTGGGCGTTCCTCCGCAAGTCGACATCCAGTGTGCCTATTTTGCGTGTAACGGGGGTAGCGCTATTCCACCCACCCCAGCTCCTCGACGAAAGCCAGCAGGGCTTTCAGGTTTCCTGCTGCCTCGCGCAGGGTGCCTGGAGTCCCAAGGTGTTTTGTCCTGTATACTTCTACCTGTTTACAATCTAGCAGAATGTGTTTTGTGGTTTCTTCCGCCTCCATGCATGCTCTGCACATAGGGCTATTCGTTCCGCCCATGTTGAAGAGGTGTTTGTTTAGTGTGTTGTGTCCTGTTATCAGTCCCACTAGTTTGCGTAGTTGGGGCCTTTTTGTCCTTAGAAGTGTTTTGGTAAGTTTGTGGTTGTATTCCACTACTATTTCTTTGGTTTGTCTGCAGGTGTCTATCTCTTTCCAGTGTGTTTGATGTAGTTGTTTGTAGTGGTTGTCAAGTTGGTTGTTTATGTGCGAGTAGGGTAGGGGCACGATAGGTTCGGGTCCGTATGCCGGTGTGTCTGAGCCCTTACGGGCTAGTTCATCCGCAGCATCGTTTCCTCTTGAGTTACTGTGTCCCTTGATCCATTTCAGTGTCACCTTATTGCCTTTTCCGCATACCTCGAGGAGGCTTTGGTGGCATTCGTATATGAGCCCAGATGTAAATCTATCGCTTCCCAGTGCCTGTAGCACTGACCTGCTGTCCGATAGAATACATATGTTTTCGTGTTTTAGCTGCCGCTGTTTCACTGCGTTGCAAGCTTCTATTATTCCCATACATTCTGCTTGGAAAACTGTGTTGTGTGCTCCGAGTGGTTTGAAGATGTGTATGTTGTGATGTAATCAGCATATATAAAATTATGATAGATGGAACTAATAATTGAATGTTATTATTGTTGTCATTGTTAAATTATTGGGTTTTTATAATCAATCAGTTCTTTATAAAAAAAAACATTCATTATCAATGTTGTTTGTTTTGTTTGTTTGACCGTGTTGAGTTTCAAATCATGTAAGATGTACTTGTTGTGTATACATTTAGGGATGTTGAACATGGACCTTAATGGCTTTGTCAAACAAGAGATCGCAGCTCGTAGCCAAAATTACCAGCAGACACTAACAAATCTTGTTAATGCTCTGGCTGCCAATCTGACGGGATCTGGAAGTGTTACTCACACAAAACTGAGAAGGAACAGTGATCCGAGTCTTATAAACCGATTCCTCAAAGAATAGCGAGAGTGGTCAATGGACAATCCCCCGCTGCTAAATAAACAAAATAAATAGACACAGACAGTAATTAGACAAAAGAGCAGTTAAATGTTGAAAAACAGATTGCTGTGTTAAGCAGGATATAAATAAAAAAATCAAAAAAATATCAATGTTATTATAGATGGCTAAATAAATTGCTATTAGTTTCGCCGGACAATGCTATCAGCGCCACCTGCATGTCGCCGATGCAGAAGGGCTGAAAAACGCACTATGGCATTGAGTACGAAATTAATGGAATTGCATTTGAATTCTGTCGACTGAATGCAATAGCAAGACAAACCCACAAATTTTACATGCATACACAGATTTTATAATACGGTTGGTTGTAAGAGACTGTCGTACGATAATAAACCTGCCAATGGGGAGCTTTCACAATCAAGAGTAATAACATATAATCTTTATTTTATACAATTTAATTTTCTAATCGCTAGGTTTGACAATTATTTTGAAATGATTATGATTAAGAGGCCTATTACAAAATAGCGTAGGTATTCTTTTAAAATGAGTTTAAAAAATGAACGCATTTTTTTTTGGATGTAACTATAAAAGATAGGATAAATAAATAAATAAATAAATAAATAACTATTCAACCCTGGGAGAAAACCGCGGCACTGAGCGCTCTTCTCTTGCGCAAGCAAATATATACACAATTTCTAATTGTTTTTTGCAGTGTTTTCTCCTTTCTAATGACAATAATTTATATTATGTCGTATTGCTAAAAGAGTGAACTTTAATATAGTATAAGTATTATATAAGAATCTTATTTTATTTCTGAGAAAATTAGAATGATACAGGAAGTTTTTTTTTAAATTTTGTGTAATTGTAAGTAATGTATACCTTGGATATGTGGTCAAAAAACGAAAAAATAAGGCCGCTATGGTCAACAAGAATACATGACGGACATAAAAAAAAATAGTATACGGTTTTCGTTGTAGTGATATTACTGTATTAAGGAGCTCAAAGTTTGCCTTCCGAGCGTTTTACGAATAACGACTTTCGGAAAATGGGCTGAATAAGTAAATAATATTCGTTATATCTAAAATTAAAGGCCGCTATGGTCAACATCAAGAAATGGTCCAGGTAATTCAGTAATTAAAGTTTGTAGAAATCTCTTCATTTCTTGGAATTAGAACGCCAAAAATCCACTTTTCTTGCCTTTCTGGAAAAAATATGTGATAGGGCTCTTAATCCTAATCGGAGATTATTTGCATTTACCAATTAATTGTAATTGGTGATTATTATCCTAAACAATTACCATTTTCATATAAATATTGAAATAGAAATAAAATATTGCGTATAAATCGCGCCTTCTGGCTTGAAGAACTCTTTTGATATTTGGTGTAAAGATTGTGCTCTGACGGTGCATTAAAATAGACGAAGGAATGCGACACGACGAAACATCAAAATACGAATGAAATCGTGCTGCAATGCAGCACCAAAACGCAATACTGAAATACGCTAGAGTTTGCATCCCGACATAACACCGAAACACCCTCAAGATCGCAATGCAACGCGACACCGAAACATGCTAAAGATTGCATCTTGATTCCGTTGTCTTGTTTTCTAGAGAAGATTTTTTTTCTTGGAATCCCAGCAGTACTTTAGTTTGATCCACTTTAGTTTGATGATACATGGGGGAACGGAGGGGATCTCACCCTTTGCTATGCGACCGGTGGTCGTTGGAAAGTTGCTAGTTTGGCCCCTAAAGGTCACCCATGCCTCACTTACACAGTAAATCAGTTGAAAATGATGTTTTCGAAATGAAAGTCTTCAATATTTTAATGTTTTCTATAAATAACAAGGAACAATGTGTTTTGATCACTGACTTAGACAGTAGGTTTGTAGCTAGTGTCTCTTAGTCATAATCGTAATCGTCGATTATCATCTGTAATAATCTTAACAGTTAAGTAGTAATCGTTTCACCATTTAAAAAATCAAAGGTTTACTACTGAAGATAAAGTATGCTACCCGGTGCAGAATATAATATATTCTTAGAATTCGTTAGTTTTACAATGAAATTTGTATTATTGAAATTATTGATTTTACAAAATAAGCTCATATTTTTTGCTCGCATTCTCAAATAAATTACGCACAGGCCGATTCAAAAATCAAACACTAAAATAGATTTAGCTCACCCTCTTTTAGGATCGACGGCGATGCTTTTAGGTTTTTTCAATCCTTGCCAGATAAGGACCTTTCTACTCGAACCGTCCAATCGAGCTACTTCGATCCTTTGAAGTCCTGAATCCGTCCAGTAGATGTTCTGCCCTGCCCAATCTATTGCTATACCTAGAGAAATAAATCAACAACGTCTAAAAATAAACAAGTGAAATATAAAATAAACAAGGCATATTCTCGAGCTCCGGAGCTCGAAACGCTATATATGTTGACCTCCCATGCGCATCGCATTCCTCAACCCGCTTAGAAAGACATTGAGGGTGTCCCTCTCCCCCTTTCCCTATATCACTGATTATATAGGGTATTAGATTGCTCAATGCCATAGTACGTTTTGGCAGCTAGGATTTTACTACAAAATGCAACGTGCAGATGGCACTCTTAGTTCCAAAAGTTGAGTAATCTTCTCTCATTTATTTATTTGTTTCAAATATTAATCAGGAGCATTACAGATGAATCCAATTCGCCCTTGAATAATAAATCTAGAGTGTTCAGTCCATAATAACTGACTTACATAAGTAAACTAAGGATGACATTTAAAAAATACATAAAAGACATAAAAACATAAAACTAAGTAAAACAAAGGTTATGATAAACATGAGATAGCAGGGAGTTGCCTTTTTAGTGGCCTAAGGGTCTACAAAAGATATCTATCTCAGCGGGTAAGAAATTAAGAAGAGCTATAACCCTCCCTACTGAGAGTGGGGAGGGTTATATCTCTAGATAGACTATGTTCAGTAGCCCAATAGATGGCATTGTAAAAACGCTATTACGGTATCCTATCTTAAAATAATTAAGAAACAAATTTTTAAATCGTAGCTCTTATTATGTTAACATTACTTACGTAAAGATGTCAATAAATAAATAAAATACAAACGGAGCTGCCATGGAATTCGCCGACCGAAATCAGGCCCATCATATACAATTATTACACTTCTGGGAGGTGAACGGTGGATTCCGGACTAACGACTGGCTGTGGTAGGTTTAGGACAGCTGTCTTGCCACATGTGAGCGTTCACCTTACCACTTATTCACTTCCTCTTCGAAGCCATAGAATTGGAGATGCGGAAATACGTATAGTTTCGATATGTAATAATTACGCACTTTAACCACTGTTAATACCACCGATAGGTGGTTTTTCCGTTGTGATAACTTGCAGGCGGCGGATCTCCATATTTATGCAATTATGTAATTATATGCGAGAAAAGTCGCCTTAATTGAATAAGCTATCATTATAAATAAGTATGTGTGCACTAACACCCATTACAAGGAAATTTTTGAGGTTTAAAAAAAATGTCATTGTAAGTTTCATTCACATGGCTAGCTTTCTAAGGGTTTACGTTCAATTTGAGTAATAAATAAATACAAACGGAGCTGCCATGGAATTCACCGACCGGAGTAGGGCCCATCATAATACTATTTTTTTTACACTTCTGGGGGGTGAGCAGTGGATTCCGGACTTACGAACCGGCTGTGGTAGGTTTAGGACAGCTGTCTTGCCACATGTGAGCGTTCACCTTGCCACCCATTCACTCCCCCTTCGAAGCCATAGAATTTGAGATGCGCAAATCGCAGTTTTAGATAATTTTTCTAAGAAAGAGTTGATTATTTTTCTGGAAAGGCCAAGATCTTTAAAGAGGTGAAATAGAGATTTAGCTGGCAGGCAACGAGCGCCAACTTCCACCGCGTGAAGGTGAACAGTGAAGCCGTTCCGGGTTACGGCATTTGCAAGATCATGGTATTTATTTAATTTGTACTCGTGGTCTTTTGGGATATTTGATTCCCATGGAACAGTTAATTCTACAATAAGAGCCACCTTCCGAGATAGAGAGTAAAGAGTTATATCTGGACGGAGGGCTGTGCATCCGAGATTTTCAGGGAATTGATACTGCTTAGAAACTGAATCGACCTCCAGAATCCAATCTGAAGCTTGCTTGATTATTAAAAAAGGCTTTGTAGTGGAATGTTTTTTGCCTTTAGAGCCATCCCGTACAAACTGTATTGGGGATTTGGAAGGTACTGTCAGACTCTTGTAAGCACGAGCTACTGAGAGGTTAATTACCTCGCGAATAACAGCAAAGACTTTGTCGTAGCGGTAAGTGTACCGTCCTTGATCCAAGGATGTCTAGCTGCGCAAGGGGTGTTGCTACAAAGGGGACTTAAACTATCCTCTGAATAACTCGGAGCGAGGTTACTGGGGTCTGGAAGTGTATGCTGGAAGGCATTTAAATAAATTTTGAATGCTACAGTGTCTCTAAAACAGTAACAGCGTCAAGACGTAGAACTCACCAATTGGACAACCGCAGATATGTCCGTTTGGTCGATTGAAACATAAATGTGAGCAATTTCCATTGCTTTTTGTACACACGTTCGTTCCGAGCGGTTCATTTAATCTAAATGCTTTCAACCCCATCATGTTCGGAAGTTGTTCCACGATTATTTCCCGTTCTCTTCCTGGAAGGAAAACAAAATTAACAACGAATAGAAATCAATTAATCCATAACTAAAATAAGGTAGTTAACTCCAGCTTATTATAAATCTCGATTTCAGACAATCTATCATCTAACTAAATACCACCTCTACGCCGATGGCCTTTAGCTATATGCTAGTTTTAGTCCCAATGATGCTAGCCCAACAGAAACAAGTAAATATATTAAAAATAATAAAAAACACAACTGCCATTACAGAAAGTAAACTATTGTATTTATAATTATTTTTATTAAGGTTTTTTAATGAAATATTTGTTGTTTATGTATTTATCCATATAGATAGATGTATATTTACGGAATGTACTCAATCTGACCTTTCATTTGACACTAAACACAATATATTTATGGGATATTGGGACATTTAGACAAGCATTTTTTGACATTTGGACAGTTTACCTTATGACACTCGGGATGACATAACGATCCTAACACACTTCTAAATCGGTTCAAGCATTTAGAAGTTATGGTGGTTTAAAAAATCAGGGTTTCATAATTACATACTGGATTTTTTCCCGAGTACAATTGTGTAGTTTTATAATTTTCTAAAATGTTGGATTGGAATAAATTTGTAAGAATAAAAAACGGTTATTTATAAATCGGTAATATTTTTTGGAGTGTAAACGCTTCGTATAATTTATTTTGCTAAATTCTTATTCCAAATATTTCTCTTCCTTCTCTTTCAGATCTATTCCTGATGGCTGCGAAGAGGAAGATCGAAAATTATGAATGTCAACACGCACTGCGTAACAGGCCATTTATATTAAAGACACTGTTTTCTCCTTATATGAAAGCAACGGGTGGTCGCGGCACGTACCCTATGACACTCGGGAGGACAAAACGATTTTAGCAATATGACACACTTCTAAATCGGTTGAAGCTTTAAAAGTTATGGTGGAATAACGGAAAACATACATAGATGAATCCTGAATGCATAACTTTCCTTTTGGGCAGTCGTGTAAAAATATACCGTGCACTTTTATTCACACTCGCGCTTATCACTTGACAGTGTAACTGTTTGGACGTTGATTCTACTAATCACTTAACATCTACACTTTTCACCTGCACTTGCTACTGAACAAAATGTAAATTAGTGCAAATATTCAGAGATAAATAATGTGTTAGATTTCAACCTGTGATTTTATGTGCTCTATCTAAACTTCTCCTTTGCCAATCAGTCCAGTAGATATAATCTCCGAGTAGCGAAAGTCCAAAAATATGAGGTAGATTATCGCTTATTAGTTCTGTCCTGTCGGAGCCATCCATATTGCAAATCTGCAAAAGTACAAAAGTTAAATCAGTAATTTTTAGAAGGTGGTTTTTGCAGTTTTTCTATTGCTGGGGTTAGTTTTACTTTTTTATTTTTGTAAAATTTCCACATATCTCAATAATATGAGGAAGTAATGTAGGTATAGGGATATTCACAGCCATTTTCTCCCGCTAGAAAGTGTGAAGTGAGCAACGCACCGCACAGCGAGCATCACAATTGGACGAGACTACCTAGCGCATTTTCCAGCCATATTGCTGTTAAAAACGTATGCCGTAAGTTGTAATATCTAACAACTACAAAATTTTATCTAATATTAACGATTTTAAGAAAAGATCTAGTAACTTGTTATTTTTCCATTTTCAACAGTATTATACACCGTCAGTTTTTAGTTACTGGCATCCTTGAAGCGGGTGAATCTGTATGAGCAAACAAGCAACTTTTACAAGAAAAATTGTGGGAAAAACAAAAAAAAAATTTTTTTTAATAGTATAAAAAGCGTTGAGCAGGATATGCCATTTAGCGGTAAGTAAAATATTGCTAATATTGTTTATCAGCAATATTTTACCTACCGCTAGATACTCGTACTGATTCACCAACCTTCAAGGATGCTGGTAACTAAAAACTCATCCTGCATACAGCCAGAAAATTTGCTAAAACAGCTAGAAATGGCAACATGCCTATCCATCAAATCAAAATATCTTCTTTTTCTCCTTCAGATATATTATACTAATTTATCTATATTCTCCCTCAGGCCTCTTGTCTACACATATTTTTTTCACTGTGAAAATCCACGGTTAATTCGCCTTGTCGTCAGTGTTGTATGAATCACTATAGAAGCTTGTCCATAGACACGGCGGCGGCGCCGTCCGACAAGCTCCCATAATGATCCATACCCACTCACGGCAAATTAGCCGTAGATTTTAACGGCGAAAAAAACATGTGTGGACAAGAGGGCTCACTCCTCGCACATAGAGCTTCGTAGGGTTGCTCGCCCGGGGTGTGCGTCATTCACTTCACACCATTCGGGAACAAATCTGTAATTCACATTTGAGATGTTATGTAATTTGTTAGTGTCTCACCTCTATTTTATCAGTCTTAGCATCGGCCCAGTACAATTTTCCAGCTTTGACATCCAGTGCGATTCCATTAGGCCAAGCGAGCTTCTCGGACACCAGCAAAACTCTTTCGCTGCCATCTAAGGAGGCCCTCTCGATTTTGGGCTTGCGCTCGTGCCAATCCGACCAGAACATCCAACCGAGAGTGGGGGCCACCGCTATAGCACGCGGCTCATATAAATCTTTGTATATTACGACCTGTCAAATGATATTATAGAAATATAAACACATTTGGCATTGTGAAAAGAATTTATATCATTGATATTTATCATAATACATGTCAATGATATTTATCCAATATTTATGCATTCAAACCTATTAGGGATGCAACTATTGCGATAAAATTATTGGTGTTTTCCCGATTAATATAGGAATCTTCGATTGTTGACCGAATATTAAATGACTAGCTGTTGCCTGCGTAGAGTTCCGAATCGAGATGTTAATTTAAGTAGAGTGGGTTTATTGCGTTTATTTGCCTTTTGAGATGCTACCTTTAAGTATATAGTGCATAATTTGAGATGTCCCTCTCAGATGCACGCTATCTTGTAGACGTACTATCTCTCGCCACCCGCTTCCGTCTGCTAGCGCTGACCTTGCTGGGCCAGCCGCCGCCGCGCCGCCCCTATATCCGCGGATATATGCGGACTTTTTATTTGATCCCTTTAAGGCCGACGATTTTGTGATACATTGTTTTCATATATATCAAACCGTTTCGTTAGCGCATGCTGATAAAGCAACTCACCAGCTCATTTTCCTCCTTTTTTTGATTTACAAATATCCTGATATCGTATTAAAAACAAATATTTATCACAATAAAATATAGCCTATAGCACTCATCGATAATGTAGCTTTCCATTAGTGAAAGAATTTTTGAAATCGCATTAGTTTCGGATATTACCTCCTACATACATACAAACTTACAAACTTTACTTCTTGATAATATTAGTAAAGATGAACAATTATTTAAGAAACAAGATAAGAAAACACCGATCAATCTTTGAAAAATCAAAACATCAAACATACTGATATAATAAGAATTTCTTAAGTTCCTTTGAAGAGTAATCACGAAAAAAAAAAGGTCGGCAGAGGATCGGGACATTCGTTGAATATTGCAATAGGCATTACCCGAATAGAACCCGGAGTGAACAGTATAATTTTGGAGGAAGAGGATTTCGAAATGACGCCGCGCGCGTTAAAGAAGCAGTCCTAACCGCAAAGGAAAGGGTTACACAAGAGGTTTTTGCGTCTTCGATCCTGAGGTATTTTTAAAATGAGCTGAATAGAAAAAAATTGAGTTGTCGAGTGAAAATTTGTTCTGAGAAGTAGTCCACAAAAAATGTTTTAATGCAATATTACAGTAGTGTAGTGATATGACACACTCAAGTTGTGCTAACTTTTCATAGCTATTAGCCAAATAAAAATTCAGTGTACCTATGCCATAAAAAAATCGGTTGTCACCCCAAGACTTTACCGGCAAGTAGACAAGCAACCCTGCCAACTCCCTCCCTCCCCCAGTGCGCCAACTCAATCTCCCCTGTGCGCCAATTCGTAGTATATTTGTAGTTTTTTTTTGTGGTATTGAAATAGTATATTTCCAAAAATTATGTAGTATTTTCTTAAATATGGCGGACTATAAATATTATTTGCGTCACTTTATATACGAGATAATTCAATAAAAATTTTACAACGTAATTTCGTTCTAACAAGGCATCTATGTACCGAATTTCAAGCATCTAACTGGATAATTTCTAGATTGAAATATGACTAGCATGCCCGATGAGATTGAAATATGACTAGGTGGACCGATTTCAACCACATTCAACTCAACTCTTGCCATAACCAAATGATGCTGCATGGCAAATTTCAGCTCAATCGGACGAAGCGTTTGGGCGCTATCACGGAGGAATACACACAGACAGAGAGACAGACACACAGAAGTGCGTCCACGATACTTTCCTTGCCTAAGTGGCAAGCGAGTCACGTCACGGGTTGTCCCAGCTTCGAGAGTAATGATAGCTATGATGATCGCCAACCTTCCAAAGAAGACAACTGTACCAGTTGTTTGAATATAAAATACTATTCTTACGTAATTAGTAGTGTAAATTTTATAGTATTACCTTTCTACAGCTACCATTTAGCCTGGCCATGGATATAGTGTCGCTATGCGGATCAGTCCAGTAGAGATTTCTGGCCAAACTATCCACTGCTAAACCATGTGGATGTTCTCCACTTATCACCACTGATTGATCTGATCCGTCGATTCGTGCTCTAGATATGCTGCAAACCTGTAAAATATTATAATCAGTCATAAAGTGCGGCAGTGTCAATAATTCGAGGAAAGAATAATGACCAAAAATGCATGTGATCTGGGCCCACACATGACCACCCCTATCTATAGGCATCTTAGCAAGCGTTGTTGCCGCACTGAAGTAGGCCGATCCGACCAACTGATGTCGGAATATGTACAGGCTCGTTTTTGCTGTAATTGCATTTACTTCATGAATAGCATTTAAAATAAATTTCTCCGTTTTTACTTTTTAAATCTTATTGTTTGACGTTATTCTGAAAATGTGACCAAGTCTAAAATGTTGGTAAATTAACCTACTCTGACTAAACCTTAACCTTTAAAAAATGCTTTTCTATACAAGAAATATGCTGAGATCCTGAAAATTATCTCCATCTACATGAGCAAAATTCACATGTCCGTACGCATTCATGATGACAATTTCAATGTCATTTTTGCCTCCAAGGCGATGATATTATTAAAAATCGAAAAGGAAAAGAAACTGGATCATCTCTTGTGAAGAATTTCATTAAGGGAAAAGATACAACAAGCTACATAAAAAAAGGAACCAAAAGGAGAACGACCAATTTGGACCGAGCCCTAAGGAAATGATTTATATGTCAATGAAAAAATGTTTCTTTGTGCAGTTGAGTTTTTCGACTATAATAAGTCCAGTATAAGTTACAAAAGTCGAGTTTTTATGAGCAAAAAATGTAACTCACGGTTTTTAATAAGTTTGTGTTTTTGGTAGTTTTAAGTAAACAAAGTTTTAATATACGGTTGTGGTATGTGTTTGCTGTGAATTTGGCATTGTGATGTCAATAAGATTAGTGGATTTTTATAACCTACTAGATGACCCGGTGAACTTCGTACCACCTAAAATTTATTTGATTGTAACTCTTCATAAGCGTTCATTAATTCTAATGAACCTTCCAAATCAAATTCATTGAAATCTATAATATGGCTGGATCGTGTCCGGTTTGAGTTTCGTTTGGTGATTAAATGAAAGTCGTTTGTGATTAAAATAAATTCAATGTATTTAATTTACATGGTAATATATAAATGCAGTTCACATTCAACACAAAACATTCTGGTAAAATATGTTTTTCGTTTTGTTTTCCGGCGCGTAAATAAACAAAAATGATGGCTTTCCGACCGATGGCTTGGCGAACACGGGACATACAGTTGTCCATGGTCGAAATACGGAAATTCCAAGTTAATTCCGCAAACTTCCAACACGCGTGATTTGTCATCGTGAAGGCCAGACGCACGGGGAATCTAAATTCCACTTTCCAGAATTACCAAGTGTACAACTGTAGATTGTCTTTCGTATGTCGCAAAGGAAAATATGCGCCAAATCGCCTCGTTGCTGCTGACATATCGACACGTCTGATACTGAGATACACCTCGTTTGAATTCCTCACAGCGAAAACAGTCATATCGCTTTATTTTTTGTACTTGCATATGTAATTTATCGAGTTGATGAAGTTGCAGTATTCCACATTGATTTGCGTTTTAAAAGCCTTGGACAATAAGGCACAATCTGACGATTGACCACATTTACATCTTGCCCTTTGACCTTCACAACTGCAGATCGCCCATTGTCCGCAACTGATCGGCGACGATACAATGGGTATTCGTCATTGCCTGTGATGGTGTTAGCAATCAGGTCTCTCCGGTAACAGTTACTATCGAGCATACAGGGCGAGATGTTGTTATAAACTTCGCGAATTCCATAGATCATATTCTTAGGCACTACTGCAATCAATTTCGGATTAACAGCTTCATCTTGTATTTCGGCCGAGATGATGGAATCATCTCACATCAGTACGGTTTGCACTTGAAGTAGCTTGCCGCACATTTGACTGACTTTATCTCTTCTTCTCGACATTGTAATGGACACTGTAAAACGACACGGAATTGTTTTCACGCTCACTCAAATCGATCGAAATTTCCATGAGGTCTTTACAGTAATTAAATCCCCAAACTAAGTCCAAATTCGTGGTTATGTCATTAAAAAAAACGGTTGTGTCACCCCAAGACTTTCCTGTCAAGTAGCCAGGAACGGTATTCATCTGAATATAAATATCATTATTCCTACAACAACAACCCCCCCCCCCCAAACCTAGCGACACCCTTTAAAACTCGAAAATCTAAATCGAAATCGACTTTGTCTTCGACTTCGACTTTTCGACTTTTCTACTTTTTTTACTTTTTTACTTTTTGACTTTTTTGACTTTTTCGGCTTTTTAGACTTCTTAAACCTTTTGGACCTTTCCGACTTTTTCGACTTTTTTGACTTTTGACTTTTTCGCCTGGTTCGACTTTTTTCACTTTTTCGGCTTTTTCGTTTTTTTTTACTTTTTCGAGTTTTTCGACCTTTTCGACTTTTTCGACTTTTCAGACTTTTCCGAATTTACGACTTTTTCGACTTTATCGACTTTTTCGACTATTGCGACTTTTCCGACTTTTTTGACTTTCGACTTTTTTGACTCGCATTTTTTGACTTTCGACTTTTTGAAATTTTACACATTGTACGGAATGAATAACAGTTATGGATAGCGCAGCGCAGCTGTTAAACAATACGATCATCACGATAGCCATCTAGAAAGTGACCAATGTTCCCATAATGACCAATTTCGATTTTTTCGATTTTCAGTCGTTTTTTAGAGTTTTTCCTAAATATTTTTTTTTGTAAACCACCCCTGAATCAAACCAAACAAAATAAAAGAAAAATAATTCAAATCGGTCGAGTCATTTCAGAGATCCAGCGAGACTAACGCACGGCGATTCATTTTTATACATAAGATGACCTATACAAAACAAACATTTTCTATTTCTACATAAAAACACATTGTAAGTTGAAAAACACCGGTTGTTTTTGCAATTATGCTAGCAGAGGCAGAGGATAAAAACCGTGAGTTACATTTCGGCTCGGTCCAAATTGGACATTCCGCTTTTTGTTTCTTTTTTATTTCACTTATTGTAGCTTTTCCAATATTGAAATTCTTCACAATAGATGATCCGCTTTCTTACCCTTTCCACTTTTTGATAATATCGTCGCCTTAGACGTGAACTGAGCTAACCCATACCACGCCAGTTTCGAAATATTGGCGTTTTAAAATTCATATACATACAACCAAAAAAAATTTTATTATAAAGATTATTTTTCAAGTATTTTACATAGTTTTGGAGTCATTGATGATTTTTCACTTAAATCTATTAAGGACTTAAAAATTTCACAAAATCAAATTCATGAAGAAACACAACTAACTGGCTTAAATCTATTCACCACTGACAATATTGAAGAATCTAAATTATCTCAGTACTGACTCGCAATTATTCAATAATGAAATATGGATTGGATTAAATAAATCATTCTATAACCAACATTGCAGTGGGTTATTTTGTATTGCAGGGGATTTTATGTATAATTTTTGTATGTTGAGCGAAAAAACATTTCCATAAAATGACATTTTTACGTAATTGATCAATGTAACAATAACAATTGTTGAAAAAAAACATATTTTTATTAATTACCTCGGTGACCACCTATTATTTCAGTCACCTACATTGCAAAAATGCCCAAATACAATGACTTGTCTTGATTGTTTTCTTCATTCATTCGAATAATTGTAATGTACAGTAGTAGTTAAATATTTAATAATACCTCATCATCGCTCCAATAGATATATTCCTCGACGCTGTCGTAATCGGCTGCTATGGCATGTTTCACTCCATGTAAAGGCAAGGTGAAAGGTGTATAATCAGGCAAATCGAGTGAAATGCGCGATATGGCTGTCCTCTGCACTAGTATCAGAAGAGAACTGGGACCGTCGGCGCACTGATGGCTATTATTGGAAAGAAGTTTAACACCGGTTGGGCAGGCGCAATTGTAACCT
This sequence comes from Micropterix aruncella, assembly GCA_944548615.1. Lineage (NCBI taxonomy): Eukaryota > Metazoa > Arthropoda > Insecta > Lepidoptera > Micropterigidae > Micropterix > Micropterix aruncella. Next base: position 29,827,628 of record OX155950.1, read on the forward strand.
AAGGGATCAAACAATAAAATTAGATATTGCCTCCAATAAACGCAAGAAGTATGAAGTGAAGCTCAAAACCGTAATCTGTATTAGCTAATGAGTAGAAACCCCATTCTATGTCTCGACAGCAAACTTCTCATCTATAACTCTGTATTTAAGCCTCTTTGGTTGTACGGAATTCAACTGCGGGGTGTAGCAAGCAAAAATAACATACTCTCTCTGCAGCGCTTGCAGAATAGTATTCTACGGTAAATGACTTTACAAGAAATGACAAAACTCATGACTACCTGAAAGTTCCCACTATTGCCACAGAAATTGAGCAATACAAACCCAACATGCTAAACAACTGGCACCTCATCCGAATCCCCTCACAGCTAAGCTGCTTAACCTGTCGGACGCCTATAGGCATTTTGCGTCATTTGACAAATCCACGCGTAGTCGTTTCGGTCGGCCCCCATATATCTTATATAAATATATAATATACATGACTAACAAGATTAATTACTAGGTAACAAGGGGGAGTTTATTAAAAAGCGATATTGTTAGTATTTATTTATAAAAATGACCAAAAAGTTGCGGTGCAGTTTTTTGCATGCGAAGGCTTCCACAGCATGTAAGTTGAAATATGAATGAAAGAAATCTTCAAGGACGTTCTTCATTCAAGGGACCAGCAAGGGAATAACAAGAGGGTATTAAACGGATAATCGTCATAGGCAAAGGCAAAAATAGTACTAAAATTAGATTTAAGAAAATTGACAAAACAAAATGCTAGTGTATTCATCACACACAAATTACAACTTTACAAAAAAATAGCACTTAAGACGTAAGTTACACATGAAAGACACATAAGGGGCCCGATCGCATTTCTTCGAAAACTAAAATCAGAATAAGGTCATTACATTACATTTCTTCGAGAACTAAAATCGGAATAAGGTCATATGAGCAACCTCACTCCCCAGAAGTGTAAGTATAGTATTATGATGGGACCAACTTCGGTCGGTGAATTCTATGGTGCCTCCGTTTGTTTTTATTGCAGAGGGTAGTTTTTGCGCACGAAAAGATACGATTGTTCATTTTACATTCGCTGTAATGCACTGCTCTGTCTCATTAGCATGAACTATTTTCTGATATTAGTACACTAAGAAACGCAATTGAGCCCAATATGTATAAAGTTTCATCTCCATTTATTATTTTACAATAATGATCTCTTATCCTGAAGGCTGAACACCTATGCGTATAGACAGTTTGGCTAATCTAAGAAGAAAACAGTATTCAGTTTAAATACTTTATTAATGTTAAATTAAAAAAAAACTTTTATTTCTCCGAAAGTGTGGAGAGTGGACTTTCGGGTGCGTATTAGAGATGCTTGACCATAAAATACTCAATGCCAGTTGCGATAAAAAGAAGTGAAACTTACCTGGAATATCGGGCGAAATAAGGCACAAATGTGAGCAGTTGGCGTTGTCCCGGAGGCAAGGAGAATTGATATTAACGGGAGGCGGTGGCTGCCTCTGAGCGTTTAGCACCCTGATGTCCATGGGAACTTCTTCCGAGTGGATGACCTCCCTGATAGGGCCGTCGGATGACATATCCCACGAGTGGATGGACCTGAAAGTTAGGACGGCATTGAAAGTACGCTTCGAGTAAAGACTGAACTTATGGATTATGATAATTTTGGAAATATAATTGAGATATTTATTAAATTGACTATATTAAACTACTACTCTAAACTACTGTACTACTCGTGACTACATGTAAAGTCATGCATTCGACTTTACACATCAACGAGTTGAAAAGAGATTTCGAGACATATTCTTCATTCAAAGACTGGGTGATGGACAGGTTTCCAAAAAAATTCACCACCACTCATTCTTTCCTTATTTATCGATAAAAAAAATAAGAGCTTAATTAACCGTCTTACCATGTACTCCAATCGGTCCAATAAAGTCGATTTCCAAAGAGAGTTAAGGCGTAAGCGTAGATTAATCCATCTTTGACTATAGTTTTTCTATTTGCTCCATCGTAGTCCATAACATTGATAAATTTTAACTTAGCATCTAACCAATAAATCTTATTTGTTTCATAGTCAATTGTCAGACCGTTGGGCCAGAATATGTCCTTATTGATAATAACTCTCCTGGTGGACGGATCTCCGTTCATTCCAGCTCTCTCGATTTTGGGCACCTCGCCCCAATCCGTCCAAAACATCAGACTGAAATTAATAGACAATTATTTCATAACTCTTTTTTTTACTGTCACTTTAATAATTTTTATTGCCACAATTCAAACAATTGATTAAAATAGTTTTCCACAGCAATATTAGAGCGGACTTCGATCTTCATATTCATAATACTTTGGTAAATGTTTGCTGAAAATAATGTAGCAGTTAAGTAAAAACTAACAACACTTCTTTCGTCTGAAATATGCTTCAAAACTTTATGAATCTAACAAAAAAGAAGATCAATCCGCACTTACTAGGTTTTGATGATGATGGATTTTGACATAGTTTATGCCGACAGTTTCATCATGTTGGAAAAGAACCGACTGTATATATAAAATGGATGTGTACAATTGTATATTCTTTGTATCTACAAATACACAGTTTTATCCAATCTTGATTAAACTTAGGGGACAATACTGGGCTCGATTGCGTTTCTTCGTGAACTAAAATCGGGAATTAGTCCGTGTGAACGAGACAGGGCAATACGCTAGAGCGGAGTGTGAGATGACCGGTTGTCATTTTTTCGCATTAAAACTGCCCGCCAAGGTCAAATCTTACACCGCACGAAATATGCTCGAATTTATTCGGGCGAGTATAAGTTCGGCAGGTAGTATTTATCGACGATCGTTCGTTTCATATTCCGCTCTAACGTATTGCTCTGTCTCGTTCGCTTGGACTAATTTTAGTTTTAGTTCACAAAGAAACGCAATCGGGCCCAAAGCCTACATTGTTTTACAACTTCCCCCCCCCCTCCCCCTTCCCTTACTACCTTTTTTAATCCCACTAAGCAAAATATAGACGTCAACTTGTCTGTTGATCGCCAACATCTCAAAAACGGTGAGGAAATTGGCCAATAGTCAAAGGTGTTCTGAAAGCCCCATAAAAATCCTATCAAGAAGCGTCTACTGGTTTTGGATGAGTCGGGCAATTAGGAGCCGAGAAATTTGACCCTTAATTAATACAAATCCATAACTTTGCAAGAAGACACTCAGAGAAAATTGGCTGTCAGGGAAGGACAACACTACTAGTTTTATTGTATTGTTCTAATTATAATAACACAAGACTTTTGTCATCTATTTCTAGGAATATGTTTGATGTACAAGTTGCCAAATCAATTGAAAAGAGGAGGTGCGAGGGGGTAAGACATAGTTGTATCCTTTCGCAAACAAACAGAGCTGGCTGGCAGAATACATGAGCATTTTGCTACACATACTACCTATTTTGGATCAATTAGGTATCCTACAGCTCACTGCGCACATAAACATCACTATCACAAAACATTTAATAATTTTATTGCAATATGCTTGAAGACAACCTTAATCGCATTAAAATTAGAGAGGGGATGCCTTTGTTAACGTCGCTTGTACAAAGTGAAGAATCTTTACGCCAGTAATATTAACTACTTAATCTTCGGTAAAGGACATCTAGGAAAAAAGACAGAGTAACTCACCCCTTCATAGGCACAACGGCGATAGCTCTAGGTTGATCAATATCAGTCCAAAATAACACCTTCCTATGCCGCCCATCGACAGTAGCGACTTCAATACGCTTTGTTTCTCCATCCGCCCAATACAATTTTCCTGTATACCAGTCGATCGCTAGACCGTTTGGTGCAATCAAACCGTTCGTAACCACTTGCATCTAAAATAAATCATAATAATAATAATAATAAAAATGCTTTATCTATTGAAACAAATCGGCGAGCTCTACATGGGTTAATCTGGCACTGTGCCCGATATACAAATTTAACAAAACACTAACCTTTTCACTAGCAGACGTGCCATTATATGTAACACACTGAATCATCTCGAGAACATGATCTGTCCAGCAGATGAGCTGCTTCTTACTATAAAAATCGACGGAAGTGCTTTCTTGCAAATCTTTCACTATCGTTATAACCTTCCCAGGTTTTGATGTGTTTGCTATCCGGATATCTTTCGTGGTGGCGTATAGCAAAACGGGCCCACCCGGCGTAAACGCATAGCCTGAAATAACCAGAATACACTAAATAAAATGACATCCTAAATTATATTTCTCCTGAACACAAAACAAATCATAACCTACCATCAACGGAGCTGAACGTTAAGATCCACCATAAATACGTGTAAAACGATCGCATGATCCAGCAGCAATATAATCGGCGTTTTCTATGCATTTTACTGATTTATTTAGGAGGCGGCGAGACATTGAAACATCAATTAATCACATGAAATCCAGCACAAAAATCGTAACGGCAGGGAAAACACCTCGCTGAACAGCGACGATCGATCACGCAACATTATTTTGCGTTATAAAACAACAAAAACACGTAAAAATACCCCAAAACTATCGACAAAACACACAAACAATCGAGCCGAGAGCAAATTCTCAGAATCTCTCGCCGGGCCGCTTTGTTGATTTTATCGCGGCGCTTTAGAGATGGGCGTGTCGAACTAAATAACCTATGAAGTCGACTAAAATTTTTAGGTCCCGAGCATTTTCTATGCAGAAATGACGACTCAAATACCGACTTAAACACATTTCTTGGGCGCCCAATACTAGACCTTACCATATATTTTTCGTATTATGGTATTATAAAAGTCTAGGACCAATAATCTAATTGTGGGCCAATAATCTAATAATCTAAATTGTGATTATTGGACCGAGATAAAAGTCTTTGAAAATGAATGTGTGGACAAAACTTTTTGAAGGTGGCGCTAGCGGCGATCGGCGATTGAAGGCTGTTTTTTACACTGGTAGTATTTTTTCCTACGAATGTTTGAATAAAAAAATCCAATTAAAATCTATGTAAAATCCTTACTTTAGTACGTATAAAATTATTTATATTTATATCTTAATTTCGCATACCTGTCGAATCGTAACGCTAAGCGTTTAGGCGCTATCGTGAGGAATACAGAACAGCAGCCAGCCACACATGCATGTAGGTGAGACCGGGGCCAAAAGTAACAATTATAGACATTGGAGCTTGTTGCGAGAGTAGTAATACCTCTAGGTTAAAGTTAGTTATCAGTGCTAATAAAGTGACCCTTTCCCACGTAATAGCATATTAATCACTATTAAACAAGAGTCGAGCTTTTACAAATGTTTTTCGGAACATTTCGGTTGTTACAATTGAGTCAACACAATTTACAATAAGCCAAACTAAATTCAGTGAGGCTGTTCATAGCTCACTTGGCGACTAAGGAATTGGTATACATATAATATACCGATATGAAGAGTTTGTAAACAAACAAACAAAGCGAAAATGAGAATTTCCAGTACTTACATTTACATTACATTCTAGTGAAGGAACTCATAAAATCTGTTGGAAGAAATATGTAATATTATAATGTACTATTGTTGTCTTATGACGTTCAGTATAATCACGCAATTTATTAGTGCTGAATAAAATTATTGGTTTTGACTTTCACTTGGATATATTTTTCTGATAGCTTCATTGTTGTCAACTATGTAGAATACGTCAACTGCGATCTCTATAGAATGATATCAAATCGGGGAGTAAAGTCAACCGTGTACTGCGGTAAAATTCCATGCGTTTAATTTTCGGAAAATCTGTAAACTATAGAATCACATTCGCGCACTGTGGAAATAAAATCGGTCCGGTTCTACATATTTTCTGCGGTGCGTCGCCGGACAATTTTTTTCATAGGTACTTTAACGTTATATATACGAGATTTGCTACAACGAATGGTAAAAATGCATCGATTTAATTAGGGATGTAAAACTTTGTTTAAATAAGGAATGGTAAAAATGCATCGATTTAATTAGGGATGTAAAAATATCGATATAAAAATGACCGAAAATTCCACCGCAGTGCGGGTACCTCATAAATGCGTTTTTTTATATGCGGCATAAAAACTTACCGTAAGAGCCGGTCCACCCGACGCGGTGCGGCGCCGCACGGTGTGGCACCACAACGGTACAGTGCACGGTGCGGCGCCACAACGTTACTACGACGCAGCAGTGGGCGAATAGTGTTGTAGTTAACTGTACGTAGAACTAGTGAAATGAGATAGTCAATGTCAATATCTTCTTCGTTGATACTCATTTTAAACACTTCGATTAAAAATTAACAAAAATACGTGAAAACAAATGAAACAGACTCTTTCGACTGCACTTAACTCTTTCGACTGCACTTAACAAATGAGCGGTGCCGCTCCGGCGCATATTACCGGTTTGCGTGTGGTGCGGCGCCGGAACGCACTGTGTGACATACCATGGATATTATAAATAAGATAGAAACGAATTTACCGCGTTAAATTTGTAGCACCGCAGAAAATATGTAGTAATACGCAGGGTGCGGAATTTTGCGCGCCGGGCTGTGTCAACCTGCTCGCGCAATCCGGCGAATAACCGGGGGAATCTGGAGACGTGCGTTTCCTAAGAAGCGGAGGTAGTTGTTGACCTGGCGTCACCTATTCTTAGAAACGGTCTGTTGGCCACCCGACCCCGAGTGATATAGAGTATCCATTTTTTGACACCCGATTTACAGTAACCATTACTTGCAAAGGGCGCCACGAATCCAATAACAGCTGTATCTACGCGTCCAGCCGTTATACTACGTCGAAATCAAATGAAGGATGACGGGAAAGAACGATCGAAGTAAATTTTTTGGTGACATTAAGATACAAATGCCACCTTGAGGCTTGTTCCCAAACGAATCGAAGCATGAATCGATTTTCGAAAGAAAATCGGTAAAGGGGAAAGAACAATCAAGGTCCACGCAGTGAGATACCTCGATGACCCCCCGGTTGACGCTAAGGAGGAACTGTGATGGGAAATACTGATCAAAGCCAATGGCTTTTCCATGTTTTTGCTTTTTCTAATGTATAATTAGGGTAAAATGTAATTTTTTTTTAGAAACTCAAATATTCCTATTATTATATTATTCTTATATTACAGTTTTTGCTATTTTTCTGATGTGCAATTTAAGGAAAATGTATTGTGTTTTTAGAAACTCAAATATTTACAGACAAAAAATATGTTTTCCTTACTCAAAAACCCTTGGTAAAATGTATTTTTTTAAGTTAGTAAAATGTTAAAAATGGAATTGTCAAAATTTTGTAAAACTTGATATTGATCGTTATTTCACGTGACCCTTTAGACCATGCAATAATATAGAGTGCAGTAAGTCATCGGGTAAATAAATACTGAAAGTTTAATAATTACCGAATTATTTTAAGTTCACCCTGAAATGTATAACGATTATATACAGGAATTACAAAATTCTAGAAACGAATTTTGAGATATTATTTTTTAATAGAAATATGAAATTTGAATAGAACTATTACTAGAAATATAACAATCCTACACAGACCCAGGGTTGTAAATAGGCTGACTGGGCTATAGCCCAGGGCGGCACTCTCTAAGGGGCGGCAAAATATGTTAATTTTTTTATTTAAAGGTGGGCATTTTTATCCAAAAAAATGTATTTTTCCTTTTTGGTAATAAATCAATTTATTTGTAGGCGAATGAAGCAGAAGATTCCATTGTTTTTATTTTTTGCGTGTGACTGCACTGCCCCGCCGGGCGCCGGCCCGCCGCCCCCAGCCCCCAGCCCCCAGGTATGCAAGCCTAAGGCCAGTAACCTTGCGCTCGGGCGGGGTAGCGGCGCACTAAGTAGCACTAAGAATCTTCCTGACACTACCTGTCACAAACTGTACAGCAGAAAGGGGATTTTCTGTCTTATCAAGAGTCAAAAATGCTAAAAGGTCAACTCTTCTTGAGAGTAAATTGAATGCGTTGATGTTACTGTGCTGTGAACGGGACATTACAATGAACACCAACTTTTCCGATGTTATAAATAATTTTGCAAAAATGAAGGCTAGAAAAAAACCATTACTGTAGACTGAGTTTCATGTTGTTACTTACATTGAATTTTAAATGATCTTGCTTCATTAACATTATGTAAATAAATAATAAATAAATAAATAAATAAACTTTATTAGGTTATACATTACATTTTATTGATAAAAAAATGATATGTTACAATCGTCATCTGAATTAAAAAACATTTTGTGTTGTATATTTCTGCTTGTATATTTAACGTTATTAAACCTGTAACTAAACTAAACGCTGTTTTACTATCCATATTATTATATTCTCATGATTGTGCATTTTTTTCAAATTCAATACTGTTAAAGACTAAAATAATGCTAAAAATAGCAGAAGTTGGTGACAGCCGACAATGTAACTTGCTAACTTGCTTAAGCTAATATTATGTATGGGGGAGGGGGCGCCGAGCTGAGTATAGCCCAGGGTGCTAAAAACCTAGCCCCGGGCCTGATCCTACATAATAATTATTATTCAGACAACCCATCTTCCTTATTTTATGCTGCCATGAAACTAGCTAATCGACAATAAAAAATGGTTTCGAAGGATCATTCAGTCCTAAATACATATCATTATTCGCCGAACAACCATTGGGCAACTTTCGACGGAAGTAGCACACGTGCGCTGACTTGCGAAAGAATTTCACTGTCAAGTGCGAGTGCGCCCGATGTTTATAAACAGCTCGCTTATGAAATTAAAACAGTGTATTTTTTCTACTGTTCAATATTGAAACATTCTTTGTGACCAAATTACTTAATATGTTTTTGACTATTTATCTATTTATATTAAAACACCGAAAAATAATCAAAATCGAATTTCATTTTAAAATCAAATTTTCCCAAACTAAAAATGCAAGCAAAACATTCAGTTCCACACTAATCCGAAGCTTGTGCTAAGGTGGACATGTTTAGAGATGATGTTAAAACAGCATTAAACTGCCTATTAAAAAGACGCAGAAATTAAAATTCAAACAGTCATATTCATATTTTATGAGATCGAAAATATCAAATGAATAATATTAAATAATAAATGTAAAATATAACAAACAGCCTCCATGTATTAAGAGAGTTGTGATAATATAAAAGCATGCCTAAAAAATGTCCGCAAAATCGGTTCCTATTTCTAGGAACCCTTTTTTTAACCTTTATTTAAATGGCGTTGGTGGAAGGGATTTTCCCGAAGACTCGATGCAGTTATAAAGACTTGGTGTTGAATAAATAGAGTGGCACTGGCCGAAGGCAGTAAACGTCAGGGGAACATCAAGATCATTCCTTGGGGCACTTCTGGTATTATGTGAATTGGAGCGATGCTACATTGTTGATGTATCGGAGGCATACAATTACTTTTACATGAAGTTCCCTTATTATACATACTTACGGGTGGCTAATTAAATTATAGGTTTTTTGTGCAGTGTAGATATAGTTGCTTAAATTTATTTATTTTATTTTTTTATTTATTTATTTTAAACATAACATGCAGAATTCATAAAATGGTCATACTAAGTAATGGTACGAAGTAAACGACGACCCACATTCAAATGACCATGCTCAGCGCATGCCCAACTAGGCCGAATATAGCCTGTATCTGGGCATACGATTTTCAGACTTGGGTGGAGAAGCATAACTGACGTATGTACTCGTACACATACATATAAACATATAGATACATAAACTTAAATACACACATATATAAATATATTAATAGATATATATACACATATATAGATACATATACTTAAATACATACATATATAAATATATTCATAGATACGCATTCACATATACATATATATATACACATTTATGCAGGTATAATTATTTTTAAAAGATGATTTGCAGAAGATCATTCTCTGTCCTTGAACGACCTATATCGTCAAGAAGCCATTTTTTTATTTTTTTATTGAATAAAAAGGTACTTTCAATTTTTTTTATGTCGTCATCAAGACGGTTGAATATTTTGGGTGCTATAAAATTTAATTGTCTTTGGGCAAATGATGAATTAACTCGTGGAACGGCATAATTCAAGCCTGCAGATGCTCTTGTAGTTCTGTGTTGCTGGCTTCGTGGTCGTTTATCAAGGGTTCGATGGAAGAACATGAGTGATTGTTTCACAAATACGTGGCACAACCACTCCAACCAATTATACCATAAGAGAATATTGATTCACACAAGGTACACATATTGGTACACATATAGGTACACATATAGGCACACAAGGTACACGTATAGGTACAATATTGATTCACACAAAGTACACAACTTCTAATATGCCCATATCCAGTATATAACTCAATAGCAGTAGTAGTCGTCATGTCAATATGAATACCCCAGCGTAAATAATAGCAGTCAATGATTAGTCCTAAGTAGCGTCCGTAGCCCCATTGACACCGGTTCTCCTCGTTGTTACCGAAATTAAGCAGCGGCGGGCGCGTTCAATACTGGGTATGTGACCGCCTGAGTGACTGCGTGATGCTACAAATGATCACCTAGAAGATGGTGCCAATAGCCAACAAAGCGAGTTCCACGAAAAGGCCTATGCGAGTATGCCTTGTGGGTAAAAAAAAAGTATTTTATGGAGTTAATTCTTTATAGAGAATTGTAGATACAAGGCAGGGTATTATTGCATGTATTGATAGTTAGCTTAAAATTTTGCCGTCGTTGACCACAATTATTGATTTAGCATCATTTTAGCACTCATCACTTACATCATCTTGTGCGCATTGAGAGTAAGCAGCGATTCACTTGTCCAGGCGTGGACAGCATTGAGATTTATTCCAGCTTTCGCAAAGATTTTGTGTCACACCTTCCTATTATTGAGGTCAACGGTATAATCTGCCAATGATATTACTCGTATTTCTCTACTAACAGGGAGATTGGAGACTGTTTATAAAGACCAAAAATAGCATGGTTCCGAGAACATTCCGTATGTGACTTTTAAATGTAACCGGGAATAGGGAACTCCGTGTATAAATTTGAAGCTTCGCCATGCCATTTATTGAGATGACTGCTTCTCTATTCGATAGATATGACTGAATCCAATCGAGAGCCTTAAACTTAATGGCGATATATTTGATGCTATGAGATCCTGTGTGAAACGCATCCGAAACGTCCAAAAAGTACACTAGTCCTCTTTGTCCAGGGCTTTGACAATAAATGTCGTGACTTCATGAATATCATGCGATGAGATGTTCCTAGACCTCTCCTAAAATCAACTAGATTTTCTGATATACCTAATGTTTAAATTATCCGGACGAGCGACTAAACGGTCTTGAATGTGAATGGGCCAATAGATCCTTCCTGCTCCTAATCACCTAGTATTTTATATAACATTTTTATCATCCTTTTAATATTATGACTGGCATTTGAGGGAGCCATAATAATAATATGTTCTTTTGGGTATTATTTCTGATAAACGTTTACCGCGTCCTACTTAGCAATTTTAGTATAATGCGAATTGCAAATCATTATAAACATTAACGGAGATTAAACTAAGTAGAATCGAATGGAATACAGATCAAATGGAATCACTAAGTCTAATTTTTAAATTCCTTATAATATTATGACTGGCATTTGCGATAGCCAGGATAATGATATACTCTTTCGGTTATTATTTCTGATAAACGTTCAACACAACCTACTTAACAATTTTAGTTTTATGCGAATTGCATGACAAGATAAACATTAACGAAGATTAAACTATATAGGCATAAAAAATATTTCGTAATTTATTAGCCCCATTACATCATACGTGGCTTGAATTTAAGGATATAACAACATAGTTAAATCAGTCATCGTACAATAAAATACGTTTTTTTTTATTTATTTTATTTATTTAGAGAGCGCGTATGTCGATATTACATAAAAATGACTAATAAAGTAGGTACCTAAATCCCCTAATACAGGGTGAGTTTGTATTAACCGGCATCCTTAAAAGGGGTGAATCAGTACGAGCAAATAAGCAATTTTTGATTAAAAATTGTGGAAAAAGCTGAACAAAAAAAAATAAACAAAAATATATATATTTTCTTTTTATTCGAAAAATTTTACATTTAGAAAACAGTATAAAAAGCGGTTAGTACGATGCGCCATCTAGTGGTACGTAAAAACGCTAATATAGTTTATTCGCGATATTTTACCTACCGAAAGATTGTCAAACTTTTATTTAACAGTCAAATACTTCAAATTTTCCTTTTTAAAAAAAGAGGGAAAAGAGTTATCAAAGTTGCTTACTTGGTCGTACTGATTCACCACCTTCAAGGATGCCGGTTAATTAAAACTCACCTGTATAGTGTATATGTGCCTACCTATATGTCAATTATATATTTATTTATTCAGAATAATAGGGTACACTACTAACAAGCTTTCGAGAAAGACACGCAAATACATTAATTATTACCAATATTTTCAAATAACTTAATATTAGAGAATAATATTCTATGTGAACTCCGCATACAAAATTCATTATTTACCTAAATGCTATTTAACTGGCGATTCATTAAAATATATACAACAAAAATTTTAAAATATATTTTTTATCTACATGATGATAGAAAAATAACTAAATGTATTATTAACGATTCAGTAGGATAATAAATTAAAGCAATAAGGGAATGAAGATCCATATAAACAAACATAAAAATAAAAAATAAAAATAAATTCAGAATAAACATGAATTTTATGATATTTAATAATGACGCAAAAACAATAAAAACATACGGTAAATTATAAATCTATGTGTCTCATAAGGTAGACCCTAAAAGGGATTTAATTATTAGTGGGTCCCAGTTGAACAAATCAATATTATCATCACTATTGCTTATGGTGTTGTACAGATAACCGGCATAAGTACGCGTAAGATAGAATTGTGAAAAGGTTGATTTGTGATGTGAAATTTTAAGTGCTGCCTCCGTCGTATGGATGGTGCGTTGAAATTTAAAGCTCTTATTAAAAAATAATAACAATTACAAACGTGACCCCAAAAGGCATCTGTTTGTCGGTCTGCTTGATCGCGACCAACTCAAAGACCTCTCAACGGATTACGATGCGGTTGCCACTGTTCGTTAGAGCTTCTTTCGGGAACGTTTTTTGGGTAATATTATCGATATATTTAAAAAGGGGCTGAACACTGGCAAGCTAAGTAATTCCAGCTCTAGGTTGATCCCAATCAGTAGCCTTCTTTAAAATACGGCCATTAAGACTCTTGAGCACGTTTTAAAACTGTGGTATTGCATATATTCGCTCAGGATGCGGCGTTACGAAACTTGTTCCAAGATTCTTCACGAATGCCAGACGATCTTAAGCAAGAGTCACTCGTCATCATCATCATCATCATCAGCCGGTAGACGTCCACTGTTGGAGATAGCCCTCCCCCCCCCCCCCCTATATAATGCCATGACGAGCAGTTTTGAGCCGCATCAATCCACCTACTTCCTGCGACCTTGGCTATGCTATCAGTCCAGGGGCCGTCCCACACTGCGTCTGCCGGTTCGTAGTCGCTATTCGAGAACCTTTATTCCCCAACGGTTTGTCGGTTCGGCGAGCTATATGGCATGTGAGCTATATTGCCATTCAAGTTAGTACTTTTACGAGCTATATCAGTGACCTTACTTCTTCAGCGGAATTCCTCATTACGGATTTTATCACGCAGTGAAACTTCAAGAATTGCTCTCTCCATGAATCGTTGCGCAATTTCGAGCTTGTGTATGAGGCTAATAGTTAGCGACCACGTCCCAGTGCCATATGTCATCACTGGCAACACGTTCTGATTATATATATTTGTCTTGAGGCTCTGCGGTATTTATGACGAGAAGATATGGCGTAGTTTCCTGAACGCTGCCCATCCGAGTTGGATTCGTCGGCAGACATCTTTGTCGAAGTTGAGTTTGCCTAGTTGGAGTCACTGGTGGAGTATTATCGTTTACCTATGATTCATTTTATCTACAAACAAAACCAAAAATAAAATTAAAAGAAATACACTAACACTGACCGTAGAATGAAAAATTGATGTGCGTGCGATTTTAGACATTCTGTCCGATACCTTAGTTCGCGATAACCTGAAGAACCGCTGAACAGATTCTAATTTAGTTTTCGCTGTTAGTTAGGATATGTTTCGAGGGAGGTTAGCTGTAAAGAACAGCAATAACTGTAAATAAGGGACTGAGCAATGATGAGTGCTGTTAATTCAGTCGATAGAAAATGGCCACGGGTGCGATTTTTAAACTTCTATATTATAAAAACTATGTAAAGCAAACATAACGACTTCTTTAAAACCACTTTAAAATAAAAAAAAACATTTTTGTAACAACCTATTCTTGCAAAAATGTTTATTTTTGTTAGCTCAGGTAACTACTCCATCCATCGTATCTCTATCCACTCGGATAGCAAGGCAGCTTTTGTGGCACTAGCCTCGAATACCATTAATTCATTAATTCATTCAGCTGGTGTAAAACTGCGTATCACTACTGAATTCCCTGGACGAAAAGAACAAGGCACTTCTAAGGCTGCCCGCGCACCAGGCTACCGCGACCGCGACCATGATCGCGGTCGTGGTCGCTTCTGTGCGACCAAGAAAATACCAACGTCGAGACCAAGATTTAATTCAGTATCAAACATGGACGACGCCGAGTTGGCTGTGACAGCGTACTATTTTTTGTATTCCCGAAAAAAGAAAGAGACAGAACAAACGTTTTTGGGTACATCCATATATTGATAGACGTTGAAAGAAACATTGAATACCTTTTGCAATGAACTCAGACAGCATGGTGATAAGTTTTTTAAATACACTAAAATGACAATAAATTATTGGAAAGGATACGACCTAATATGACAGGACAACAAACGCGAATGAGATTGTATGACAGTTGGTCTCACGACCAACTGCGGATACCGGTGTAATGACGTGCGCGATGGTCGTAGACGCGTGCGGGTCGCGCCTTTCAATTGTGGTCTCCGAGAACAGCTGGTCGCGGCCGCGTAGTGAGCGGTCTGGAATATAACATAATGGGCCCGATTGCGTTTCTTTGTGAACTAAAACTAAAATTAGTCCAAGCGAACGAGACAGAGCAATAAGTTAGAGCGGTATATGAAACGAACGATCGTCGATAAATACTACCTGCCGAACTTATACTCGTCCGAATAAATTCGAGCATATTTCGTGCGGTGTAAGATTTGACCTTGGCGGGCAGTTTTAATGCGAAAAAGTGACAACCGTCATCTCACACTTCGCTCTAGCGTATTGCCCTGTCTCGTTCACACGGACTAATTTCCGATTTTAGTTCACGAAGAAACGCAATCGAGCCCAATGTAAATCGATGGTCGCCGCGACTATGGTCGCTTCGCGGTCGCTTAGTGCTCGGGCGGCCTAAGATGGGTTCCCGGCCATGCAGGAATCGAAGGAAATGAAAAAGCCGACGAACCTACTAAGGCAGGAACAAAGGGAAAGTTATACGGCCCTGAACCTTGCTGTGGCGTACCAAAAAGCCTTGCAAACCTAATGCTCAAAAAATATGTTTAGAACAACCCGTCAACCACTGGGTTGACGGATCGTTCCGTCAACAACACGCCAGGGTTGAATCATTCAAAAGCGCTAATTAAGACTTACGAACGTAAGACTGCCCGTGAGGCCTTATCGCTAATTAGGAACAATCTACGCATACTGGTGAGGGCGCTCACGGGCCATTGTGGCCTGAACAAATACAACCTTAAGCTCCGGGACACGAAAATGTACAGGCTCTGCCAAGAGGCAGAGGAAACTACCCTCCACCTTATGTGCGAGTGTGGCCCGCCGATTCGTAAAAGATACACCCAGCGCTTTTAAAAATATATTTAAAAAAAACAAAAAAAGGCATTTTTTTTAAGCTATTGCATAGCTCTTATCGCGGGCCTAGCCCAGCGTGGCGACCGAATGAAGAAATTTCTTAACGAAAATTAATGATTTTAAACTGATAATTACGTCTAAACGAGTACTGCTTACGATTCGAAAAAAATATATGTTAAACAAGAACATTTTCCTAATATTCTTAGCTTTGAATATTTTAGATTTTGTTTATATTACATAGTTTAATTAATTTGGGAAATTAGGTCTAACCGAACACCAAAACGACTAATACGCAAATACTATCTGGCGTATTATTATGAAACCTGCACCATTTTAAAGATAATTTAATTATCTATCTTTTTATCTACGATTTTTTTCGAATAGTCAAAGAATAAAAGAATAATATCCGGTTTTGTTGCTTTAATGAATAACATTCGTACGCGGCGCTCTATCGGAATTATTCCGAATCATTTGATTCCGCAGCTCCATATGATTCGGAATAATTTCAACGTTTACCGATAGAGCGCAGTTATCTGATACCAGAAATAAATTGAATTAATACAGTATGACCGCGGCCACTGTTACGGTAGGATTCTGACATTGTGTTCCGAAAGAAGACGAAATAAATTACGTTATTAAAAAAACAAAATGGCCAGGAAATCAAAATTTTTACAACATAAACGCCGTATACTGGAGAAAAATAGATTATTAAGGTAAGTAACGTGTATTATTACGTGTATATTATTACCATTTCTCTGCTCTGACGTTCCTTGCCTGACGTCACATTGGGGTGACTAGACGAATAGGCTTCGTGCAACAAGTTAACTAATTAACAGTTATAAAATAAAATACGTCATTTATTTCATAAACTGACGTGATTACTGTTAGATCAAACTTGAATATTGATTTTGAAAATCGATTTAGGGTCGATTTCAATATGAAACCTGCGGGTAAAAGTACCTACACATAAGTATAAGTTGAACCGTCGATTTGCTAAATTCATTCATAAAGCGACAAAATTTCATTCGTGATTTTCGTAGTATGACGTAAATTATACTTTGGTTGGAGGGGTTTGTATTTGTGGCAATAAGATCATTTTGTGGTTTTTAGCCAAAAATCTAGTAGTAATCATAATAATTCTACTTATAACATAGTTAGGCGCATATCTGAATCACTGACTGACTCTAACGCTGTGGGTAGACAGTCCTTTTTTAAATTTGACAGTTTTTAAATCTTCTTTTCTTTTCTAATTTCTACTACTTCTAATTTTGAACTTGGAATGCTATTTCGAATTTCGAACTTGAAATTGTACTTCGAATTTCAAACTTGAAATTGTGCTTCGAATTTTGAACTTGATGTTCTACTTCGAATTTCGAACTTGATATTCTACTTCGAATTTCGAACTTGAAATTCTACGTCGAATTTTGAACTTGACATTTTACTTCGAATTTCGAACTTGATATTTTACTTCGAATTTCGAACTTGACATTCTACTTCAAATTTCGAACTTGAAATTCTACGTCGAATTTCGAACTTGACATTTTACTTCGAATTTCGAACTTGATATTTTACTTCGAATTTCGAACTTGCAATTCTACGTCGAATTTCGAACTTGACATTTTACTTCGAATTTCGAACTTGACATTCTACTTCAAATTTCGAACTTAATATTCATTCTACTTCAAATTTCGAACTTGACATTTTGACATATGAAATTCGGAATTTCGATTAAATTTCAATAATATCGAAATTCGAATTAAAATTTCGAAATTTTGTATTGTGCTTTGAATTTCGAACTTGACATTCTACTTCTTTTTTCACAGGAAAAGACAAAAATTGGACAGTAATGAAGAGAATGTCGTGCAATGTAGAGCTGTTGAAAATATAGAAAATGTAACGCTACAAGAAAATCAATTTCACAGCCAACAACTTCATATTTATGAACAGCGTGTTGAATGCATTACTCCCGAAGTCATTCTATACAGGAACACAGGAATTCCTGGCGATGGTAATTGTCTATTCCACTCGCTCATAAGTGTTTTGCAACTTCAAATTGAGACAAATTGAGAAATCAGTTACGCGATTCACTCTATTTAAACTCCTGCCACAATCCGCAAGAAGCATATAACAACATTCTATCAAGCACTAATGATTACGGAGATTTGGATTGTTTGTACTTATTTTCAAAAATGTACAATCAAAATGTTTGTGTACATTATTGTTTTTACAACATAACTACAACGAATCAAGACACTATCTTTTGTCATTTTAAAGCGAATGATACACAAAACTGGATTCATCTTCATCTTCGTGAACAACATTTCACACCTTTTTATGAAGTATCAGATTTATTGGAGACAATACAAGACGCTACCCAAAATGAATCCCATGTTGATGCCAATATTCAACTATTGCGTGACAATCATAATGAAGATCCAACCGAAGATAACCATAACAATCATGAAAATGAAACAGATTGATAGAGAAAATCGAATTGGTGAAAATATTATGGATTTTATTGTTGATGGTACTATTCCAGTTTACACAAATTATCATAAACAAGTCATATTGATTTTTATAAAGACTTTACGAGTAATTCATTTGGTCATTCTTGTATTATTTGCGACAGAACATGGTGGAAAAGAGACTTGAAAATGTCGACCAGTAAACATGAAAGTATTTTGAAAACAATACTGCAGGTAATCTTAATTATATAGTTTTTTTTTCATTATTAAGCTATTGCATAGCTTTTATCGCGGGCCTAGGCCAGCGCGGCGACCGAATGAAGACATTTCTTAACGAAAATTAATGATTTTGAACTGATAATTACGTCTAAACGAGTACCTACTGCTTACGATTCGAAAATAATATATATTAAACAAGAACATTTTCCTAATATTCTTAGCTTTGAATATTTTAGATTTTGTTTATATTACATAGTGTAATTAATTTGTGAAATTAGGTCTAACCGAACACAAAAACGACTACTACGCAAATACTATCTGGCGTATTATTATGAAACCTGCACCATTTTAAAGATAATTTAATTATCTATCTTTTTATCTACGATTTTTTTCGAATAATCCGTTTTTTTTTGCTTTATCGAATAAAAAATTCGTGCTTGGCGCATAATCGGAGGACGTTTAAATTATTCTGAATCATTTGCTACCGCAGCCGCAAATGATTCGGAATAATTTCAACGTTTTCCGATAGAGCGCAGTTATCTGATATCAGAAAAAAATAAAATAATTATAATTGCATAAGTTGTTAAAAATGCTATGCAATAGCTTTACCGCGGCAGTCCCCGAGTGCCACACGTATTTTTTTTTTTGTTTATTTTCCCACATTTTTTCATCAATGTTGCTTAATTGCTCGTACTGATTCACCCCCTTCAAGGATTCCGGTTAATTAAAACTCAGCCTGTATGTATGTGTGCGTGTAACATATGGGACACTATAAAATCAATGATATGGGGAAGTGTGTGTCTTATTATTGCATTCGTTCGACAGAACTGAAATGAGATTCCGTCAATTTTATCCCAACAGAAAATGATAAACCAGCCGGGAATCGAATCCGGAACCTTACAATGTGAGATCAGGCGACCGGGCTCTTGCCGTGTTGTAATTTCTTACAACTAAAAATCCAGCGTGTAGAGCAAATTTGATAACATCCAAAACAAACATTGCCTATCTGAGAGATTTATTCAACAATTGAAGGACGTTAGTTTACGTTATCTCGTCAAGACGTCGAATAATCTCACCTACTTATATACAATATAATAATTTAGATGACTACTGTCAGAATGGTATGGTCAGTATTTTTTTTAAAAACCATGATTTGTGCACATGTAATTATAGAACATTTTATTGATGTCACATTTAACTAATGAACGTTACTACATCGGCTATATTTTGAGATATTGAGTTATGCATGAGTTTGCGACAAAATAAGATTCTTTCACTATGTAGTAACAGTCATGTGACTGGGGCTGTGTGTTATTCTTCAAGCGTTTGCGGTGCCTTGTTCGTAGTCAGACACGATTCAGTTTATCAATTACCTGCCATAATATTAAAGTAAAAATACAAAGAAAATTGAAGAAAAACTTACAATATTTACTTTACTTATAATGTTTTATACTTAATTTATAATAAAAATACGTTTAGGGCACACAGAGAAAGGATTTGTTTTCCAGGTTTGGGCTGATAGTGATCTAACCAAATAATTCGATGAATTATTATCGGTAACGGCTAACCGGTATCTTTTAGTGTAACTTAATTATATTGCGGCTTGTGAATTTTCCTTAAAATTAAAATACACAATTTAAAATTATATTATTATAAATAGGATAGAAACGAATTTCCCGCTAGAAATTTGTAGCACCCGACGTTTCGGTGACGTTGCAGCCGCCGTGGTCCAGGGTAAACTGAAAGATCTGTCAATCCGTTGTTTTGCGGGTAGGCCGCATACCGCTGCCGCCACTGCGTAGGTTATATAAACACATTGTTTTTTATTTAAAATGATTTTTTAGACACTTATAAAATCAAAGATAATCGCGGTTGTTTAACATTATAAATAAGATGAAAACGAATGTATCGCGAGGAGTTTGTAACACCCGACGTTTCGCAATGTTTCAACCTAGACAATCAGGGACAACAGCGGTTGCAACAAACTACACGCGGTAAATTCGTTTTTATCCGATTTATAATTATATACATGTATTACGTAGAGGTTGTTGTAGACGTAGAACTTTAGAGACAACCTAAACAATCGTTTATTTTTATTTGTTTAATGTGTATTGGTATTATAATTTTAAATATTTTGGTGTACATTTATTAGGCATTTTTTAATTCTTTTTTGATTTACAATATATTTTCATAATTTATATGAAACTTAAATAATGTAGGGGAGACCGGGGCTATGGGGCCACCCCGGGGAATGAGGCCACCCGCTTAATTCAAACCCCGCGCGTTTTAGTCCGCTTATATGCAGTGCTACCAACTCTCATTGGCATAATTAAACAGTCCGACGACGGCCGTGTTCATGTGAGGAGATATAAAAGTTTCGTGGGCGAAAAATCAAAATACCGCCATTCCATCTAAGGTCGGACTTTTACAAAAGTAAGCATATGAAAAATTTGATTGGTAATACTAAGATCAAACAATGTATGCTTTATAATAACATATTGCAGCATGATTTAGCATGCAATTGATTGCTTCAATGACAGTTTTAGGTTATATTTTCCATATGTTTGTAAACTTCACCAAAATGGGGCAATGAGGCCAGGGATGGCCTGATTACCCCAATATTGTGGATTAAAGGAAACAAAGTGCTTTACGTGTTTTTTTCCCTTTTCATAGATGGTTCGAAATTATCAGAGGAAGACGAATAAAGCCAGTTGGAGCAAGGAATGTATGACAGAGGCTTGTGCTCAAGTGGCCAACGGCAGAAGTGTCAAAAGTGTGGCGAAGACTTTTAACATTCCGAGGAGTTCTCTTCGAAACCAATTAAAAAAAGGAATTCCACAAGGCCCCAATATGGGTAAACCAACAGTGTTCAGCGCTGGACAAGAAGAAGAACTAAAGGCTCATGTCCTAATTTTGGCAAAATTATATTTTGGTGTGACAACAACTCAAATAAGGCAAATTGCTTATGAATTTGCTGAAATTAATAACATCAAAAATAAGTTCAACAAAACTACCAAACTCGCCGGTGAGGGTTGGCTCTCTGGCTTCTTGAAACGCTGTGGTGACATTTCACTTAGAAAGCCAGAGCACACAAGCCTCAGTAGAATACTGGGATTTAACAAGCTTGACGTGTCAAAATTTTACAGCAACCTCGAAGAAGTATATGGTAAATACAAGTTTCCGGCATCTCGAATATTCAACTGTGACGAGACAGGTGTTAATACAGTTGGGAGTGCAGTAAAAGTACTGGCCAAAAAAGGTCAGAAGCAAGTTGGTCTTATTTCCAGCGCTGAGCGAGGAACAAATACCACGGTGGTTTGCTGCTTCAGTGCTGCAGGGTTATACGTTCCGCCTATGTTCATCTTTAAGCGTCAAAGAATGACACCTCTGCTGGAGAAGGATGGGCCTCCAGATGCCATCTACACTTGCTCTAAGTCTGGCTGGATAACCGAAGATTTGTTTGTAAAATGGCTCGAACACTTCCATAAGACTGTTAAATGTTCAACACAGGAACCAGTTTTGTTGGTACTTGACAATCACTCGAGTCATGTATCCCTATCAGCTTACAATTTCTGTAGAGCTAATGGAATTGTCATGGTATCACTCCCACCGCACACCTCCCATCGCACCCAGCCCCTGGACGTTGTATTTTTTGGACCTCTGAAGAAGGCAATTAATCGAGAGATAGACCTTCATCTAAAGACAAAGCAGTATGAGAGAGTCGTACAATATGACATTGCTTCTATCTTTTGTTCTGCCTATAGAAGAGTGTCTTCCGTAGACAAAGCTCTAAAAGGGTTCCAGTGTACTGGTATTTTTCCATTGAATCCATACGTTTTTGATGAGACCGAATTTACACCTCCTGCTGAAGATTTAGACGTTGTTTCCGAGCGATCAGATCAGGATGTTATCGTTGAACCATCTAATCAGGAAGTTGTCGCCGGGCCTTCAAATTGGAACAAGTCACCCCATACCACAGTGGCTGAAATAACACCTATTCCAAGGAGGATCAAGAAGATTACAAAACATCTCCGAAAGAAAGGCTCATCCCAAATACTAACGTCAACACCTCTCAAAGACGAGCTTATTGAGAAAAGTTTGAAAAAAGAAAAGAAAGCTAACAAGGAAGTAGAGAAACAGAAGTTATTGAGAGTTAAGAAGAAAGTATTTAGTAGCTCCTCATCAGACACCTCAACTGAAATCGTATTCGACGATGAAGGTTTAAAAGATCAGGAGAGTTCCGATGATGAAATTTGCCTTGTATGTGGCGAATATGGGAAAAGTCGTGAAATTTGGTTCAGGTGCACAATTTGTGGAAAGTGGGCGCACAAGGACTGCAGTGGCGCTGAAAAGGCAAAATGTTATATTTGCGATTTTTGTAATGTTCTTTAATTAAACAAACTTTATTTCTTTGATTAAACTTGTATTTATAATTATTTGGGGTAACCAGGCCAGGGGTGGCGTCATTACCCCATACCATGGGGTAATGAGGCCATTTGCAGTGTTCATAGTTTTTAGCTGTTAAGTATCAACACTTTGAAAACTTCCCCTTATGAGGTATTCAGGGTGATAGTCAACATATTGAAATTTAATTTTGTCTAGGAGCGATATCAAAATTCCTTAAAACTAACAATATTTTTCTCGATTTCCCTTAAGGTGGCCCCATAGCCCCGGTCTCCCCTACATATATTAGTTTTAATTAAACATTATAAATACGTATCCTTATTTAAATGTCTTTAAGTACTACATGTTAGCAATAACTAAAAATCGAGAAAAAAACATTACAATCATAAATTATTCAAATAATATTCAGTTAAATTGTAGCATAAAAATTGATAGTAGTTAATTTAATCAGTAAACAATAAATATAATCAGCAGTTAATATTAAAAGTAATAAAAATGTAGAAAAAATAAATCTATTCTAATAATCTTAAGGGTATAATTATATATTTTTTTAAATCTGTCTCTCTCTCTCTCTCTCTCTCTTTCCTTCACACTCTCAAAGAACGATG
The DNA here is from genome assembly GCA_944548615.1 of Micropterix aruncella. Lineage (NCBI taxonomy): Eukaryota > Metazoa > Arthropoda > Insecta > Lepidoptera > Micropterigidae > Micropterix > Micropterix aruncella. The sequence continues at coordinate 29,851,183 of OX155950.1, forward strand.
ACACTCTCAAAGAATGATTCCAACAGGCTGATTATATTCTACCTAAGATTATAACTAATTTAATTGAGAATATGGACTCTCAGTAACTATGGACCTACTCCAGAACATTCATTAGCTTCAGGGTGAAATCGAGAGAAACAAGATCTACCCTTCTATTCATGACTCCCCGTAGTAATACTAACTACGCCTTTGTTTCTCTTCTAAATCGACTCTACATATATAAAAGAGATTAACACAATAAACATATAAAAACGTAGACTATCGCGGTTGTTTGACATTATGAATAGGATAGAAACGAATTTACCGCGTGAAATTTGTAGCACCCGACGTTTCGGTGACGTTGCAGCTGCCGTTGTCCAGAGTAGACTGAAAGAGCTGTCCATCCGGTGTTAGGCCATCCAGCGGATAGGCCGCATACCGTTGCCGCCACTGCGTAGGTTATAACGGTGTTGGGGGGCCGGACTCGTTTTTCGAAATTCGCGCGCTCCGAGTATCACAAAATTAAACCTTCTCCAGCCCTCGTAGTTTTTGTTTTTTTAACTGCGCACTTGGTCAGGCACGTATCCAGACTTCAGTTTCGGGGGGACACACACATTCATTAAAATAACGCGCGTGGCACACACCAAACTTGAATTTTCCCGTATAATAAAACGAAAATTCGCCGGATTTCGAGGACTTTAATCCAACTCCCCTCCCCCCCCCCCCCCCCCCTTCCCCCTTCCCCCGGATACGTGCCTGACACTAGGTACATAAGTCGCGGTTTCTTCCTGATTCTCATTTTTTCTCGACTTTATTTTATTATTTTTTTAATCGGGGGGGGGGGGGGGGGGTGCGTCCCTGTGCCCCCCCCCCCCCCCTGTATACGTCCTTGCACTCAGTCATTCCTATATTTATGAAAATGAACGAGCAGCCGCTTATCGAATATTTGCCTTATATCAAGTACCTACATGCAATTCGTTGAACAGTTGTTTATTAAGTTTTTACTTTATCGAATTGGTAATCAAATGCAATATCATCAGCTTTTTAATGCGTATATTTTGTAAAATGTAATTTTATAAATGCTCTATCTATTAAATGAATAAACAAGAAAATTTCTTAAATTATAAGAGCAAACTCTCGTCGATCGGTGTCGAGCGTCGCGATGCCCGGGGTCGCAGCAGTGGTCATCGAGAGATCATCTTTTAGCATCTCTGCTAAATAACAGCGAATCGCATGCTACTCGGTTCAGTTGTTAGTGAGGTGTCAGTCAGTATAGTCGGTCGTTGTGCGCGGACAGTTACATACATTCGGTTCCGCACTGCAGTGAATGAAAAAGTCTCACACGAGAAGTTACGCGGTTTGGTAACAGCGCGCGGCAATTCTTCCGGAACGTCCGCCATACAGTGCTACCGCCAAAAATAAACAAGCGTGAAGCAGTGTTTCGAAAGACGCGAGTTTACTCTCGCAGGTCAACCAGAATGGTAAGTTATTATGGGAAATTTGTATTATTCACCAATTGGGATTAAAATACTACATTTATATGATTCCCTCTATCAAACACCCAAATTATTTTCTTATACATATATCCCTACCAAGTAGTCGTAGATAATATAATAACCTGTCCGAAGCAAAACATGGAAAAATTAATAATTGTTTTTAGATACATGTTCAAATTTGTTAATAATGGAATTGAGATTGATAATGTGAAGATAGATCAATAATGGAATATGTCAATAATAACATTGAAATATTTTTTTTAGGATTGAGGCAACTTACTTTTATGAGCATTTAACTAAAACTTCTAAATAACTTATTGTATTATTACAGCCCTGTCCACCCTAGAACGGGTTAGTCTCAGTTGGGTGACTTAATCGAATAAGCATGAGATTAAGGTTTTTAACACGCTTTCATTAGGTCGACCTGTATGTAACTAACTATGTAATAGAATCTAAGGTAACTAATTAAACCATCTTTCAAGTGGTAGCGTCATAAAAATTGGAAGCTGTATGTAGTTCTGATGACAATACAATAATATGGTACTGTCGAACTGATCTGATGATGGAGTCGGAAGATATGAACTGGAACTTCATGATGGAACATCGCATCATAGCTGTGTTTGGACTTGTTAGAAAAGTCTTAGAATGAACTTTGACCATGTTAGGTCAGGATTAGGTTTCAAGGTCTGAGAATGAAGCCGGAAGATAGGCACTGGTATTCCATGATGGAATATCGTATCATAGCCGTGTTTGGACTTATTAGAAAGGTCTTGTAACAACGACAGATATGTGTACAATCTTTTCATAGTTTATTATGGTTTTACAAAGATACGTTTACATATAAGATGTAGTTGTTCTGATACAATAGTCGTTTTTTTGGTTTTTACGTGCATTTATAAAAGCGTGTTTTTAGTGTTTTTTTTAAACTATTAATTTTTATTTCATTCGGTTCCTGATTTTTATAAACAAATCAATGTTTACTAAAAAATATTCTAAAATAAATGAATAAAATATATATATACCTACGTTGGAAAATTATTTCTCTGATTAAATTTATTTTGCCATATTATATTTTGGCTGCATAATTAATTAGTTATTTTTATTTCATTTATGTAACAAAGTAACAGCATGAACTTTTAATTAGCTACAGAATTCGTACAAAAATATTTCTTATGCCGATTATAAGTTACGCCTTGGGAATTAATTTGACTTCAATTTTGTTGGGTTACATTGTTGTTTTGTAATGTATGTATCAATACTTTAAATTATAGTATAAATACAATGTACAAATAGTTAGATACATGAATAGCGATATAAATATATTATTATAATGGTATAAAAAAACAAAATATATTCATATATATTTTTTTGTTGAATGAAAACGAAATCCTATCGCGCGGAATTAGACGATAATTCTCGCGACGTTTGTAGATGAGAAATGTAACTTTGCCGAAACGACACGGGAATGCCCATTGTCCAGTTCCACACGGCAAGAATTCGTCATCTCAATCACAAAATGTCGAATAAGCGGGAAGTTGTAGAGTATATGTTGACGCATACAAATTATAAGTTAATAATTAGTTACAGTTGCAGCTGTCGCTGCCGATTAATTGTCATAAAATATAAATAATAATAATTAATTAAGCATAAATATACATCACAGTTTTTGGGTGATAGAATCACTGAAGCCATGTAGCAATCAAGGTATTCAAATACTGATTAATTGCACTAAAATCCTGTTAAAAACAAAAATATTATGGAGTAAACGCACGTTATAAAATGCTCGATACATAAATAACAAGCTCTTGTTACGAAATGATCGAATAAGGAAATAAATGAAGAACATAACATGTAATTGCGTTTTAAATTCTTAGAGATATTAATGAACTCAACCGCTTGCATTAACGATATTAGCTATTCATTTTTTTTACCATTTCTTCAATTAATCAGGGCAGTTACGCAATTTACAGATTTTAAAAAATCATGTTGACATACATATGTTCAAATAAGTCATACAAATGTGAATGTGGCTTTTTCTGCACATAAACTAACTACAAGTAGCTCAATGCCAAACTCTATTCCTATTAGCCATCTTAGCAAAGGTTTAAACACTTCTCCATTAATTGCATAATCTAAATAACAAATTACTACTAATTATTTAACAGTAATAACATGAGAAGTTTTCGCAAAAACGACGGTTTGCAAATAATATCGCAACCAAACATCGCGTTTAGTCAGTATAACGCAACAACTTACAAACATCTCGTCATCTTTGCTCGCCCTCGAAAAAAAGACGTTGTGAACAAAACACTAATTATATTAATGGGATTTTTTGACGTGAATGCACGGTTCTCTCTCTATATTGATATCCCTTAATTTATGATGTCACGGCCTATCGATTTCGGTCGATTGCAGTTTTCAAATAAATAACACTGCTGCGTTATATAACGCTGTTGAAACTATGCTAAATTACTATATGTTGCGTTTTTCGTAACGAATTTTAATGTCAAACTGGTTTTGATCTAAAACATTGTTAACAATGGTTTCGTTTAACTGGGAAGCGTAAACTCTTCTTGCGCGACTGCCCAACGAAAAAGGAGTGTTATGTGTTCAGGGTTCATCCATGTAAGTTTTCCGTTTCTATATTCCACCGTAACTTCTAAACGCTTATACCGATTTAGAAGTTAAAATTATTAAGAACGATTTAGATTTAGAAGTGTTAGAATCGTTGTCATTCCAGGTGTCATAGGGTATATGGGTCGACCCCTTGCTCTCACATAAGGAGAAAGCAACGTCTACGAAATAAATCGCTGTGTTTTTCGTGTTATGACAGTCACCATTTGAGAATTTATTATTTTTCGTTCTTCTTCTTCGCGACCGCCAGTAATAAAACCTTTGGGGCAAGTAATGAATAAAAGTTTTTGGAATAGTTATTTAGCAAATTAAATTATACAAAATGTACCTTAACTGTCCAAATATCAAGTAAACAGTTGTATAAATGTCCAAATGACAATAAATCAACATAAATATATCGTCGTTAGTCTCAAATGAAAAGCCTGATTGCGTACATTTCGGAAACATACATCTATTTATATGGATAAATACATAAACCACAAATATTTCATTAAAAATCCGTCATAAAAACAATTATAATTACAATAATTCACTTTCTGTAACGGCAGTCCTGTTTTTTATTGTTTTTTTTATATACGAGTATTTAGGTACATGTTAAACTACGCGAGCCAATCTCCCACGAAGACGGTAATTTATAATGATATTACTGCGACATTACCTAAAGCGGTAATACTGCACTAATATCGTAATAAAAGGAAATATCGCCCAATAAAATGAAACATCAAAAGGATTAAAAAACCCACGACCTCTGGCATGAAATTCAGATAGCTCATCAACATAAAATCGCGCAGGAAGTGAAAATATATCCAATGGGGTTTAAACGAGCGTGAAAGTTACCGGCCAACAAGCTAAATTGGTCACTTTTACTCTGTTAATACTGGTTATTGCCGCAAACCATCATCAAATATCATAAATTCATATTGAATAACGCGCTCCTTCTCTTCTATAAATACCGTTGGAAAAAAAACGCAAAATCTAGATCAATTCGATAAAGATTGCGATCGATTTTTTAAAGCTCGCCATTCGCTCGAGTGTTGTATTAAATACGATATAACGGTAACGGATTAAGGCGACTATTTAATAACTAGTATAAAGTCAAAAACCTTTTTTCAAAAAGAGTAAAAAAATGGGATTAGTTCATAGTGGGACAAAAATACACAAATTGGATTTATTCCTCCAATTTCGAAATCAATTAAATAATTTAAATGACTATTTAGGAACTAATCAAATAGTTTAATAATATATTACCTAAATCAAATCCAATTTAATAAAAAATATATATTTTTAACTTAAATAACTAAAGCTATCTTCGACGGTCTGGTTTGGGATGTTTTATTTATTTTTAAGATAATGATGCCAGCCGTATTTTTAACAGCAAGAAATATAAATTGTTTTTATTTACGTTTTTTAGGAAACTGACTTAAAATTACAAACATGCACATAATGACATATCTTTACACAGTGGTATGTCCCACTGTCCCACTTTATACTTTCACAAATGACAAAAAAATCAACGATGCACATACAGGTATTTGCGAAATCTGGGCGGACAAAATTATTTTTCTGTCTAATTAGAAGCTAACTATCCCAAATAGAATGACAAATGTTTTAAACATATTACTTAATATATTACAAACTTTAGGTAACTTCTTTACATACAAGCATGAAAATATTGTTTTTTTTTATTTTTTTATGTTAATTTTAAGACAATCTCATGTTAATGACATTTAAAAACATTTATTTACTCTGATACACATTATGCAGGTTATACAAGAAAAACAAAAACAAAAAATAGTATATACCTTCAATCTTCATCATTACTTTCTGATCAAATTTCGGTTATATTTGTCTCCGCAGAAATTAACATGGTCAGGGATTTAAGCAAAAATGTGTTAGCTTTCCTTTTTTAACTTTTGCCATGCTGCTTTAAGGTTTTAGTACCACATCTGGGTACATCCTATCGGTTTTTCTGATTATTTCGTATAGTCGGCATCGATCAACATTTGTAAAGCTTGCATTGATGTCAAAAGAGGTTGTTCATTACCAGAATTTATGAATGCTTTTTTGTATTTAAATGCTCGTTTTGGAAAACTGGTAATATCTTTGAGGATATTAGAAACATCTCTTGTACCCGATTTTCCCAACTCCACTTGCGCAGTATATAAAATTACATTATTTCAAAAGCAGAACTGAGCTCTGCCGTCTTTCGCATTTTGCTCCTTTCACAAACCTCTTCAAAGGATTTTGATGGTCGACCGGATTTTGATGGCCGGTTTTGTGTAGTTTCAGCAACACGGATTTTAAAAGTTCCTTCCAGCCATGATTTATTGGATTTCAGAAAAATATCTTTTTTTGTAATGCTTTGATCCATCTCTGTTTAATTTCTTATTTTTATCGAGCAAAATTACGTTTCAAGCCAACCATTTCTTCGTGGTAAGGCTTGTCTAACAATAGTTGGTCTCCCAAAATGTCCAATTTGGCAGACTCAAACTCCAGCTCAATCGGATTAAACGTTGGGGCACTATCGTGGAGGAATATATACACACACACTCAGACAGAAAGACAAGACTTCAGTCTGGAAATGGTCTTAATCGTCTCGGGGGTGGGAAGGGGAGGTGTCCAAATGTATATATCCGTCTTCATCTCGAATTTTTTTTAGCGCGTTCACAAAACTTTACCTTCTTGTCTGTTGGTAGGCCTGTAAAGTAACCTTATTAATTGAACCCAGCGCATGCAAACGTCAAAAGTTTTATTTTTTCAATTTGGTTTAAACCTGAGCTATGATTACCAGCATTGATGTGAAATATTTCTAAATATCTGAGTTACAAATATTTCTATAATAAGAGTTTGAATAATATAGACGACGTACTTGTGAACTCGTACTCTTCTACACAAATCGTAGCGATGATTTTTGGCGAGTTAAAAAAGTGCAACCAAATTACAATATATTTATCTATAACGCAGAGCGTAGATATAATAGATACTGTTTAGCTCCCCGTAATATAGTATCTACCATAAGAATATTTTCCTTGCAATCTTATGCAGGTAATATGTTCTTTGTAAAATGCATGGGGAACGTTGGTTAGACATACTCATAATGCAATAAATTAAGTGTTAGAACAAGAAAAATTTTCATATTCACCTTCTTATGTGTGATATTACTCCTAGTGTGATATTACTTCGTTCACGTTTTGCATCGTCAAAATTAAATCACATTTGAGGTTCATCAATCCAGAAGCATATCTAAATCCAAATCCAAAAGTTTCCAATCAACGCGTTGTAAGCATGCCTCGGTTTGTTATTATTATAATCTTAAGTAACTACGATAATTTTTGAGTGTACATCGCCAACACTACCGATAAGATTCACCACATGGTGCAATATCTAGTCAGCAATACTATTCCACGCCGGAACTAGCCAGCGATTACAGATTATTTACCGTCCCGCCAAAACCAGTCTTCCGGAGTTGAATGTCGATTTGGAGGCAAATATTAAACTCACTTTCAATATGCGCTACTTTCGGGTACAATGAACCAAACAAACAAGGATTGAATACAAAGACTTTTAGGCATCAATGTTTAATGAGGTCAATGTTCTTTGGGGCGTCCTAATTCTTCCCCGGTTGATGGTCGTCATTCTTACTGGAAGAATGCGGATTTCTCCATCCATCGGTGTAACACCTGTGTTGTGGGGGGAAAAAGTAGGTACCGCAATGTAACAAACCATAGATATTTCGAATAGATACACAGGATATCAACATCTGTGAACAATTTAGAAACAACAACTCGTTTTGCGGACAGAGACGAATTAGATATAAAGGGTGGCGTTTGAAGAAAAAAAACAATTTAACGGACTTTCGATTAACGGGAAATCAAATCAACGGAAGCTATGTTCCGATAACGATTCCGATAACGATTTTCAAAGTTTACTTAAAAATATAACTTTGTTAAATAACTATTAATGGGTTAACAATGTATTTCCTATCACTACTCCAATGCAATCATTAATGATATGATTATATGAATAAATATAAAATTTAAACAAACCATGAATGTTTGTTGTACGGCCGTCGACGTTTTTCCTTCAGGCGATAAAGACATCAACGAACGGGCAAGCAATAGTTCTATTCTGATTCACTTCTAAAAGCCTATTCGTTAAGTATATAATTTCTGCTTTTTGTTTTATTTAAAACAGGCAATTGAAATTTTAAATAATTTGTGTCATATAGAATTTTGTAGTGGCTATTGCAGAATGCTTAAAATCCTTGGTGTGGGATGGGGGGGGGGGGGGCGGGCGGTTTGCCGTGGGGGTGACGGGTTGTCGATTCACTGGAAAGTGTAGTCTATATTCGGCGATATTTAAGCTAGCATAATCGTCATTATAAATCAATGAAATGACCTGAAAAATCCGAACTGTTGCGTTCATTTAAGTTACTGAGGAATCGTATACCTGCCTCGGAAAAAAATATTTTAAATTACACAAATATTCGAATTCGAACAGTCTAGTCGAATTAAACTTCGAAAACTAGGTTAGACCGCATAATCTTAATCGTTTAATATTATAAAAGCGGGTAATGCTTTTTCATTACCTGCGGTAATGAAAAAGCATTACCTATACATATTTGAATGCATAAAATTAATATTAAAAAACATAGGAAAAATGAAGACCCAAAAAGAAATTCACTCGCATTTCACCAGATGTAGGCACAATTTAGCATTACCCCGTCCATCTCTGGAATTATTCAAAAGGGATCCAAATTACGTTGGAATGGCGTGTTACAATAAACTGCCTGAGAATATCAAAAGTATATGTAGAAACGGAAATATCGACCAATTTAAATCGAAATTAAAAGGCTACCTTATTGCGAGAGAATTATATAATATTAACGAATTATAATTAGATTACTGACAATTTCCATCTCGATTTTTTTTATTTAACTTGACATTTGTACCATTTTATTGATTATTATATTATTACTATTATTTCTAATTGTCTCCCATAATCAATTATAATTCTTACAGGACCATTTAATTTTAATATTATAATTTCATGACTATCTGTAGTTATAAATATCTAATATAACTCAATTATGTGGTGAGTCCTAATGAAATATTTAGTATACATTTTAAAGTTATTTTAACATTAAGCGGCTATATAAAATGTCTAAACAACTATGTAAAGTTTTTTGAAGACAATAAATGCGATTTGATTTTGATTTGATTTGGTACCGCTAATAGTCGTAGGTAGGCGTTGTTGTATGTTTTTCGTTTGTTAATAATATAAATTTCTTTCAATTGATGTCAGTGTCTCGTTTGGCCAAAAGCAACATGTTCATTCGTCATATCATTAGCTCGTTAGTGCGTTCTTTCATGTGATCTAATTTTTGCTAGCCGTGTTTTGTCTACAACAAAGCACTAATAAGTGCTTTAATTTTTGCGTTACTTTAGAACATTACTTTCTGTATTGAAATGATTTTTTTTTGTGACTAGCGCTTTGCCCTTATTTACTGGTCATAGTTGCGAGGAAGGTGTATGACCCTTATAGATGATTTGGTCCTACGGAAAACAAGGTCCTACGGACAACACTTTTGTACGCAAAGATTAAAAAATATAAATATTTCGTGTACGTTCAGTAGTCAGTCGCATCCATAAATTCACATGATAATAAAACCGAGTCACATAACCGCCGTCCGTCTCGAACGTTATTATTCATTTCATCACAGCGACGTCGCCTGCATTACAAAAGGTGTTGGAAGATGATATCAACTCGGATTTAACGACACTCTCGTAATTTTAATATAAATATAAATATACGGGGAGTGCCTTTGGTGAATTTTATTTTTGTCTTCGTTGACAAACGGTATATCGCAACCCGTTCGCGAAACAGTTATGTAAATTCGCAAAGGCTCCTTTATAAAATAAAAAATACGAACAGTGGATGCTGGCATCTCCATTTTGAATTTCCTACGCACGATAATACCGAGATCGAGTAGCTGGTGGCTTTTGTTTGCTGAACGTCGTTGGTTCGTTTCGAAACCGTTTCGAACACAGCGTGGAAAAGTGTCGGTAAATGATCCGCCGGTATCATGCAATTAATCAAAAATACAGAGTTTGTAAAGATTTTTAAGGTCGGATTCTTGTCTTGAAATTTCAATATATTTTCGCAATCAATGCTGCAGCAGTGAATTGAATATATTATATTAGGTTATAGTCGACGAAATTTAAGCTGGCATAATTGTCATTAAGACTTAGGGACTTCTTTTCACTCTTATCGCCAATAAGGTGGGTCAAAATTTTTTTTTTGTTTTGCGGAACCGTTTAATATGAAAAAGTTGTTATTTGTAATAAGAAGTAAAACGGCATAAAAAATCTGTTAACATCTCCAGTTCGCGGATCGTACTTAAAGTTGCAAAAATCGAGCCTTTCCGTATTTTTTTTAAAGTTTTTTAAAACTTTTAAAATAAACACGGTTTAGCTTTTCTTGCTTACTTTATGGCTTGGATAGTCTAAGTAGATTAAATTTCCTATCAATATTATTGTTTTTTACCGTTCACGCAACGTTATGGAAAAAAACAGAAATTTACCATTCTTTGCAATTTTCACTGTGCAACTCTTATCACGTTTTGTTAGAGCAAAATAACCCAAAACACACCACGTCGATGTGGTTGCAAGTCGAGTTCCGCCCACACCCTACCCAACGAACCATCCAATTGTTAAGTGGCGTATTTGCGTTAGGTATATTTACAGCTATTTTATAGGATTTGCAATAGAGTAGGATTCTTTGGCTTACTGTGTTTTCACTTGTCCTTTTTTATATATACTACACGTTAAAAGCCTAAATTTTTCGGGGGAATGATGCATACCCGATCTAGATCTCAGTGTTGCTTGGATATATCCATCTCTAGCTTCATGCCTACATACTTTATTCGAGGCCTCTGTCACGAGATTGAAGCCCCTGTCTACGGCCTAGTTGTAACAGGGAAACTTTTGTATTTCTCTGATAGTGGCAGAAATTATGAGTGATATAATATCATCTTCACTTTGGTCCCACGGCGTTGGGGGAGGATACGCCACCCGAGAATTCCAATAAATAATTTCAATGTAATCGGTAGCTTGAAAGTTTATCTTTGGTGGTACAAAGTTTCTAACAGTCTTCTTCTTTGAGACGGTGTGTCTTATTTTTATAATTCTTCTCTAACCGAGCTTCCGAATATGTTCTCTTTTATCTGTAAGCATTGCCAACATAGCGCTCTCTGTATTACTAGATCGACAATTTCAAATAAATCATCTGATAAATACCGTGTTGTTTGGATTGCTTGAAATATATGTTTTGGTCCGGCAGTAACATATTTGCTCTTTTTTATTGCAAACTACACAGACATGCATGATTTTTGAGAAAGTTATTTCTTTCAAATTTCCGGATGGATCCGATGTACTTACATATATACAACCTAAGGACTCGGTTGGCCGCAGTTAGCTATCTGGAATGGGACAAAGAGCCAGGGTCGCAATTTGGCAAGTCTTCTGGTAAAGTACCAAGGATACTGCATTTAAAATGTCCAACAAATACTAATGGTCTTTGCTCAAACAATTCCTGTCTGTATCCAGGAGTCGAACAATCTATAGGTTCGTAATCGACCACAGGGAGTTTTTCACGCAGTGAGCTGCTGCCCGATTGGCCCACTAAAATATTTTGACCCTGCAGTTTGACCGTTAATATGTTAGCAAATGTGGCGGAAAGGGAGCTCATTAAAATGCAGGAGGCATATGCTCCACTGTAGTAGACGTGCTCCATATTTTCTAGTCATTAGATGACACGATTCTTCCATTCAGTGTTGGTTAGAGTGTCATCAGACCCTACTACTTCTAGTTTTACTAGTGATATATATGGTTCAGACAAACGAGACATAATGCTTTGAGTTATATCATTTAATGAACTCAAGGAAGGAGATATATGTCCTGAAGATATTGGATCCTGGTTCCTGAATAAGAGAATAGTAATAAAATATTTATTTTTTTCGACCTCTCCCCCCAATCACCAAGTGTCTAAAGCACCTGATATGGTGTGAATAAATCACTTCATCCGAATCGAATAATATAGTCATGTATTTCATCAAATATGAAAACTATCGTATAAAATATTGAAACGATACTAATTGTTAGAAATACTACAAAATGCTGAAAAACTCACCAACACTGAAAAAATACATTGTTATAATAACATCGTCTTGACTGTACGAAGGCACCGCACTCTCAGACAGATCACTATAATTTGCTGAAAAAAAGATATGATGAAAGAAAATGGAAATTATCCGATACGATACGGTAGACCTATAAAATAGAAGCACTGGTCACGTAAATAACTGTTACTTCAACGCAAAAAGTAATGCTCTAAATGTAATGCAAAAAGGAAAGCACAAAGTATTTAATTTGTAAACAAAACGCGGCGGCTATAAGCAGGCCGTGCAGAAATCAGACCAGATAAACGAACGCGCAAGACGAGCCACTGTTGTGACTGATGAACACGTAGCTATTGACCAAACGAGAGTACACTGACATTTATATTTTTACATGACTTCCCGACAAAAAATGAGTGTAATGTGTTCAGGGTTCAACTAAGTATGTTTACCGTTTCTTTATTCTACCATAATTTCTAAACGCTTAAACCGATTTAGAAGTGTGTGGTATTGTTAAAATCAATATGTAATCTTAAGTGTTACTGGGTACCTTAACTGTCCAAATATTAAGTAAGTAGTTGTCTAAATGTCCAAATGTCAATAAATAACATAAATATATCGTGTTTAGTGTCAAATGAATGGTCTTATTGAGTACATTCCAGAAATATACATGTATATATATGGATAAATACATAAAAAATAAATATTTCATAACCGTTATAAAAATAATTATAAATACAATAGTTCGCTTTCTGTAATGACAGTCGTGTTTTTTATTCTGTTAAATATATTTACTTGTTAACAGTAAAAAAAAACAAACTACAATTCATATTAACGGTCATTACCGGTACCGTAGAACTCGCGCCCCGGATGCTGTTGTGTATACCAGCGTCAGACTGTTTGGCAGATTCATGGTTTTCGGCGCTAAAGAGAGTAGTAAATTATTTAATATATACCACAGAATACTACAAACTTAATTTACTCTTTGTGCTGTACATTGCACGCAGCACGAGTTGGATATAACGCAGTCTGTGTATTATAATGTCATCCGTTCCTTTACTGGGAAGAAAGGTCGTCGCCCAATAATGTAATTTTAAAATTTTATGTAAATTTTAAATGTATACCGATGTAAAAAGTATAGTTGGTAATACTTCTAGTTGGTAATAATAATAATAATAATTATTATTATTATATATATTTAACAGGCAGGCAGCTTAAGCTGATGCGCCTGAGTCCGTGCTTGCATTACAATTTCTGTGGAATAGTCCAGTTTATTTTTAGTCATTGACACTATTGGCATTGATCACTTCACTTGGGACAGCATTCCAATCGTTTACCACTCTACTGTTGAGGAAATGTTTCTTGCGATTTGAATGAAATGATTCACGCTGGAGTTTCAGATGTTGCCCACGCAGATGTGTGTTAGTGTTCATGGTGTAAATAGTCTGCAACCCAGGAACGTCATACGATGCAGTCAGGATCTTATATGTCTCGATTAAGTCACCCCGTGCCCTGCGTTGCTCCAGAGTGGTCAAACCGAGAGCCGACAATCTTTTCTCGTATGTTAGATGCTGCAAGTTAAAGGGTAATTTAGTCGCTCTTCGCTGGACCTTCTCTAGAAGATTGATATCCTTCCTAAAGTATGGATTCCAGGTCTGATAGGCGTATTCCAAAATGGGTCTTACAAATGACATAGATTTTCAGCATCGGTTCCTCTGTGATATGCTGAAAAGCTCTTGAATTAAATAGTTGTATTTTTTTATTAAATAATAGAATTAAATAGTTGCTTTTTGAATTAAATAGTTGAGTTTTTGAATTAATAGTATTAATATAGTTGGTATCATAATAAATTAAGCGTTGTTTGATTATTTGGTTCTACTCTTTATTTGAAAATTTCACAATGGGCGGGTTTATTATCATACGACAATCTCTTACAACCAACCCTACTATAAAGTGTCTAAAAGTGTATATAGACATGTAGACATGCTTATAGACATGTTTATAGATATTATTTTATATATTTGATTAGAGACATGTTTATAGACATATGTACATGTTTATAGATATATGTCTATAAATATGTTGGCATGTTTATAGGCATGTTTATAGACGTAGAATTGAAATGCAATTCTGTTAATTTTATTCCAACTGTATTTGTCTATTTATTTCTAGGTCCGCATATCAATTTTAGGAAGTAAAATTTTATAAAATATTTTTTTTGCTAAATTATCAAAAAGGGGGCCGACCTTGTATCTAGGGATCCTGGCTGGCTATGTCTGGACCTGACAGTATGACAATCCCTCTGGAAGAAGTATGAATCACCTCTTCCAAGGCAAAACTCTTCGGGTCCTTATCAAATAGTTTACTGCTTAATTCATTGCAGTAGAATGAGGCGTTTCGTATGTGTGAAAATATTTCGTGAGTGTAGCTGTCGTAAATTTGGCTGCGATTTCACAGCGCATGCTAACTGCCGTCAGATGGCAGAACGCTGCAAATGAGCTATAGCGTTTTGCCGTAACACGTCTCAAACGACTCTTCAAACCTATATCTATTAGATCATCTATCAACTAGCTCAATAAAATCAGTGAATTCTTACAAATAATAGTCCTTTAGAAAGATTAGATTGTTACGAAAAATTATATAGTATTGCATTATTATACCACTAATGTATTTGCGTAAGGAAATAAATTCCAGTTTCATAACCTTTTTGACTGTATGCCGATTTCAAAATAATTATTTTTTAAATATTTTGATTTTTAATGCCGGAATAATAATATTATGCAAATATTTTTATTGCTTTAATAGTTTACTGTTTTTAATCCAAAAATGTTTCTTTTTTCCATATGACTGATTTTAAATAAAATATATTTAGAAACCAACTCAAATGTAATAAAACAGTCAACTCGTGGTATGCATAATAATACTAACCACTAATTATAGTTGTTAATAAGTTAAAATAAAGTAAGATATATGTCAATACTATGCAACTACACTCAGGAGCAATGAATCCGGAAAATGAATGAACCAAAATGAACCTTAATATCCCCGAAACTAATAATGCTAACTTATTCAATAATCGGCACATTATTCATTTTTGTCTTAACCTTTTACGGACCATAGGACATATGTGTCCCATAAATCATTTCATAGATTGTCGAATACGAATAATTTATAAACTGCGTTCAAAAGTCTATGTATACCAATTTTCATAGCGATTGTTTGAGCGGTATAGAAGTTGATGTGCTGCATCGTCATCTAGTGGCTAGATACAATAAAGATAATTGCCCGAAAATATTATGCGTGCTTAAATGTCTATGTATACCAATTTTCATGGCGATCGGTTAAGCTGTATAGAGTTTAATGTGCTGCAGCGCCACCTAGTGGTAAGTTAAAATAACGCAAATATCATAACAATCTTTCCCATGAAAAAATACAAATATTTGCCAACTTTCATGGTGATCGATCAAGCGGTTTCGTAGTCTATTAAGATCGGACATATATAACAATATCCATTTTTTATATACCATATATAGATATGACACAAAAGAGCTTCATTTTTGTTTTTGTTTCATTCATTTCGGTTTTTATTTTAAAGGAGACGAGGGAAAGAAAGCCAAAAATCTTTAATGCCTTTTATCTCAAATGCAGGTTTGCTTTTTGCAGCGTTATGTCATCTGACGGCGGCGAGGTTTAATCCGTTACCGCTTCAAACAGAAGACTACACTAATTTGCTCATCTAACATCGTGACAATGTTCCGCCAGTGCACACTTGGCAATTGTAGATATCAATGATGTCTGGTTAGTGAAAAAGACTCGTGGTGTTCTTATGATGCAATTCGAATTCGAGGATCAACCGCGCAAACTGATCGTATTTCACAAGGCGTCACGGTAGCGATGATACGGCGGTCGATTACGTCACACCGCATGTGGGCATGTTCTTACCTACCTAGAAAAGCATTATTTGTGTTATTAGAGATGCGATGGCGGTCGATGTGCTGACAGAAAGTACTGTTATTGTAGACTATAAGCCCGTTTAGAATATAAGTCAGTTTAATACTGGCTGTTCGCTGTCAACTACCACGGGCAAGCCAGTCACCTCAGGAAGTTTTAACGATATTCGATCGTTCTGTCTCCCGTGAGGTGAGCGTAGAAGACTTGGGAAGAAAACAATCCACTATCTAGTTACGCCACCTGCCCGTAAGAAGCCAACGCCTTACCACGGGATAACCAGGTTAATCAACAAGTGGGCTGACACTCGCGCCCTTACTACCAGTTGCAACCAGATTACTCCGGTTTCCCGAGGTCCCTTGCGCGGCCCTCTCCCTTACGTAGCGGTGATTCGGTGTTTACCGATCTATCTATCGTTTTCTTTGCCGGCGCGCGGGCGAGGGGGTCGCCTTTGCGACGACCTCCATCTCTTCCTGTTGCGGTTGTGTCTGGGGCTTCGTCGGCCGCTTCGACTCGCAGATAGTGGCCAGGTATTCAAAATACCCACTCCTCGACCGACAGAATGTTGCCAAATACAATTATGCATGAAGCGATCAAAGTTTTGTTACATTTTAATCGCTTTTGGTGTATGTACCTATATGCTGGCAAATTATTACAATAATCAAGCTGGATACTTAGAACTGAAACATTCATCGAGTGTCACCTATTTCATCTAAATAGAAACCGTTTTTGCGCTGACTTTCCGAAATATTGTCAGATTATACACACACACAATAATCTGTTTTATCACAAACTCTTACACGTCAACGCCCGCACCCTATTCCTATTTCATATGCACACTTTTACAAATATATATATTTTTTATATTTTTTTGTAATCGGCATTATTATTATAATCTGCACTATATTGTAACACTAAACATTCACACAAATAAAGTAAATTTGAAATAAACATTTAACGACACAATTTTACACCTCACAAGTGTTAACCTCCAAAAGTTAAACGCAAGGCCGGTGCCATGGTGGTTAGGTCGCCTGCTCTTACATTGTAACGATTGTCCCGGGTTCGATTTACGGCTGGGTAACCATTTTCCGTTGGGATTAATTTAACGGAATTGCATTTCAATTCTGTCCACAGAATGCAATATCAAGACACACACTTACACACATGTTACACGCTCAGAAACATATAAACACTTCATAGTAGAGTTAGTTGTAACTGGAGCCTGTCATATGATAATAAACCCGCCCATTGTGAAATTTCTCAATAAATAGTAGAAATAAACAAACAATTTTCTTATTGTTTTGTCAGACAAGGACGAATTGCGTCAACTTGCTGTTTATCTATCCTTGCGAAATTATTACTTCTGGGCTGCTAACTAAACAGCGATAAATCCGTAATGGCTTCGTTATGACAAAATTGTGTAGGTATATTAAAACGAAAACAATTAAATATATTTAAAAATATCAAAACAATAAAAATATCAAAATGCCGTTACAGAAAGGCAATTATTTATTTATTTATTTATAAGTACTCATTACAATGGTTACGACTAATTATACCAAACAAGTTCAAGAATCAAACATAAACAGATCAGAGAAACCGTCACATCGTGTTTGGCAACTGCCTAAAACTCATCTAACTAGGTCAACTAAGGCCTGTATCTATATGAGCTAATTACAATATGTATAATGACAATGATAAGCACGTCATATCAGGTAACTATATATAACTAAACAAAATATTTACTAGCTATAATATCTATAAATATATATATTAGATATATATATATATATATACAATATATACATACATACATATAATATGTATATATATACATATATATATAAATATATATATATATATATATATATATATATATATATATATATATATATATATATATATATATATATATATATATATATATATATATATATATATATATATATATATATATATATATATATATATATATATATATATATATATATATATATATATATATATATATATATATATACAAACATACATAAAAATACATACATAACCTTTCAAATAGCAATGATCAGTAATTCGTCGTTTAATTTTGATGGGCCCAACTCTAATAACCAGGAATTAATTGTGGAATACAACTTCATTTATATGGCTGCCATGGCTGGCCATACAGTAGCCCATTCTATCGTTGCAATTTTCGAGCACATTTTCAATGCTATGCGGCAAAATCTCGCCAATGGCAGTGCGTATGTTGTCCTTTAGGTCATCAATTCTTGCTCGTTTGTTGGCGTAACATTTGTCTTTGACGGCACCCCAAAGATAATAGTCCAACGGCGTCAAATCGCAGCTACGTGGTGGCCAAACGACATCAGCATTTCGGCTGATAATGCGATTTTCGAAAACGGTACGCAAAAGATCGATGGAGACGTTGGCTTACGTTGGCTGTGTGGCATGTAGCGATGTCTTGTTGAAACCAAATATCACTTAAGCCATGCTCTTCCGATTTTAAAAACAAAAATACGGTCCTTTTTTTCGGCTCATTTTTGTACGCATTTTTTTTGCAATATTCTGGAATATTGACCCCATTTTCAAAGTAAAATTTTAATATTTCCCAGCGTTCTTCAAGCGTAAATTCAACCATTTTCGTACACCGCAAAGATAAATCTATTTTTCTGTAAAAATAGAAATAACGTAGGTGTTTCCATTCTCGAAATAACCGCTAGTTCAAAAATAAAACGATAGATGGCCCACACTTGTATATTTCCAGAATGTTATTAATCAGACCTTTCATTTGACACTAAACACGACATATTTATGTTAATTTATTGATATTTGGATATTTGGACATTTAGACAACTACTTACATGATATTTGGACAGTTAGGGTACCCTATAATACTCAAAATGACATAACGATTCTAACAATACCCACTTCCGCATCGGTTGAAGCGTTTAAAAGTTATGGTGGAACAAAGAATCGGAAAACATACATAGGTGAACCCTGAACACATTACACTCCTTTTTTGTTGGACAGATAACTTGACTGTGATTTTAAAGCGTGGTATTTAACTGGCCTACCAGCAATCAGTCACGGAAAACAGCCTGTAGTATACGGGCGCCAGAAATCCAAAGCTTGTAGCTTTCAAAGTAGCGTAATTAAGACAAAATTAACGTCCTTTCACGCCGTTTGAAAGATCTAGATTGCCACTTTCAAACCCATCCACACTTTCAAAACAATCACCCCAACGTCCAACGTCCGAGCGAAAGAAAGCGCTTGCAACATTCAACGAAAATAAATAGCGAGGTGAGCAATTCTGCAGTTAGAAGGCAAGCAGACGGCGAAGCAAGCTCGATGCGCCTGCGCAAATACAATAAAGGCAAATGCGAAAATAGAGGCGAAATAATTTTATAATACAGAGTTGGTAGTTTAATACTCTCTATAAGTAAATCGCTAGGAACGTTTGTCACTTTTGTCGAAATGCATTTTATTCATTTGTTCTTCGTTTCATATTACCTTACATGGTAATAAATTGCACAACTCCATAGTACGCTTTAGCAACCATTCTGCGCCGGCGACATATAGGTGGCGTTGATAGCATTGACGGCGAAACTAATAGCACGTTATTTAGTCATATACATATAATAACATTGATAATAAATGTTTTTTTAAACCAAATAACTTAACCAATGATAAAAGTAACAACATTCAATTATTAGTGCCATATATCGCATTTTTTATATAGGCATATTACATCACAGAAATATATGGAGAAATAGAATGCCATATATTAGTCTATTTGAACTATTTGAACTATTAAAGTGCGTAATTATTCCGCATTAAAACCTGTATAACCAATTAAAAATTTACATATTTATGTAAATAATAATAAAATTAAAAAAACTATGATTTAAAATTTCGTTTATTATATTGTTATATTATTTCGAGATCGTATAGGCGTGTTTAGAGAGCCATCTAATGTGAACGGACTCAATTGAAGATATAGTCGAAAGTAGCTAGCTTAATGTTATCTATGCAGATGGTTAAAACAAGATTCTTGGGATCGTCAGTCGCTGTTTCGTGTAAGAAACCCATTCGAAGTAAAATACTTGACTATTTTACAGTAATGGAATTACATCGTTCGACAAGATATTAGAGAATTGGACTCGCTTAAAATAGCCCATTAATTTTATTACATTGTTACATTCTTGAAATTCGTTATAATAGAAACTTCAAGTAGTAGAAGAAACACTAATAAGATTAGTATGTTTTTCTCTTTACAATAGTACTGCTCACAGTCACCGGCTAAGGCCACTACCTCTACATACCACTACCACAGGCCACTACCTTTTTAGCAGGACTTTCGACAGATAAATAGCCCTACTAGTGGTAATTGTCTATTCCGGAATGAATGGAACTTTAAAAATTGTAATTTTACTCAGTTGTACACTTTTTTTGAAAATTTTGATTGGAAATTACTATACGATTTAAGTAACGCTAACGATTGCGTTGATTATCTCTATAGTGTCATCTACAATTGTTTCGATAGCTGCATTCCAAGCAAAAAACGGACTGCATTGACCAATAGGTATATTTATCCTAAATGGTTTAATGGCGACATTATCCGTGATATTCAATCGAAGTCGTATCATCACAAGTGCTGGAAGCGGACCGGTTCTCAGTTTCACAGGGAGCTTTTCGAAACTTTACGGTGTAGAGTTAAGCATAAAATAAAAGACTCTTTCAATTTGTATATGCACAATATTGAGACGTCTATCCGAGAAGATAGTTCACGCTTTTGGGAATATGTTCGTAGTCAGCGAACTGCTGGTGGGGTACCCCTGAATGTGGTCTATAATGAGGCTACATATTCGGGTGCTGCAGCCGCTGATGTTTTTGCGAATTACTTCTCATCAGTGTTTCTACCGAACATACCGGCCTTAGACGCTGTCGCCGCTGAAGCGACTATTATGTCGAGTGACGCAAATTCTTCATGCGTCAACGTCCACAGTATCACTAAAGATGATATTCGGTTTGCAATACGCAAGCTGAAATCAGTCCGCACTATTGGACCTGATGGAGTTCCTCCTTATGTTATTAAAGCATGTTGTGAGTCTTTTATACAACCCCTGATGTATATATTTAACAGATCGTTGGAATCTGCAGTATACCCCTATAAGTGGAAGATATCTAGAGTAGCTCCAATACCAAAAAGTGGCGATAAGGTGCAGGTTGATAATTACAGGCCGATTGCAGTGTTATCAGCCTTTCCTAAGCTTTTCGAGACGATTCTTCACCGAGAAATTTATACCCAACTATGCGGTACACTATCGGATGCCCAACACGGGTTCCGTCCTAATCGTTCCACAACTACCAACCTATCCGTTTTTACAGATTATGTTACTGATGAGTTGGATAGCACCTCAAGGGGACAAGTGGATGTCGTGTATTTGGATTTCAAGAAGGCCTTTGACAGAGTCGACAACGATGCGTTACTCCGAGAACTGGCTGCTGCTGGATTCTCGAGTAAACTGTTGAAACTTTTCGCAGATTACTTGGGGGGCCGCCAGCAATTCGTTAAATTTGGCAATTTTGAATCCAAACTATACAACACTCAATCGGGGGTTAGCCAAGGATCAAACTTAGGGCCTTTGTTATTCAACTTATTTGTTAATAATCTGAGTAAAGTAGTCACATCTGCACGTTGTCTAATGTTTGCTGATGACGTCAAATTGTTTTTATCAACTGGAAGTGCTGAGGCCTGCGAGCTCTTCCAGCGTGATATTGATGCAGTTTATGCATGGAGCCAAGCTCGTAACCTTCACTTCAATATTAACAAATGTGCAGTGATGACATACACAAGGTCGCCTGATCATCTGATGTATGATTACTCCATCGCTGGATGTGTGCTTCCCAGAGTTACTGAAGTCAAGGACTTGGGAGTTTTTTTCGACCCCAAGTTAAACTTCAAGGAACATATTAGACAACTATCTACAACTTCTTTCAAGCTTCTAGGGTTTGTAATACGGCAATCCAAACACTTCAATAATATTCGGGTTATGCGCACGTTGTACAACTCGATTGTTAGAAGTCGCATGGAAACGAATGCACCTATTTGGAATCCACATGAAGATACTTATACCCTCATGCTGGAAAAGGTACAGAAGTGTTTTTTGAGATTTCTGTACTTCAAGCAGTACGGATATTATCCATTTTTGTATCCGACTGCATTTATCACAGGCATGGTTGGCTATAATTCTCTCTGTCTCAGAAGAGAAATGCTGACCATGTCCTATGTTTTCAATCTAATTCGTGGTAAAACTGATAACCCTAGCTTACTAGCAAAGGTGGATCTATTCATACCAAATAATTATCTCCGTACTCGATCGCACCATCTTTTCGCGGAGCCGTTCTCGCGCACTAACCTTACGAGGTGGAACTTGTTGGCGCGTGCTTTGCGGCGCTTAAATGAAATTCACTCGATGGCACCAGATTTCGATATTTTTACCGCCAACCCTCACTTGTTTAAATTGCAAGCTATTAATTATTTATTTTTACATGTTAGCTAGTATTATACGTATCATTCTATTTGTATAGTTATGGTAATATCTTTATTAATTTTACTTTTCAATGCATTGGTTTTACTGTTATGTTGATTAGTAATAATTGAATAAACAAAAATAAATAAAATAAATAAATAAAATAAATAAATAAATAAAGCACTCGCTGGTATATCACGAACTGGCTGTACATATTATAGATGAGTAGATTGTTATGTTTTAAAGTCTCATATAGTTATTTAGTACTTACACTGAATATATTTCAGTACGTACACTGTTTTTAAATTGAAAAATAAGGCAATCGCGAACTTACAACATTAAATTTTAAAATAATTGTGGATGTTGGTCGCTTTCTTTTATTTTGAAATGCCTAGATCTTCGAATTTACAAACCTAATAAACCTACAACTGAGTGCAAATGAAATAAATTCCATTCAACAATATAAGTGCGTAGAATGACAAATTAAATTTCAACTATGATTGTCGGGATGCTTCCTAAACCGTATGGCAGCACCTCAAAGAGTACAAGTGTAAAGATTATTATCTGCAAGCTTAAACTAGAGCACAGTGCGGTGCGAGATTGTGCACATTGTTGGACATCATTTCCGTCAAACGAGCTCTAAAGTCATTTGGCCATGTGATTCTGCCATGTAAGCGCTTTGCACTAATTTGCACTATTTAATGGTGTATCTAATGAGGTTATCTAATTTCGAACGCTAAGTCGTTATACAGTTTTTATGTTGGATTTAGAATATACACCGTGAGTTTTATATTAATGACATCCTTGTGTAGTTGGTGAATCAGTACGGGCAAATAAGCAACTTTTTATAAAAAAAACTAAAAAAAACTTTTTTGTAGCTTTGAACAACATGACTGTTAAATGAAAGCTTGACAAGCGTTGAGCGCGCTGCGCCATCTAGCAATATGTATAATAGCAATATGTAATAAACAATATTCGCGATATGTTACCTACCTCTTGATGACGCAGCACGCTTAACGCTTTTTATACTTTTATTAAATATTTTTTTTCAAAATTTTTGAAAAGCAAAATTGCTTTTTTTTTGTTTTTCCTATTTTTTAAAATTAAAAGTTGCTTTCTTGCTTCAACTAATTCACCCACTACAAGGATAGAATAGAATCATTATTATATTATTTGTCATGTTTTATTTAACATGTCGGACAGCTCAATATTTATATATAATATCAAATATATATAATATCAAATACATACCGGAAATTGTTCATTTAAAAATTTTAAGTTGTAGATATATATTTAATTATTTTTACTTCTAATTGGTTACTATTATTTAATATTTTATTTAATTTAACACGATTAACTGTTTCTCGTATTCTACTTTGGTTATTTCCTATTGTGATTATTACTTAGTTATTACTAGTTAAAGCAATGTAATCTAACGGATATGGCTTTTTATAAATATTGTTTATTCTTGCCGAATATATATGTACATTAAAAACTAAAGAGCTCACTGCCTTGGAACAAGCCCTGGCAATTAGTTAGGCGGAAGCAGTATTTATTTAATAATATGAATAAATGGATATGAATATTAGTAAGAGATATATGCTTTACAAATGCGGTAATTAATTAAATAGATAAATAATGCGTATTGTGTTGGCGCATTCTCTCAACTAGTTTGTTTACAGCTGTTGGTTAGTTTAGTCAACCTCAAGTGTGTCTTGCGAATTTCTTCAAAAAGGTCACCTTCCGCATCAGTTTTTACCCATTGTTGCCATTTGGTGGTAAAATAAGTAAAATAAAAATATTATCACAAAGGATTTATATTTCTATTATGTCGCCATTATTTTTAGGCTATATTTCATTTGCTTTTTAATTAAGTGTATGTATCACGTCATATCCACTGTGGGGGATAAAGCACAGGTATACGTATTGTATATCCCTTAGTTGTCTACTCTATGCACAAGCTTTGGCTTATTTAGACCACAATGGCTAAATATGGTTTACTATTTTGTTCCACTTATTCTCATAAATTGATTGAAATATGCTGTATAAATTAGTTTGTAACCATTGTTGCCATTAATGATGCAAATCATACATAAAATTAAAATATTTGCATAAAGGATTTATAATTCTATCATATGACCATTACTTTTAGCCTATATTTTATTTGCTTTCTGTTTAAGTTTAGGTAATACATATCCACTGTGGAGGAGAAAGAACAGGTATGTGTATTGTATATTGTAGGGGAGACCGGGGATGATTTGGACACTTTTTGGGTTTTATCTTTCTATTTTTATTTTTTAATGCTTTACCTTTTTGATTTTTACTCTAATGGAGTAGTCCTTTAGGTTTATTTACTCCTAATATAAAATTTCCAAGAATATTATTTATTCAGAAAAAGGCCGGAAATTAGATGCAATCCATCTGTCTAAACTATCCCCGTGTATGGGGATACTTTGGACAGCACCTGGGGATGGTGCTGTAGACTTGCTTGAACTACAGTTACCATGTTGAAGAAGATTTATTTATTTATAGTAATGTACAGCGGTTTGCAATAAGCGTAACACTAAGTTTAGGTTATATTTAATAACATTGAATAAAAGTTAGCCTTAAAAATAAAAAACCCATAGCAAATTCTGTCACGCTTATAGTGAAGATCGGTCCCATGTCGCCCAACTAAGTAAAAACTTGTTCTAGGGCAAACATTTTAAACATATACAAGTTTAAAAAAGAAAACATGTTTAAAAGAAGATACTTAGCTGGATGATGGTTATTTATTTTTATTTTCTTTTATTCAGGAAAATAACAGTGTATAAAAGTAAGTAGCTAAACAAGTAAACAATATAAAAATTACACCACAGACAATTTTCCACTAAATGTTAACATCAAGATTATCTAAATGATAAGAGACAGAAAAAAAAACGAGAAAAGAAAGAGGATAGGAAGGGAGGGACCAGGAAGGGAAGGAGGAACATAGGAAAAAAAAAATACATTATGTTGATGGGTGTCCACGTATTTAACAAATTTACCCGTACGATATTTGAAGTTGAGACAGGTACGTTGGTATGAATAAGTACAAGTGCAAACAGTAGATAATAAGTAATAAATTTTAAATAATAATAATTATTAAATTTTAAATATTAAGTGTTAAATATCGCCCTCTTTAACAAATTTCTGAATCCAATGTTCGATTCAGCGAAGATATCTATTGATGCGTATCGATCATCGTAAACCCTACACACACGGTTTAAGAAAGAGTTCTTACGGTAGTTGTTATTGCAACGGCTAATGTGAAACAATGAGGACTGTCTTGTCGTTCTTGATGGGGTCCGGAAATGTATTAGTTGGACCAAGTCCATGCAGTTTAATTTGTTGTTTAAGATTTTATGTAGGAAGACTAGATCATGGTACATCCTTCGATCAGCCAAAGAAGTAAGGTGGTTAGCTGTAATTATCTAAGCGAATACTAATTGACTGCATATCACTCGTGTTTGATAATAATTATTTCGAAAGCAGCTATATAAAAAAATATCTGCGCGATGTGTCTTCCAATTTAATAGGCTTTAATATTCAGATAAGAAAGCTGACGATGATGACATGGAGAATACTGGTAATAAAATTATTCAAATTTTAAAAAGAGTATTACATCTATTCTTGTGACTTTTTTTGACATTCCAATGAAGAAAAAAAAGAATATAGATTATTGACAACCGCTGGTATGTTTTTAAGATTCTTGTATGTATTATTTTATGTGTCATTTTGTCATGAATGTGTCAATTTTTACACGACTGCCCAACACAAAAGGAGAGTTATGTGTTCAGGGTTTATCTATGTATATTTTCCGTTTCTTTATTACACCATAACTTCTAAACGCCTGAACTAATTTTAAAATATGTGATATTGTTAAAATTGTTTAGACATCCAGAGTGTCATAGGATACCTTAACTATCCAAATATCAAGTGAATAGTTGTCTACATGTGCAAATCTCCAAATGTCAATAAATTAACATAAATATATCGTGTTTAGTGTCAAATGAAAGGCCTGATTGAGTACATTTCGAAAATATATATGTATCTATATGGATAAATACATAAACCACAAATATTTCAATAAAATATCGTAATCAAAATAATTATAAATACAGTAGTTCACTTTTTGTAATGGCAGTCGTTTCTTTTCCTTTTAATACATTTACTTGTTAGGATTTTTAAATCATGCATTCAAACGACGAAAGGTTGTGCAATCTCAGTTGGAATGCAAGTAAATCTGCTAGGACAAGTCTTCACCATTTAGCACTGATAGTCGACTTGAACTTTCACCGTGATCGTCGCGCGTTAGTTGCGCATTAGGTAGGGTTATATCGGTAAAACCGAGCGAGTCTGAATCAATGGCAATGATTCCGATTTTCGATTTAAAGGTTAAGGCGACATGAGACCTCAGAAAAATATCCGAAATGGGCGGACATGCGAAAAAATAGGCGGGGTCAATTTTGTAGGGTTTGACCAAAAATTCAAAATAAAAAAAACAAAAATTCAGCGTTAACGAAGAGTCAAACGCAGATTCTACGTCCGCTCGCGCCGGCTACTAGGCGCATACTAAATGCTCTATCGCAGCGCTAGCACAGAATAACTATCTTTACGCAGTGGTGGTATAAGGGTGTTAATGGCAAATAATATTAGGGGGAACTCTAGAGCGCTCTCTTCACGTTTTAATTAATTGTAATTAATTTAGGATCTCAATAAAAATTGTGGCTAAGTGCTGCCCTAGAGAATTAACCAGCTAATATTATGAAATTATAATAAAACACACTCACCACTTACATTGTAGGACTAAACGCGCCTGAAAGTTTTCGAAGTCAGTTTAATGCCTTAATGTCCAAGGCAATGAGCAACTTTTTGCGTCCAAATTTTAAATTGGATCCTTATCGAGGAATTCACGTAGAAACTTTTTAAAAGTATTGCTTATATTTTTCAAAAAACTCATAAAACTAAAATTCTTCTGATATGGTCGTTCCCAGGTATCAAGTCGCCTTAACTAAACCTAAACTTTGAACATTTGAACTGAACAGTGCAGCACAACGATTAGCATCCTTCTTATCGTGGAAATACAATTAAACATATTTGCAACTCTAAACATTGCGGTTTCTAGAGTAATCTGTCTATCTATCGGCAACATATATAATAATAGCATTACTCAACAATCAACATTTCACTTTTTTTATTTTGCTAAAACACATTATTGTGTAATCTCCTCGAATCGAGTTTATCGACTATGTTTCGACGAGTTTATCTTTCTATTGTTAGTCATGTTTTATTTGTTGTATATGAAACAACTTTGCATATAAAATATACGATTCATAGTGCCATCGCAGACACCCACGTATAAATATTAATCTTGATGATAATGTGCATTATCGATATTGTTACGCGACTATTTCATCATAACTGGTTTGGTTTTGTTTGTTGTATTTATATGCAATTCGAGCAAAACAAAGGTGACATTAAAAGAAATGAAATAGAAAGTACATTAAACGCAACCGACGAAATAGAAGGGTCTCTTCTTTAGATTGCGCAATTCGACGACATACCAATGCACAGATGAGCGGATGTCGTTGCTCTAACTAGCCACAGTATTAGAAGGATTGAATAAATAAATGAATAAATGTTTTTTTTTTTATTATTGGACAAGTTTTCCGTCAGTTCGCATAATCTACACGTTGTTGGGTGTACAATAATTTCATCATAAGATGGGATTAAATGAAAATGTCAAAAACAAAGCATAGTATTCACGTGAATTTCTTATATATACAAGTTGATATATTAAAAAGAATAAAAAACACGACTGCCGCTACAGAAAGTTAATATTATAGACACAAAAAAATATCTTGCATAGTCTCTTCTCTTACCTTTCCTTGACTATGCAGATATGGCTTATCTTGATTTATCAGAAGAACTGCTCAACAAACTTGAACGTTTGCAAAATGTATGCATACGATTCATCTTCGGCCTACGTAAGTATGATCACGTGTCCGACTATAGGGCACAGTTAAAGTGGTTGCCAGTACGCCAAAGAAGAAATGTTCATATACTTGCTCTCCTATATCGTGTACTCTCCCAATCAACACCATCCTATCTCCACGAGCTTTTTGAGCCACTAAGTTCCCACGGTCTCGTACTTCGGTCAGCCTCTGACAGTTTGTTAAAAATTCCGAGTAATAATAGTGATTTCTATTCCTATTCTTTCTGTGTCCATGGTGCAAGACTCTAGAATGATCTCCCAGCAAATATACGAAACTCGCCTTCTTTGCCATCGTTTAAGTTCTCGCCTTCTTTACCTTCTTTACATAGTTAAGGATTACTAGCTTTCTAAGAAGTAACCAGTTCTTCCCTTTCTCTCCTGTTCCTCTCCCAATTTCCTCTCCTCCGCTTTTATAGTATTAAATTCTTCCACTTGTCTGTATGTTATGTAATAATCTTTATTTTCACAATGCGCGCATGTACCACTATGTTTAGGTTAGTTGTAAGATATTGCCATGTGGCAATAAGCTCGCCTTTTTGTATACTAATTAAGTGCAAATAAAGAGTTTATTATTATTATTATTATAATTATTGTATTTATGTTTTTTACAGGTTTTCATGAACAGTCACACTGAATCAAGAAATCACATTGCCGGTCAATATACTTGCATAAACTTTGAATCGAACGTGTTTAATGCCTTGCTTTCTCAGTAAATTCTGACTATTGTTAGCTCTAGATATATTCGACGTTTCATTGCCGTAAGGTCGGAGTTCCTCCTGTGAAAAAAATACATCACGCTCAAATCCTTCCATAAGTCCTTTTCTACTTGCCGGGAAAGTTTTGGTGTGACACAAACATCCTTTTTCCTTTTTCGGCGCATCTTGACAGATCATAAATGCGCACAGTTTACATCTAATGACAAAATTGATGGATAAGAAGAATACCTGTCATGTGCAAGTCATTAAGTAAATTAATTTGGGTAGAAAGCTTATATCAGGAAATAAATCAATGGCTACTTTACTGAAAAGACGGCGGAGAACATCTGTGACGTGACTCCTCTCAACACAGTTTCTTACAATACAATGGACTAAATTTATTAATCACGACGAAAACGTGCTGCTCTGTAATATCGTGTTGGTACTTGGCAACGACATAAATTGAACTAAATTAGCCGAATGACTAGGCTTTTCGCTGGTAAGCAGCGTACCTAAGCCTGCAGCGGATTATTTACGAAGCGCACCGTCTTGGTGAATGCGGTGATCGTAAATTATTGGCCTCATCTCAGAGTACCTTCATTTAAAGTAAAGGGCTATCTAAGTGGAGTATCATATGATTGTCATAAGCACCTACGTTGACTTAAGAAGATTGTTATACTTCTACATCACTTAATCTACTTATTTACACCATTTAATTACATTTTATGTAAAAAAAAAATCCTGGCAAGGAAAGTATTGTGGACGCACTTCTGTGTGTCTGTGTGTCTGTGTGTATTCCTCCGCGATAGCGCCGAAAAGCTTCATCCGATTGTGCTGATTGGCATGCAGGCATCATTTGGTCATGGCAAGAGTTGAAAAGATTGTGGTTGAATCGGTCCGGTGATGCCTTGTTGGGCCGTAGCCACGTTGTGAAATCTTGAATAAATATCTTATATCAAGCGACACAAATAAGTTTTTAACTCCGTTATGCCTAATTAATAATACACTACATCATATTGAAAAAATACCATTTTAATACCACGTAAAATATTACAAATGGCTACCTGATCCTGAATTCAGAGCCGGGAAAAGGATATCATTGGTCCGTGATAGATTCAAACTGAATACGGCAGATAGAGGTCGCGCAAGCGACTTCGGACCCGTAACCAGTCGGGAGGTTGTAGGTATCCTGACCATTAATTCCAGACGAATTAATCCTTCCAAAACTGGTAGACAGGGGGCAAGGCTGCCCGTTTACCTTACTTGGTGACTCGCCGTAAGGCGTTGGCCTCTGTCAGGCCTGTTGGCTTATCTAGATGGTAGATTTGTATTGTCTCTAAGTCATCACGCTCACCTCCAAGGAGCTAGAACGATCACTATCGTTAAAAATTTCTGAGGTGACGGATTCGCCCGTTGTAGTTGACAACCCTAGTTGTACCGGAGACCGGTTATATCAAAGTTCAAAGTTCAAAGTTTATTTATTCCAAAAAACCCGGTAAGGGTATAGAACTTACAATTAATAAATACATTTTTTATAATATTCATATTTTAAACATATCATATATCTGGCAAAAATAAAATTAAATCAAGTTAGAAATCTGAAAGTCAATAAACTATACAAAATCAACCATTACATTGTCTAAATATTAAAAAGATCATTTAGAAATATCAAAAATAGAAATACCAAATCAAAAATAAAAAAATAAAAAAGTATAAATCTTTAAATAAAAAAAACAATAATAATAATAATAATCAAGGAGTCCAATTTGGAAAGCATCAAATAATAATCAGAGTAAAAATATAAAAATAAAAGCAATAATTCCTAAATCATGTTACATAATCAGTAAGTAAATTGTCTATAAAATGAAGTGTTCAGAATAGGATTAAAATGGAAGTTAAAAAAAATAAAAATAAAAAAAAAATAAAATAAACAAGTAGTCAATTGTGAATATAAAATTTTAAAAGTCCGTGCCATATAAACATTTTTGCAGTAAAAATTCCTTGGTAAGTTTTTTGAATAGTGTATATGTTTGTATATTTTTTAATTCATCTGGTAACCTGTTATAAAATGTTATGCTTCTGTATTGAGTTGTCCTTTGAAATTGTGATGTTGCAGGTATAGAATTATGAGTATACATCGATTTGTGCCTTGTATTGTGGGAATGTATGTGGGCAAGAGTTTGGTGCTTTCCTTTATTTTTATAGAATTCGCACAGGCTTTCGTGAATAAATATGGTATAAACGGTGGGGATCTTTAGTTCAAGAAATAGTGGTTTGCAAGATTCTCTTCTATTTAATCCGCGTATTGCTCTCACGGCCCTTTTTTGTAAAATGAATACCTCTTTAATATCAGTGGCATTTGCCCACAATAAAATCCCATATCTCAAGTGGGATTCAACCAGAGAATAGTATGCTCTCACAATTTCCTTTTCGTCCAATATTTTTCTTAATCTGGATACCGCATACAAGCTGAACATAATTTTGACTTAAGCTGATCTATATGGGTTTTCCATGACATATTTTCATCGATGTAAATTCCTAGAAATTTAGTCGACTTGGCAATTTCGATAGAATAATTTAACGCTAACTGTTTTTCTTTTTTGTTTGAGAAGTTTATCAGCACTGTTTTGCTTAAATTTAGCGACATCTGGTTCGCTCTAAACCAATCATTGACTTCAAAAAGTGTTTTGTTTATTAATTCCTCCATTTTTGTTCTACAATCACTTTCAAAAATACACGTGATGTCATCTGCAAATTGGACAGTTTTGGCACAAGTTATGTTAGTTGCTAAATCGTTACAATAGAGATTGAAGAGGAGAGGTCCTAATATTGAGCCCTGGGGCACACCGATGTTTATTATTTCACATCTCGATTGCTCAGCCTTTTCCTCAATTCCATCAATTATTTTAATCTCCACCACTTGCTGCCTGTTTTGTAGGTACGATTTAATGAGTGAATTAGCCACTCCTCTAATTCCATAATGGTATAGCTTATCTACCAAGGTATTGATATTAATACAGTCGAATGCTTTGCTTAGATCGCAGAACAGTCCTGCTGAAAACATCTTCTTGTTTCGACTATTCTCAATCATGAAACATGCAGACAATACGGCATCCTGTGTAGATTTTTTTGTCCGAAATCCATATTGACTATCTGAAATGACCCCAAATTTTTCAAGGAAACCATTTAGCCGTTTTTCGATGACCTTCTCCAAAATTTTTGAGAAATTACTCAGTAGAGCTACAGGTCGATAATTTTCTACGCTCGTGGGATCTCCCTTTTTATATATCGGTATAATCTTAGCTATTTTATAACAATCTGGAAATATTCCCTCTGAAAAGCTTAAATTGTAAAGATATGTCAGACAAGGTGCCAGTACACGTTTATGGATTTTAATTACGCTAACAGGTATGTCATCGAGACCAGTTGATTTTTTATTCTTTAGTGAGTCAATACATTTTTCTATTTCTTGATTGGTCGTGGGGTACATATATATGGATTCATCCACTTTAGTATTTTTGCAATATTTTTGGTAGGCCGACTGTGTAGGCAGTGGAATTTGAGATGCCAATTCTACAGGTTTTGACCTGAAGTAAGTATTAAATATTTCAGTCACCTCTGATGATTTATCAAAATAATTTCCATTAACATTCAGTGTTATTTTCTTATCAATCAGTCTTTTCTTTCTGTTGAGTTCATTATTTATAATTTGCCATGATTTTTTAACTTTATTTGTTGCTCATTTTATTAATTTTGAATAGTATTCCTTTTTCGCATTTTTAATATCCTTTTTCAATTTTTTGTTCATTGTTACTAAAAATGCTTTTGTTGTTATGTTATTTTTCATGTATCTATTTAAATAGTATCTTCTTTTTATTTTACATTTGAGTTTTAGATCCTTAGGAATCTATGATTTATTTTTAGAATTGTAGTATATTTTTTTTGTTACCAAGGGGAATGAATTAGTAAAGCAATTACTTATTTTCAAATGAAACCAATTATACGCTTCATTGGCGCTTTCCAGTTTTTCCAGATAGCTCCAATTTATCGTCGACAACCATTTATTGAATAATGTGTGGTTGTTAATACCTAGTATTCTAACTTTCTTGTAGTAGTAATCACTAGTATGATTAAATAAATTGTCAACTGTGATACAATGGAAAAAATGATCTGAAAGTTCGCTGGAGATGGTATTTCTATTAACAATATGCTTACGTGGAAAGTTTACAAATATATTGTCGAGTAATGATCCTGATGCAATTCTTGATGGCTGATCTCTGAATTGAGGAGTTAACCCCTTAAGTATGATACGACCAAATCTGGTTCGGAAACAATTATCCGTTGAGTATGATACGACCAGATCTGGTTCTGCGTTTTTTTCACTTCTTTGACGTTCTCATATTTATTCATAATTTTCTAATTGTTTTACAAAATGATATTTCAATATTCTATATTCGAAATTTCAATGCAATCATTGTGCAGTTGTTCTTTTTATGATTGGTGTAGTAGTTTCGTAGTTATAGTACTTTAAGGTCGATGTCGCCGAAAATCCTGCAAAAGAGACAGATGCATCCATGAAAATACCCATTTACTCCAAGGGTTAAGTTGTATAATTTGGCTAAATTTCATTATCATCTGCATTTATGAATAACGCGAGCTAAAACTAGTCTATTTGTTACATCGATTCTATGTGGAATACTAAACTATAAAGAAAACGTTGAAGTGAACGGCGCGAATGAGATTTTCGCTGAATCATTCCATTACCGATGGTCCACTTTCTGTGTTTATTGTAGGTAAGAATTATATGATTTTACAGATCCCTTTCCCTATTATAATGTCCTGATTAATTCGACCATTTCCTCATGCTCTATTTTCCCTAATGACGTCACTCATACTTTAATATCCACAAATTAAGATGTGAAAATCTCATAATATATCTCTGACCTCGATTATAAATAATGGGATGTTTATGATTACGAGCGTTATAGCCACATTTATTGAGCGATTGCTGAAATTTGTCTACTTATTCGATTTTATCATTAGATATTGCACTATAATAAATATTAACGTCAACTGCATCATTAAATTCAGTGCTCTATCTTCAGATTGCTCAATAATTAACTCGTATATTTATTTTGTTTTGTTTAGAAATACGCGTATGCGAATCATAAAATAGCCAATTGTTTGTTTGCAAAAATGGGCGGTTAATGGTGCGACTTAAAAATAGCATTGTGGTGGCGTAACCTAATTGCGAAAATAGCAAACATTTTCGCACTTTGTTGTAATACTGTTTTCTTTCCTCTTTTTGTCGTTATTTATACTAAATCGAAGTTGCAGGCGAATCGTTAACAAAAAGGATCGGCGAGATTAGGATTAGATAAGGCTGCATATTTTTACAATATGTAATGTAAACAAATACTACAAGAAGTAATTATATTTTTCTGAAAATATATTCATATTTTCACAAAATATTATATACATTTTGATACTCAACGTAAAGATTAAAAAAACGTGATATCTGTCACCCAACAGTTGCACTACATGGAATAGTCCCTCTATATTTCGTTCTCACTTATTCTTTTTTTTAAGGTAAAACGTTATCTTGACATATATTTTAATGCATATTAGATTTATACAATGTGCTCTTATGATCGAGTATTGTAAAGTACTGTTTTTAAAATACCTCATTTTTTAAAGTTCATAGGTTAGGACATTACTTAGGTACTTTAAGTGATAACTACCAATTTATGATTGTATTAGGAGCTAATGGGTTGAGTTGGCCACCAGTTGGCCCTTGTTGAGTTGGCCACAAAGACCCATTTGTTCGGGGTCAGTCACAATCACGGGTCAACACCCATCCGGCAGCCTCCACTCATGAAGTGCGAGCCCGTGTAGGAGTCTGGCCTTAGGGCTAGTTTCCCCCAGGAGTCAACCCTCTGGTGCTCCTGGACGGTTTGCGCACCGTGCGGCGTAAGCCAATCGATTGTGCATTCTGACTAACAGTCGGGGGAGTCTGGAAACAGTGCTGTTTCCTATAGAGCGGGGGTAGTCGTTGACATTACGGTGACTGCTCTTGAAACGACCATCGGCTACCCGATTCCGGGTGAAAGCCGGACAAAGGATCCTGTGGTCCGCGATAGAATCGGTTGACACCGTTTCACCGCTACGTAAGGGAGAGGACCGCGCAAACGACCTCGAACTCGTAACCAGTCGGGAAATCGCAGTAATCTGGTCGCAAATGGAAGTAAGAGCGCGAGAGTCGGCCCGCTGGGTACTGCATACCTAGCTATCTTGCGGATAATGAGTTGGCTTCTTACGAGCTTGTAGCGAAGCTTGACAGTGGACTGTTTTGTCCTGAGTCTTCTGCGCTCACCTCATGGGAGACAGAACAATAAATTTCGTTAAAACTTCCTGAGGTGACGAGTTCGCCCATTGTAGTTGACAGCTCTAGTTGTATTACTCTATAGCTATACTTCGGTATACCTCTTAGTCTTGTATATTTTCAGAACCAGCCTTGTTACGGATTCTGTCAATCCTCTTTGGAATACCGTCCTAGCAGATTGAGATCCAGGTTAGATATCCATTTCTCTAACCTGCTATTTTACATTTTCAACTTTAATATTTATTATCCTCTGTAATATAAAATCGAAGACTATCGCAGTTGTTTGATATTATAAATAAGACATAAAACGAATTTACCGCGTGAAATTTGTACCACCCGTCTAACAGTCTACCCTGGACAACGGCGGCTGCAACGTCACCGAAACGTCGGGTGCTACAAATTTCACGCAGTAAATTCGTTTTCTATCCTATTGATAATCGTTAACAATCGTTATCTCTGTAATATTTTAGTTATCACCTCACCGTTGTCTACATTACATTGGGTTTGTTGGTTAGAAAACATTCTGATTTTTGGTTTTTTATTTATCAATCTGTATTATCGATTCATATTTACTCACTCGAAAAATTATTGTGAACGCGCAAATTTTTGTTTCGAGATGAAGACGGAAATATATTTTGAGCTCCCCTGAGATGATTAAGAAAATCCAGGTGGAAGTCTGTCTGTGTGTCTGTCTGTCTGTCTGTATATGTGTATTCGTTTACAATATCGCCCAAACGACTAATTGTTTGTTTTTGTTTGTTTCTACCCTTTATTGCGAAATTTCACAATGGGTGGGTTTATTGTCATATGGCAATTTCTTTCAACCAACCATACTATGACGTGTTATATGTATGTATGCGTGTAACATGTGTGTAAGTGTGTATCTTCTTATTGCATTCGATCGACAGAATTGAAAATGCTATTCCGATGCTATTAGATCCCAACGGAAAATGGTGTCCCAGCCGGGAATCGAACCCGGGACCTTCCACGTAAGATCAGGCGACCTAACCACTATGCCACCGGGCTGTGTTAGGTTAGGTTCCAATTGAGCTGATATTTGGCACCATCATTTGGTCAAGGCAAAAATTGAAAAGGTTGTCATTGGATTCGGTCCACCAGGGGGGCACCCTAGTCATATTTCAATCGCGAAATATTTAACTTTGGGACTTGACATTTGGCACACAAATGCCTTGGGCCGAATTCACATTGTGAAATTTTGGTTTGAATATCTCATATACAAGCTACACTAATAATAATTCAATTCCGCCATATATTTTAATTGAATATTAACGTCATCTTTTGGCACTTGTCCCAACACCGCTCTTAAGCGAGAAACGAACAGCGCCTCCCGAGGCGGTCGCAAAGGAACCCAACCGAATTAGTTCGCCGCCCGAGAGAGGGCGCTCATCGATTTATGAACTTAAGATTGAAACGAAAGGAGTCCTTGGCTACTTGCCGGGTAAGTTTTGGGGTGAAACCACCGTTTTTTTTCTATCACCATTGTCGCCATTATCACTTTGGTCACAATACAAAATCCATAAGTACATTGAAAATGTACGTTTAATTAAAATTTAAACGGACATGCTATTTATTAAACGTGACAAAGGCGTGCCTAATTCAGTAACTGTCAATCTGTCAATCGCGGAAACGCCAATGTCATTGGGAAGGATGTCACGCTGTTTTCACCGTCAAGGTGTTAAGGTTCGATTTGACAATGTGTGAAATATCTACGATCGCTCTCATGGCTGCGCGCACATTCCACAAAATCGCTATTTCAAAATAAAAGTCACGATTAAGTCGCTTTAAAGTTTGACGGTCAATTATTAATATTATGATGATAATTAAACTGGAAGGTTATGATTGTTGCGATGTTATCATTGGATCGTTTTAATTGCGTCCGGCGCCCACGTTACGCCGTTTTCGGAATATAACATCAGCCTGTAATAGTTTTATCGCGTATGTAGGATTGTGCTTTGGGGTCAAAGCCAGAATTTTCACCATTCGCTTTAACGGTGGGCCCTACTGATAAGTGTTACTTGACTGAATAGTGTCTGTCTTGTCTTAGTGGATTCACGCCCGTCTTCTCTGTCGTGTATAAGCTCTTCTTTCTATGATTGGTCCTTAAGGCAGTCAATTATTTTCAATGATAGTATGAAACGGTTTGTATGAAACGAACTAACTAATTCAGCTTCATTTACGATTCATCGAGTCAACAAGTCGGTTTTGTTATTGGCATAAGCAAACAGTTTAATAATATTCATGTAATGTTTCTACTATATAATTGTTTAGTCCGTAGCATACTTGAATATAATTCGGTCATCTGGTGTACAAGTGAAAACAAATACCTACATTCAGATGGTAGAGCATATTGAAAGAAAATTTTGAAGATATGTTTATTACAGAAAATACAATATTTATCCATACTTATTTCTATCCGATTTTGTGCTTGGAATGGTAGGGATACAACACTCTTGAAACGCGTTGATATATCTCCCTAATTATATTTGCACATAAATTAATGCAAGGAACTATTTATTTGCCAGAGATACTATGTAAGTTTGAATTGTACGTACCGGTAAATTACACAACGAGGAGATCGCATCTATTGTTTAATGTGCCGTACCATCGTACAAATATTTTTATAGACAGGCCAGTGGGAAGGGTTATAGCTCTTACCCACAGAAATAAATATCTTTTGTATATCCCTTTAGAGCTAAAAGGCAACTCCCTGCTATCTCATGTTTATCAAAATCTGTCATTTATTTAGTTTTATATTTTTATGTTATTTTCTCGTTTAATGTTTTAATTTTATAGCATTAATTTAGTTATGTAAGTCATTTATTTTTAGACTTAAACTCTAGATTTAATATTCAAGAGCGAACTGGATTCGTCTGTAATGCTCTTGAATAATATTTGAAACTAATAAATAAATAAATAAACAAACCTTGCATGTATATATATATATATATATATATATATATATATATATATATATATATATATATATATATATATATATATATATATATATATATATATATATATATATATATACATGGTTGGGAATGGCTTTGCGATCGAAATCAATTGCAGTATTTAAGGACCACTTTAAAAGTTTATTATTAAAGGAAGATATTTAGATGTCATAATTTGATTTTATTTTAAAATAACTATTGCTATGGATTATTACTATTGTCTTCGTTTATTTATTAATTTGTAACCTGATTATTTAATGTTAAATATTTTGATTTTGATTATTTTTGATTTATTATATGTAGATTATTAAATTTATGTAATTACGTTATTTTCTTTTAATATCATTGGATGTTAAATATCTTGATTTTGATTATTTCGATTTGAGTATTTATTTGATTATGATTATTTAGATTTTTTGTTTTAAGATTTATTTCATTTGGTTATTTTATTTTAAAAATCATATACCTATATATCAATAATTAATAGGTGTGTCCTGAAAACCAGAATAAGAGATATCCTGAGGATACCCCTAATTTGCAGCGTCTGTAGCTTTATTTCATAGTCTTTGTCTATTTATAGTTTTAATTTTTAATCTGTGTGTTCTTGTTTTTTTTTTGTATATGTTTTTTTATAACAGCTGCAAATAAATAAATAAATAAATAAATAAATATATATATATATATATATATATATATATATATATATATATATATATATATATATATATATATATATATATATATATATATATATATATATATATATATATATATATATATATATATATATATATATATATATATATTGCTTTAGTAGGTATATATATTTTTTAAGAAACAATTAATAATCTGCATTATGCCTCTTATTTTACACTACAAGTTACCCTTTAAATAAATAGCTAACTTCCGATCGAATACAATTTTACTTGATGCCAGTTTTGAAACTGTCTATATAGTATCAAATCTGGCGGAATAACCCAATTTCATCATCAAATTGATGAATAGCCGGAAATAATCGACTGTACCATATTTTCCAAAAGATATACAGATTTTCCAAAAGCATCTGATCGTGTAAACCGTGTTATACTTCTGAATAAAGTGAGTGGATTAGAAGTTCACGGCAACCTCTTTACATGGATACTGACATATGTCAACAAATGTCACCAAGCCCTAGCCGTGGGCGGATTCAGATCTAACGGTGCATTTCACATTTGCATTTAGGTGCTTTTCAACGCGTATTTACATGACATAAGATTATGTTTCAACAATGGACAGATACCATACGTTGACGTTTTCACAATCTACGCTCAGGTAGAAAGCACCAACGATTGCAACCTTAACGATTGCTTGTATGGGTACTGCGAAAGGAACAGGCTATCAATGTTTCGAAATGCAACAAGGTTACGTTTTTTCGTAAAAAGAGACTCCATTTCCAGGATGGCAAAAATAACGATCCAATATACCCAACGTACATACAGATTATTCGTGCTCTTGGCGTATAACAGGATCACAGATCCACAATCGTCAAGCACATAGCCACTAACCAAATACCTCACCTTGTCCTCTTCTTTATCCTTCCCTGGGCAACCTTAGCATAAGTTATTGACATATGTATAAGTTTATTTTAAATTTAACTTTACTTCTTCTTTGTGTATTGTACGGTGAAAATTAGGAATTGTTTTATCAAATGGTTGACTGTAAGATATCGCTATAGCGATAAGTCCGCTATTTGTGCATAAATTGTCTTTTTTTATAAAACCAGTGTAATATTCATTAAGTTATGTTTTTATAGCACAATAAACTTATTTTACTCTATTCTATTCTATACAAATTACAAATTATTTATTGATTTCAAATTATGAGTAGATTCGATATACAAAAGTCTTAACCTAACTAGGCTGCCGCCTGTTCCAAGGTAGACAATTTATTTTAGACAATTACCCTAGGAAATCTATAATATTATATTTATATAAATAAACAAAATCATAACATATGTACACAACACTCAATGACGCGTTTAAAATATTGGGCTTCGTGTGCAGAGTCTCCAAACCTTTCTCCGAAGCGAATGTACATATTTATACAAAACGAGAGCAAAGTCGTTAATTATTTTTTGCTTTTTATTTTTTTGCTTTTTACTGCAGCAAGTACAAAAGAAGTTTTTTTAGTTTTTAAAACTATTATTTTATTCATGTTTTGTACCACCAGTCAGTTTCATGTTTTGTACCATTATTCATGTTCAGAAATGATTTATACTTTTCGATAACCGTAATGGACTCTCTAGACGATCAAGCATGCATGTCAAGCATCGCGTCGCCGGCTGGGAGGGGATCGTAAACCGCAGGAAATAAGCAAATATATATTTTTTAATAATTACGAAAAATGCCAAATTTTATAGTTTTTCACGTCATTCATCAATCAATTACGTCTAATTAACGTGACTCTCTGGTATAAACTACAAAATTAGGCATTTTTGGTAAATATCACAAAAAAATATTTGCATATTTTCTGCTGTTTACGATCCCCTCCCTGCCCGCGACGCGAAGCTTGTCAAGCATGCTTGATCGTCTAGAGAGCCCCTTATTTTTTAAATAATGTTTATAGTTATCCAGTGAATGATATGTCATATATCTAAGTAATAAAAACAATAAACCACTCTATATATAATAAATGGATCTTACCGCATGAAATAACATAATCCTTACTATTATTATATCGCATGGGGTGGTTGCACCACACAAGTGCTCCTTCCTCTGATCAATGCGCAGAAACTGATTCTGAAGGTCATCAATACAAAAACCCCTAGATACCCCTCAGCGAAACTCTATACAGAATATGGAGTTCTTGATGTGAGGCAATTATTCATAAGACAATTACTAATTATTCATTTGCCCAAAGGCATTTTTACTTCCTTGCGCCGAGATTTTATAATAATTTAAATGAAAGTTATAAGAATGTAAACAACTTAAATTAATTAAAAAAACCTATAAAGAAGTACCTTCTTGAAAGGGGTCCATTGTATGCTGAAACTCAATTGCTCTCGCTAATAATTTAAGTTGTTTTATTAAATTATGTATTACTAACTAATATCAAATCGTAGGTAAAAGGTAGATAAAAAGGTAGATATGTATATAAATATATATATATATATATATATATATATATATATATATATATATATATATATATATATATATATATATATATATATATATATATATATATATATATATATATATATATATATATATATATATATATATATATATATATATATATATATATATATATATATATATATATATATATATATATATATATATATATATATATATATATATATATATATATATTTAATTCGATTTAATGGCTCGTTGATAACAAACTCAGCCAATGGTATCATATTTTAAATGTTAGTGGCATTCGAAATTTGAATTATTTCGTAATGTCACTTTCATTTATAAAACGGCCTTGCCGAAATGATCAATAGTTTAATTTTTAATTTTTTCGCTTAATTCGTCTCATTTGAAGGCATTTTGTGTTGCATAAGGATAAGCCCTATTTATGAGATATATGGATGAATAGTGATCGTTAGTCGACTGCAAAAGGACCTTTAAACTTACATTGCACCTGTCGAAAGTCGTGCACATCCGTAAGTATATCTCATTCAAACATAAGCATTTCCCAATACAACCTGGGATTTCCTTCGCTACTTTTTAAGTAGCTTTTACTAATTTTATTTTAAATAAAAACATGATCCTTTAAACGGATTTCTTTACAAACCTTATCAAATATAACAATATTATACTGTTTTCTACGATGTTTCTTTACAATTTTTTAATATTATACAATTTTATATAGGTTTACCCTATTTTGATAACATTATACAATCTTTTTTATAAACTTCTCTGCCAGAAATAAAGATTTAAGTTTCTTCTTTCATTTCATTGAGCATATGGAGTTTTTTTATTTATTTTTAATTCGATTTAATGGCTCGTTGATAACAAACTCAGCCAATGGTATCATATTTTAAATGTTAGTGGCATTCGAAATTTGAATTATTTCGTAATGTCACTTTCATTTATAAAACGGCCTTGCCAAAAT
Source organism: Micropterix aruncella (assembly GCA_944548615.1). NCBI lineage: Eukaryota > Metazoa > Arthropoda > Insecta > Lepidoptera > Micropterigidae > Micropterix > Micropterix aruncella. Next base: position 29,894,121 of record OX155950.1, read on the forward strand.
GATCAATAGTTTAATTTTTAATTTTTTCGCTTAATTCGTCTCATTTGAAGGCATTTTGTGTTGCATAAGGATAAGCCCTATTTATGAGATATATGGATGAATAGTGATCGTTAGTCGACTGCAAAAGGACCTTTAAACTTACATTGCACCTGTCGAAAGTCGTGCACATCCGTAAGTATATCTCATTCAAACATAAGCATTTCCCAATACAACCTGGGATTTCCTTCGCTACTTTTTAAGTAGCTTTTACTAATTTTATTTTAAATAAATATATATATATATATATATATATATATATATATATATATATATATATATATATATATATATATATATATATATATATATATATATTATATATATATATATATATATATATATATATATATATATATATATATATATATATATATATATATATATATATATATATATATATATATATATATATATATATATATATATATATATATATATATATATATATATATATATATATATATATATATATATATTTATATATATATATATATATATATATATTTATTTATATATATATATATATATATATATATATATATATATATATATATATATATATATATATATATATATATATATATATATATATATATATATATATATATAGATATATATATATATATATATATATATATATATATATATATATATATATATATATATATATATATATATATATATATATATATATATATATATATATATATATATATATATAATATATATATATATATATATATATATATATATATATATATATATATTTATATATTATATATATATATATATATATATATACATATATATATATATATATATATATATATATATTGATAGGAACTCCGGCAGGTTCACTTAGTACAAAAACGTCAATTTCCGTAAGAATAAATGTATTTTCCGAAATAAAACAAAGCAATACAATAGCCGAACGTTGCCTCGATATAAGTCAATCCCCGAATGGAAAATTCCCTCCTCATTCGATGAGCCGGGACACGAACCGCTGATACATTTACTTCGTACAAAATTATACCGCATGGCTTCTCGTTCAACCGGCAGATGGCGCTACTGTCTTTTATACATAGATGTCGCTTGCGGTCATACTTGAAATTAAATTGTTGTATATTCTAAAAAATATATCTAACAGTCGGCCATCCTGAAAATCGGCTCGCCCCGAGACGACTGCTGGTTCATGTGTGTAGCACTCGGTAGTCTTGCATTTGACCATGCAAATGAATTGTTCAGAAATGCTTGTTTGCAGCTGTAAATAGTGAGTGATTGGTGAACTCTCCGTTCGGCCATGTTCTGTAAACAAAGGAAACAGCGCCACGGTGCAAGTTTTACTCTCAAAACACCGCGACACAAAAATATTAATATTTAATTGTTAAGTTTAATATTTTTCACATTTAGTAAGTTATGACGAAGTCATGTGAAGTATTTTTAACTTCAACAGAATAAAATTCCATCCTCGTTGATTGATGGACTTTGACGTATCAAGTCAAATAAGCCTCATCAAATCAACATCAACCAGAGTAACAAAAATCTCAATTTTTTTTTTTTTTTTAAAAATTACTTCAGATGGAATACAACCTTATCTAACAACGATTTCAGATTAACACAATACCAACTTAACAATAACTTCAAACCAACATTCATATCATCAAATTCTTAAATCATCAAACTTCAAACCATATCCAACCATCAAACTTCATTTTCAGATCATCAAAATTTTCAAACAATCGTCTTCACTTTTGATAAAACACAATCTCAACTCAATAGCAATTTCAGATGAATACAATCTCAATCCAACAATAATTTTCGATGGAACACACCCTAAAATCGCAACTTTAGAGGAACATAATCAGAATTCAACAATAAATTTAGATGGAATGCATTCCCTATTTCCAAAGAACTCCAAGTGCACATTATAATATTATCAGCTGATTTTTGTTTTGTTATTCAAAACTCAAAGGCACTCTGAGGCGTAATAATAGCCTTTGTTTATTATCATGATCATGATTTAAAACTCGGTAGATATCTCTCCGATAAATAAGCGCATACACTTCAGAAGGTTACTTATGCGTATTAATAGCATTAGTCACTTCATTCGGAAGGATCCCAAGGCAGTTTTAATAGGTTGCCCTGGCTTCTTCATAACGAGCGCTTTTGAAGGATTTACATTCCATGTAGGAACGACCTCGGAAGGACCCTGATGCGTATTAATAGCATCAGCTACTTCCTACGGAAGGATCCCAAGGCGTATTAATAGCCTCGGCTACTTCATAACAAATGCTAGCAAGAAGGGTTTACATTCCATGCCGGAAAAACCTCGGAAGGACCCTGATGCGTATTAATAGCATCAGCTGCTTCCTACCGAAGGACCCTGGGACGTATTAATAGCCCCAGCTACTTCATAATATAAACAAGTGCTTACAGATGGATTTACGTTCCACGTGGGAATCACCAGAAGGGTTTACATTCCATTTAGGAAATACCTCGGAAGGATCCTGATGCGTATTAATAGCATCGGCCGCTTCCTACAAAAGGACTCAAGAGCTTATTAATAGCATGAACCACTTCCAATGGAAATACCTCAAGGCGTATTAATAGCTCCAGGCACTTTATAAATAGAAAAGTATATCAAACCTTTGTAAGGCTTTGTTTCACATATTAATGGCTGCAGTTTTTAACTGTTCAGCACCAAAATAAATTCTTAACCAGACTTGTTTATTCAAACGAACATATATCATGGGCAAATAAAATTTTGAATATAATATCAATCATAATATCAAAGTTTCATTATATTTCTGCAACTAGTGCAGCAGTATGTCTGGTTATTTATTATATATTTTTTTTTTAAAATCATATTTTGCCCATTCCATCGCTTCAAACGATCGTTTGCGATGATATTCTTGTAATTATTCCTAGATGAAGGAATACTCTCAACCAGGTAACGGTCATTCGGGAACACTTCTGTAATTAAACAAGGTCCAGCAAATCTTGGAACTAATTTTCCACTCGTCAATCCTTTCTTTATAACTTTTCTCTCTACCAGTACCAAATCACCAACTTTAAAGTTCTGAGCTGCTCGACGTTTCTTATCAAAACGCGTCTTCATATTCAAGGCGTTGATTTTAGAGACTTTATCTGCTTCTTCTCTTACCACTTCAATATCCACAACTGGTGTTTCATGTTCAATATGAGCAGTTAAATTAGGATTGAAGCCGAATAATAATTCATATGGCGTTTTACCTGTCGTTTTATTTACTGTGGAATTAATGCCCATTTGTACTTTACAGATGTAATGTTCCCAATTTGCTTGCTCATCAATACAATAGGCTACCAAAGAATCCAAAATTGCTCTATTGGTTCTTTCAACCTGACCGTTTGCCCTGGGACTTGCAACTGCATTCAATATGTGTTTAATTCCTCTTTCAATACAAAACTCTTCAAATGTTTTGCTTGTAAAAGCTTTACCTCTATCGGATATTAATCTATTCGGTACACCGAATGTTTTTATCAGCATATTCATTGCCATAACAACATACTTTGCACTTGTATCACGTACGGCTTCGATAATAGTAAATTTTGTGAAAGCATCGATCATCACGAGAAGGTTAGTCTTGCCTGTTTTAGTCTTACAAAATGGACCTAAATGGTCTATGTGCACAGTGGCAAAAGGTACTGCCTTTTTCTCAATAGGATGCAGAAATCCTGGTTGCTTTCCTGTTGGTTTCTTCGCGAATTGACATTCTGGGCATCCGTTTATGTATTTCTTGATAAATGTATGTGCCTTAGCAAACCAATAACGCTGCCTTATTAAATGAAGGCATTTCTCAACTCCTTTATGTCCATTCTCATCGTGGTGTATCTGTAATATGCGCCATCGTCCATCCTTTGGAACAACAATTAAGGGTTTCCCATCGATAAGCCGACATAATTTTCCGTTCACAATTTTGTAATCATTAGTAAGACCTTTCCGAGTTTTATTCTTCAAATCTTCCTCTAATTGTTTTCTTAAATTCCGTACATTTTCATCTTCGTATTGTAGAACATCAATCCAGTCGTTAATGTCAATTCGTTGTACATGTGCCGGATTGCGACTTAGCGCATCAACATGGGACATAGACGGTCCAGGTCGGTAGATCACATCGAAATCGAAATTTTGCATTTCCAACCACCATCTTCCAATACGCGGCACCATATCTTTCTTTGTCCATGTCAACCTTAATGCATTACAATCTGTTACTACAGTGAAGGTTATTCCAGTCAAGTAAATTTTAAATTTGCGAGCACCCATTACCACAGCAAGTGTCTCCAATTCATAGCTGTGATAACGTTTTTCTGCTGACATCGTTTGTCTACTGGCATATGCAACTGGCTTCCATAAACCGCTTTCTTGTTCCTGTAGTAAAATCGCACCCAATCCAATCTGAGATGCATCAGTATGAAGTTGAGTCTTAAAAGTAGAGTTATAAATTGCCAAAACAGGATATTCTGTCAGGGCTCTTTTGGCTGCCTCAAAAGCATTTTGCTGTGTATCATTCCATGACCAATCAGTATCCTTCTTAAGTAATGTTGTCAATGGAGATACCATTATGGCGAAATTCTTTATAAATTTACGAAAATATCCAGCCAATCCAAGGAACTGACGAACTTGATGAACATTTGAAGGTGTAGGAAATTCTTGTACTGCAAGTAACTTACACTTTGAAGGACGAATCTCTCCTTTTGACACTTCATAGCCCAAATATTCAACCTTAGTAGTTAAGAATGAACACTTCTCCAATCTCAATGTCATATTTGATTTCTTCAACACCTCAAAAACAGTACGAAGCCGTTGGATACCCTCTTCTTCATTATGGGCCAAGATTAATATGTCATCTAAATAAGCCATTGCATACTGGAATCGTAGAGAACCCAATACACCATTCATTGCCCTTTGAAATACTGCAGGTGCATTGGCCAGCCCAAAACTTACTCGTCGATATTGATAATGGCCATCAGGTGTTATAAATGCTGTATATCTTCGAGAATCTTCATGAACGCTGATTTGATGATAACCTGAAGCCAGATCCAACATAGTGAAAACACTATGATTATTTAAACGATCCAATAGATCTTCTATTAGAGGTAACGGATACCTCTCCTTTTGTGTTATCTTGTTTAAAGCACGATAATCTACACACATTCTCGGCTCTCCATTCTTCTTTTGTACCAGAAGTACAGGACTTGCATAATCTGATTGCGATTCTTCTATGATCCCTTCATGAAGCAGATCCGAAACAATGTCCCTAACCGTCTGACGTTCAGCATCAGAAAGCCGATAAGGTCGATAGTAGATTGTTTTCTGTTCTGTCAATTTGATCTTCATCTCAACGTTGATGTGACCCAATGGTTTATTATTTCGTTTAAAACAATCTTTGAATTCATCGAGTAAATTGTCAAGTTCTTGGCGATCTTTTTGTGATAATTGATCACCCACTTTGTAACCTCCTTTTTCCTTAATGAATGTATAATCACATCGCGCAATACACTCATTCTGATTTATGCGAAGTACTTGATTAGTCTGATTTACCACTTTGACTTGTGCTTTTCCAAATTCAACCTTCATTTCGCTCTGTAATACTTCTTTCTCCCTTAGTGGCTCCAAATGTTGACCTCCGTATGTTATTAATGACCCAGAGTACGGTTCAGATAAACATACATTAAGCACATTAATTCCTGGCTGTAATTCAACATTATCTTCAGTATATAGTTTGGTCTTTGAAGAAAGTTCTACAGCTTGAGGCATTTCTGTCCACGGAGTGTTATTGAGAATCCTCAACGTATTTGCTGTTTTAATGACATAGATATTGGATAACTCGGTAAAAGTTTGTCCAATAAATATGTCCATTTTCTGCTCCTTGTCGTCAACTACTAAACTTTCAACATTTGCAGAAGCTTCATCAACTTCCAAAAATATCTTGACATATCCTAACGGCGTGATCACTGATCCACCGTAGCCACGAATCAAGCAGTCACTTTTCTCGTTTACTTCCAAACCGAGTTCCAGGACTTTATTATATCTCATTATATTAATGCTGCTGCCAAAGTCCACATATCCCGTAACTGGGATACCATTTATTCTGGCAGTCACATAATATTTGTCCCCATCAGTGTTAATACAAATTGATCGTACGGGTTTCCGTGTTTTATTCATATCCTGCCTTTTAAGTTTGAAGCATTGCTCCCGATTGTGGCCACGGAATTTACAAAATGTACAAAACACCACTGGCGGTGCTCCACTCTTATCCTTATCTAGCGTTAATATCGTCTTTTTATTTTTGAAACAATCTTTAGTCATATGGCCACGTCGATTACAGATTTTACATAGTAGCTGTCTTCGATCATATCCTCGGTTGATTTTAGGTGTAAATGAAGTACTGGCAATTGCTCGATTTATTTCGGGCAGTGCTCGAAGCGATGACAAATAGCTCCTGAGAGTGTCAGTTGTTTTACACCCCGCTGATACGGCTCCTATTTCCAGCACCTCGCTTCCAAGAGTGCCTATAATCGCTTCGCAGATGACTGAATCCTGTAACTGACATGCTACACCCAAGTTCAACTTTTCGTTGAAAAATTGCAAAGGATCTTCATTTATTGCTCTTTTATAATTCACAATTGTTTTCAACATTTCCAATACACTACGTCCAGAAGGAAAAGCATTTCTAAGACGCTGCTTCCAAAGCGACCAATCAACATTATATGACGTTTGTTGATCATACCAAGTCTTAGCATAGCCAACCAATTTTGTTGTGGCATGATAAATTTTCGTCTTCTCATCCCAGTTATAAAGGTTAGCTATATCATCTACAACGCGAATCCACTGTTCTATGGTGGTAGACCTATTTGCAGGATCGAATCTAGGGATCACATCACCATGTCCGAAATATTTAACAATCGGTTGTTGTACAGCATCTGTCGCAATTGCCGGTGAAACGATGTGTTGATGCACACTATCTGTTGCCACCGCTGGTGAGTCAACGTCCATATTATTGGCCGCTACCGTCGGTAAATCGGTGTTCACAATATTGGCCGCCAACGTTGGTGAGCTAGTATTCGTAGTGTCGGTTGATACTGCTGGTAATTTAGCAAGCATATCGTTGGTTAAATGAGCCACACCCGATGCAGGAAATCTTTTATTTAAGATTCGCTCTACCTCTGTTTCGATCTCTCGCCTACGCTTAGATCGCTCCTTTGAATGTCGATGTTTAGATTTTGAGCGTGGTTCATAGGTATCGCTCCCTTCTGTATTATCGTTGTTGAACGCATCCATTTTCGTGAAAATAGCGTACGTGCTCAACTCTACCAAATGAACATACAATTGGCTCAATCGTGCGACATCACTATTTGACGTTTAATTAACCCAATCGCCCAACACTACTGTCTGACATCTGATGACGTCACGCCGGATGACGTATTATTTTTCTCGAATTTCGGAAATTATTATCATTATTTCACAATCAAGACAGCTCAAAAATACACAGAATTTCAGCACTCCCAGGCCGTCCAGTAAAAATAAAACGTTGTACTCACGTTCGGCGCGACGAAAGAACTGGACTTTTTCTCGTACCTGGCCTTATTAGATATGAAATCACCTGTTGTCCAACAGAAAACAAGCTGCCTCAGGTATTAGACGCTGTCTCCAATCTGTAAAACAGTCATTTTCAATGTTTTTATGCCCAAAAATAATGATACGCAATTTGCGATCGATTGCGCAATAGTTCGAATTCTCCACTGATAATGTTTAAAATCACGAAAAATGCACTTGTGGATTGTGTTATCCCACTTCTGATATTTGATAGGAACTCCGGCAGGTTCACTTAGTACAAAAACGTCAATTTCCGTAAGAATAAATGTATTTTCCGAAATAAAACAAAGCAATACAATAGCCGAACGTTGCCTCGATATAAGTCAATCCCCGAATGGAAAATTCCCTCCTCATTCGATGAGCCGGGACACGAACCGCTGATACATTTACTTCGTACAAAATTATACCGCATGGCTTCTCGTTCAACCGGCAGATGGCGCTACTGTCTTTTATACATAGATGTCGCTTGCGGTCATACTTGAAATTAAATTGTTGTATATTCTAAAAAATATATCTAACAGTATATATATATATATATATATATATATATATATATATATATATATATATATATATATATATATAGTAACACGAGCTCTGTGTTTTCCTGCGGGTCTTCACTATTTTCACGCATTTTCTCACATTCGTATCGAAGCCGGCGCGCACGCATAGTTTTGACAGCTGAAGCGCCGAGTTCAGAAGCGAGCAACATTGCGGCGAGTGACGTAAAGAAGGACATCGCGTTGCCAGTACGACTATTGGATACGATTGCGAATCAAAATCATGAAAATGAAAAAGTCATAATTAGAGATTGAAGATGAGTCAATAAATCGTAGTTATTTGAGTAGTCGCCGAGTAAATTAATTCGTGCCTTTATACACTCAATTTCAGCATGATACAGGAGGGAGCCGCTGCCTTCTAGCGTTGGTTATCAAATATTAATGAATTCAGGGAATAACCGGGATAAATAAGATATGTTTTCAATAGTGGTAAAATTCCTTTATTTTAATAAAATACATACACGCAATATTAAGCGCTATTAATAATTCAGGAAATTAGCGTTGAGATGTACGCGGGAAAATCCGATAGGCAAACCCTCATCTAGGCGGAATATTCTCGAAATCGACCGCCCTTGCTAGGACTCCTTCCATTCGAATTCGAGAAATCGTGCGAGCCAGACAAAGTCCCGGAGAAGTCCAGAACTTATAGATAGGACCTCAATATTTTCTCCGGTAAGTGTTCGTTTGATAATTAATCTTGTGAGAACTAGATTCCCTGGGGCGGGCATAGCTCGACGGGAGTTTCCGGCCTTTGGGCGGCTTGTCCGGAATCTGGAGTGCCGTCTCCTTTCCGTGAAGCCTTCCACTGCCTGGATCCCGCATACTGACGGATACGTTCTTCCGGCAGGGACTTTTGCAGGCGCGAATATCAGTCGCCCTACTTGCGGTGAATCCTGAAGCGCCGCCCATATTCTCCATTGAACCGCCCTCAAGCAGGAGCGACACTCGGGTGATCCTTCAGCCCCGACTCCACATCAGCCGCGGCAGTAGCTCCAGGCAGTCGTCGGGGGGAATTGTACGATCGCGCGGCCGACAATACTACCGTACGATAGCCGGCGCATCGTACCACCAGCCTACCTGCTCGACACCGGCCTGCCGTCGCGCCCAGCCGTCCGCCGAAGGCGATCGAGCGATCCCGAAGCCATTCGCGTGATCCAGGCTGTCCAACCATACCCGATCCGGAGAGATACCAACCGTCCCAAGCCAACCGCGAATATCGGCGGGGCTCTATAATTATAGTTCAAGCTAGGGGCCGACCCGAGATAAAGTCTCATTGCCATTCGTATAAATTTGCTACATTGATATTTCTGACTATTTGATAATTTTCCCCACATTTGACTATTTGATTATATGATTTTTATTATTCTACGTATTTGTATTTTTGAATGTTTTCGATTTAATAATTTATAATTCAGGGTAATTAACCAGGGTAATTATAGATGATAATAACTGAATAATAAAGGCCCTTGTTGGTAATTGAAAATTTATATCTCTTTCTCTCTTTTTAATAACACAAAAACCTGTAACCCTACATCTCTCAAATATTTCCCAAGGCTATATATAGCCACATAAAAATATAGGTTACAATATATATATATATATATATATATATATATATATATATATATATATATATATATATATATATATATATATATATATATATATATATATATATATATATATATATATATATATATATATATATATATATATATATATATATATATATATATATATATATATATATATATATATATATATATATATTTATGTATGTGTGTATGTATATATGTATATATTCTTATGTATTATGCAATGCAACGTAAGTTCATAATATCAAAAGAGTCAGCTCGTCGATACCATTAAACAAAAATCAGCATCCCTAGATACGGGTGTCTGACCAAGTTATAGGAATGCTGATAAACATTTTCACCATAGGATGTGTTCAATCTCCCCCAACTCAACCATATTATGTTAATGGTGTGTATATGACATATATAAAGTTATTGTATATTAATAAATAAAAAATAAATAAATAAAAATAATATGAGACAACAATAAAGGATATGTGGTTCATATTAATTTTATATATTTATACAACATATATATTTCATTATAATATAAGTATATGTAAATCTTTCGCGTATTTGATAACTAATGGTTTAATTAATTGATATTATCCAAGAAATTATTGCTGAAAACATGTCATCAGCCAGAAAGACTGTATTCCAAATGTAATTATATTATTGTTTTAGCGCTTTTTATTTCCTTAGTAACATAAATAAATAAATAAATTAGCGTACTGACAAGTCGGTTTTATAATTCAGATTCGTAATTCCAAGTTAGACGACAACGTTTTTGGATATAACCTTATATTAAAAAAAATAATAATAAAAATAAAAAAAAAATTAAAAATAAATAAAATAAATAAATAAGTATAAGCGACTGCCCAATAAAAAAAGAGTGTAATGTGTTCAGTGTTCATTCAATTCAATTCAATTCTTTATTAAGAAATCACACAGTATTACAGTAATAATATATTTTTTTAATATATGCAGATTTACAACAAATAAAACGGGTTACGGATTTCAATAAAATTACATAAATTACGTTTTTTTTAAAAAACTACCTAGTAAAACTAATGTACCTTCAATTTTAGAACTACATTAGAGTCTAGTAGTCAGGGTGTGTGTATGTGTTTGTGGGAGTGTGTTGAGCGTGTGAGTGTGGAGTGTGAGCGTGTATGATATTAGTAATAGCGTATATAAAATATAATAATAATTATAATGAAATAATAATTCATCTATGAATGTTTTCCTTTTTTTAATCCACGACAACTTCTAAACGCTTGAACCGAATTTGGAGTGTGTGATATTGTTAAAATGTCGTAAGGTACTTTAACTGTCCAAATATCAAGTAAGTAGTTGTCTAAATCTCTAAATGTCAATAAATTAACATAAATATATTGTATAGTGTCAAATGAAAGGTCTGATTGAGTACATTTCGAAAATATACATTTATCGATATGGATAAATATATAAACAACAAATATTTCATAACAAAAATAATTATATACAGTACTTCACTTCCTGTAACGGCAGTCGTGTTTTTTATTCTTTTTAATAGATTTACTTGCTTTTCGATTATGCTATCGATTGTTATAGAATAGATACTTCGGCTTTGGAGCCTAGATCTTTAACTTCATGATAGCTAGCATTTTTATAGGATATCGAGCGCCAATAAGCTTTTACGTCTCTTATTCTATCAGAAACATCAACATCTTTTCCTTGTGATAACACTTCTTATTCTTCCTCCTCTTATAGCGCTGCTTTTGTTAACTGAGGATCATGAGTGATTTCGACTGACGACTTACCGTTACCATAACGTAACGCTGATAAAAGTTTTCGGCGGTTCAGTCGCCGCGTCTCGTCGATGCCTAACCGAAAGAGAACCTTCGCTTGAACATTTACTTGCCAATAATATCAATAAGTATCGTGAAACAGTCGCCGCGCACGCAAAAGTTGACTAAATTGGGAGACCACTGGAGACCAGCACGACTTGACCCCTTTCAACCACGAACAACAACACGTTCGAACGTGTCGTAGGCGTGTGGAGGCGCATTTAGGACGAACGATGCAGTTTAATTATACGAGATATTATTATCCACATAGTCGACTCGGACGGCTAGCAATCATGCCCATGCACACAATTTATCAATGACTAACACTTTAGAGGAAGGTGAATACGCGAAGCTGTGGTATTGCGATACAATTGAATATCTAACCTGCAAAAGCAGGTATAATATTGCGTAAAACAATACAATGATGACTGCTTTCTAATCAATTCAAACTGGCATTATTTTGTATGATTTGAAATCGTTTTAGTCTTGCACTGTTTGTATTTAATTATGTAATTTAATTCTTTATTTATTTCATATATTATATCATACAATTCCACTATGGCTACACCGGGGAATATAATGACATTTAGATTTAAATAAAGCAATATATTGGTTCATTCTCCCGTGCAACCCGAGGCCCACCACACATCAAACTAGGCTTACGCCTGTACCTAGATGTGAGATTTATAACGTAATTTGACGTAAAAAAATGAGTTTCGTAGAGATTACAATAAATTCATACACAATATATTCTACCTATTTAAAGTTTAAACACTAATAATAATAATAATAATAGAACTATTTGGCATCTTTCATAGATATAATATTTTATGCAGATCAAACTACAATTGTCAGTTCTTTCTCTATTTCAGAATGCCCCAACTCCAATAGCAACTTATTCATTCTAATTTTGAAACTATTAATATTATCTATTTAACAGGTTCTTTGAGTAATAATTATTAGCATCTCTATCTATAACAACTACACCAACCACAGTATCCTATATCCACTCGGATAGCAAGGCAGCTCTTATGGCACTAGCCTCGAATACCATTAATACAAAGCTAGTGAAAAACTGCATATCACTACTGAATTCCCTGGGCGAAAAGAACAGGGTAATTCTAAGATGGTTCCCGGCCATGCAGGAATCGAAGGAAATGAAAAAGCAGATGAACTTGCTAAGACGGGAGCAAAGGGAACGTTATACGGCCCTGAACCTTGCTGTGGCGTAACAAAAAGCCTTGCAAATCTAATGCTCAAACAAATATGTTTAGAACAATCCGTCAACCACTGAAACAACACACCAGGGTTGAATCATTCCAAAGATCTAATTAAGGCTTACGACCATATGACGGCCCGTGAGGCCTTATCGCTAAATAGGAACAATCTACGCATATTGGTGAGGGCGCTCACGGGGCATTGTGGCCTGAACAAACACATGTTCAACCTCAAGCTCCGAGACACAAAAATGTGCAGGTTCTGCCAAGGGGCAAAGGAAACTCCCCAGCACCTCATGTGCGAGTGTGGCCCGCTGATGCGTAAAAGATACACCCACTTGGGTGGTCATTACTTCCTACCTGAGGAGGTAAAACAATCTGGCGCTAAAAGCCTGCTGCGGTTCTTAAATGACACGAGGCTTAGCGCAGAACTATAGTAGTTGGCGAACATAATATATCAGCAATGGTCGCAGTGCTACAAGGCTCATAAAAACCTTAGAAAAGGGACTCAACAAATAAAAAAATAATAGCTTCTGTAATAGGTGATACACGCAGGTACATAAGCTGTATTGATCTCATGATTTTCAAATTTCCTATTAAAATCAGTCGCTGTATTTTGTAGTGTAAATTGACATATATACATCTATGAGTTCCTCGTATTATTTGCAATTCTGCATGCCAAACGTCAGCGTATGCAAAAAAAAAACGCTCACATCTTGTATATCACTTTTTCATTACAAAATAAAATATTTTCACTTAGTAAGCAGGTACAGATTGTAAGAAAACCTAACTTGTTTTAGATCACCTTTCGTAACTCAAGAGGCAACATCGGTTGCAACATCGGTTGCAAACATCAGTTGCAACATCGCCTAAACGTCGGGTGCTATAAACTTCACGCGGTAAATTCGTTTCCATCTTATTTATAATGTCAAACAACCGCGATAGTCTTCGATTTTATATCGTGATATTACATTTATCATTACCTAGTCCTAAGCCTAGCCTATATATAGTAGCATAACACATATTATAACAATAATCACGATCCATTTCACATGTTTGCGACCTCGCGTGTGTAGGTATCATATCAATATCTACAGAGTTTACGCATCTAAGAAACGAAATCGGCAATCATCGCTCAAAACGATTGTGAAATTTCAGCCATGGAAATCAATCATCGGAATCATGTTAAGATACTTCTTGGGCTCACAATTACAATGTTGCGATGTTAACAAGGCGGGCGAAGAACTAATTTCGGTAATACTGTAACGATCCTTAAGTATCGTACATGCCAGTCAACAAATGCATTGAATTCCAGTGAAATGCACTGACACAGCCATTGTTCCTTGTGAAATACATCCATTGTTCCTTCTCGTGCAGTGCTGAATTAGCACGAATTTTAACTACTTTGTCAAATCAGTTACATTGAACAGCATTTTTACTCGGAATATTTTGGATTGTGTCATTTTTCGGCCTTTATAAGGCGGCGAAAATAGCACCAGGGTATCATTTCTTGAATGATCACTCCCCCCAAGACAGCGGCGGAATCAACTCGGTACTACTCTCACGAGTTGGGTCAACGGGTCCGACCATTTTGGGTACCTCTTCCTTCCTTCCTCATATCGAGACGAGCAAGCATCAGTCTGAACTAATACAAACTCGAGCCGTGTCGAGTACGAGATACTCTGAGCACAAACTATAATCCTTATCCATTCACCCTCGTAACTTCAGGCAGATAGCTACCGCATTCGCGTACACCCCTGACATATTCGGGAAACGTTAACAAATTGGCAATATAAATTACTATAAATTCCTTCTGATACAATAAATACCTTCTGATATACATTCAATCGACTTTCAATACGGAGATAACCCGCAGGTTGACACCACTTCCTCACAGCAAACAACTTGGAGTCTAGTGAGGGGTGGCCCGTCACAATACTAAGAACTTACTGGACACAGTTTTCATGTCATAATAATACTTTTGGGCATGGTCAGATTGATAGCTAACATATTTTATTAAAGATAGATAGATTGATTACGCTGAACTGGGTATAATATCATAAAATTAAATGTGTAGGGGAACCCGGGACGGAATGGGACCCTGGGGCGGAGAGAGGCGGGAGGTCAAATCATCTTCCGTGCGCTGGACTCATCAAGTGATTCTCTGAAATGTGTTTTAGTAGCGTGCTCCACGTCGCCTGAAATGGTTGCGACCATATTCCGCTGCGCCCTGTATCGCTTCTGGCGACCATTGCGAGTTTTTTAGCGTTTTTGCAATTAAAAATGACGTTTTTTTGAACATTTAAATTATTATTGCTAATCGGTGTAGTATTATTAATAATCGTATGAGCCCACTGAAAACTCACTGTCCTTAGTGGTGAACTGTGACATGTAATTTGTATCTTTTTTATGAATTATTACCACAATAAAATACTTCGTAAATCAAATCCTAGCCAATACAATAAACTAATTAGTATGAGCGATTTTACTGATTATTATTAGTGATATTATACTATATATGCTATTATTACTTTTATATATAATACGCTTACACTTCACACCCACATACACACCCCAAACAGATGCCTCTTATGTAGTAGCATTGATTTTATAGTGTATAAAATCAATGGTAGTAGTAAAATTTTAGGTATTTTATTTTATTAAGTAGGTCAATGTAATTTCCGTAACTTTATTGAACTCCGCATTCGGTTTTATATTTTATTATTCTGTATTTTTTATGTATTTACTGTGTAATACTGTGTGATTTTCTAAATAAAGAAGTGAATTGAATTACATAATCGGTATTAATGCAACGATGTTCTATGTGTATCGAAAAATATTAAAGCATCAGCAGTATATAATATGTCGCAGGGAAATTATAAAAAACAGGAATTTTTTTAAATCCTTAAGGCGACATGAGACTTCAGAAAAATATCCGAAATGGGCGGATACGCGAAAAAATAGGCGGAGTCAATTTTGTAGGGTTTGACCAATAAAAATCCAGCGTTGACGAAGCGTCAAGCGCAGATTTCATGTCCGCTAGCGCCGGGAACCAGGCGCATACTAAACGGTCAATCGCAGCGCTAGCACAGAATAACTATCTTTACGCAGTGGTGGTATAAGGGTGTTAATGGCAAAGCATATTCAGCGTAACTCTCAGACCCCTTCACGGTTTAATTAATTGTAATTAATTTAGGGCCTAAATAAAAAATGTGGCTAAGTGCTGCCCTAGAGGAAAAACCGTTTTGTTGTAATGAAATTATAATAAAACGCAATCACCGCTTACATTGTAGGAGTAAACGAGCCTGAAAGTTTTCGAAGTCAGCTCAAAGCCTTAATGTCCAAGGCAATGAGCAACTTGTTTGAGTCCAAATTTTAAATTGGTTACTTATCGAGGGATTCACTTAGAAACATTTTTAAATGAATGCTTATATTTTTCAAGAAACTCATAAAACTAAAATTCCTCAGATATGGTCGTTCCCAGGTATCATGGTCGCTATAAGAGATATGATCAATTTACAGGAGATGTTAAAATGACAACTCCACGTGGTAATTACCTTAAACAAATCCAGCAATTTGATCAAATCCCTAAGCAGGTTTAGCGAAATGACAAAAATAACAATGTAAGCTATTAAAAAGATTTATTTAGTAAACCAAACATTATTTATTGCAAACTAATTAAAAAGAAGTATTTATAAACATAGTTATTTTTTTCAATCTTGGTGGATTTGTGGCATCTTGAGTTACAAAGACGTTGGGTGCTTCAAACTTCACTCAGTAAATTCGTTTGGTAATATGTGTACAAATTAAACGCTTTCAATTAATTTCAGGATATATTTCTTTATTAGCCTTCAACATATTCTTCAACCGTTAGCGCTACCGTTCCGTCCAGGGTTTTCCAGGTATCTTCTGGGCCGATATCTCTTCTACTGATAGTATCGTCTAAGGAATATCTGTAATGGGTATCTAAATATTAATAATAATTGATATTAGGCAAGTGGATGGGATTTCGTTTTAATTCTTTATTTTTTTACGTATTACAATACAGTAAGTACAAAAAAAAGCTTAATTGACAACAAAAATGTGTTCAAGACGGCGGGTCTTGTTGCATAGCGATTTCTTACAGCCATCGACAATTTAGTGAGATATGTATACACTTATGGTGGGTGCAGTAAAGTTAACAAGAATGGTAAAGACAACAACCCGACTGGTTACAGGATCGAGGTCGCTTGCGCGGTCCTCTCCCTGACGTAGTGCTGATACGGTCTCTACCGAATCTATCGCCAACCACGGTATCCTTTGGCCGGCTGTTCACCCGGTATCGGATAGCCGATTGGTCGTTTCAAGAGCAGTTGCCGTAATGTTAACAACTACCCCTGCTCTATAGGAAACAATACTGTTTCCAGACTTCCTCGACTGTCAGTCGGTATGCACAATCGATTGGCTGACGCCGCACGGTGCGGTGCACAAACCGTCCAATAGCGCCCGAAGGGGGAAACTGGCCCGCAGGCCAGTGTCCTACCCGGGCTCGCACTTTTGCATGGAGGCCACCGGATGGGTGTTGAATTTGTGAGTTTGACCGACCCTAAACGCGTTGGTCTTAGTGGCCTAACTGCAACATGGCCCATTCATTAACTCCCTCTCTATTCCCCTCAAACAAATTCTGTTTGTTTACAATATTTGTTTTCAATACAATACACCCGCTCTGATATAACTGATATAACCTTCATTCTTCGGTGCCCTGAATGCAATCTCGGCCGCACTTGCCTGTCGATCGCATCACGCATGCCAATAATAACGACGATCGGCGTATTAGCCGAAATGTATATCGATTCCGCTTGCGCAAGTCACGATTGTGATCGATTGCTAATATTATAAACACAACACCATTCGGGAGTCAAGTCTGCGCCGGAATTGTAATAAATGCAACCGTACCTATAATTTAACCCAAATCCAAGGACTTATTGGTAACTTAAATGGATCGTGCTTTGGAATTTCTGTGTCGACACATGTAGCTTAATATGCAGTGAAGAAACCATATAGATTGAACCAACGAAAACTTATAATAGAAGTATAGGGAAGGCTACGGCCCAAACCCTAAACCAGGCCCCAATATTGAATCGTCATATCTAAAAAAAGAAACCGCTATCTATTTTTTACAAGCTATTATTTACCTTGCAATGTTTACATTACCAAAATTTACATGTTGGTCCAGTTCCGATGACAATGCATTTTTATGGTGAGCATAACCTGATTCTACACCCAAGACTACACCGGCTCCCGACGAGGCTACTCTTCCACAACGGCACACACACAATTTTGTATACGCATTCAATTTTGATAGCCCGTTCTAAATTCCACTATAATATGGCTGCTGCACCCAGGGTTGACTAGAGACAGAGCATTTCGTTCAAAGCTTGTTATTAAAAATGTGTATTTACTGTTAATTTATTACAGTTTAAAATATACAGCATTGCAACGTCATAGTGGCGACGTCATTCGGCATATGTTGTCAGTTTCACTTTAAGTTTAAGCAGGTGTTCTCAGTTCAACCTATATTTATACAGGTTATTAGATTGCTAATGCCGTACTACGTTTTGGCAGCAAGAATTTTACTATGAAACGCGACATGTATATTCCACTCATTGTTCCAAACATTGATTAATCTTCTCTCATGTTCCGTAGCCGGTATTAGATTCCAAATGAAATAAAATAATAATAACGAAGGAATTTTAAATCATTACTATTATTATTTTAATATTATTTGCCATGAAAACCTCAATTTTATTATGGTTTTCAGTTTTCAATACATAATAATTAAGGGCGTTAATGTTCAGATAGACTAATAGATGGAATTCTAGTCTGTCTGTATTATTTCTGTGATCAGCGTATATAAAAGTGCAAAAGTGCAATAGATGGCACTAATAATGTAATGGTATTATTGGTATCATTGGTTAAATAATGGGTTGTCATAATCAATCAGTGCTTTACAAAAATATTTATTATCAGTGTTATTACAGATGGCCAAATAAATGCTATTAGTTTCGCCAGACAATGCTATCAGTGCCATCTGTATGTCGCCAGCGCAGAAGAGTTGCTCAAAACGTACTATGGCATTGATCAATTTATACCCTATATGGTTTAACGATATATGCCAAAGACTGTTTTTTTGACCGACTAAAATTTGAAATTTCTAGTGATGGTATTGCCATTGGGCAATAAGCTCGCCTTTTTGTTTTTAATTAAGTGTGAATACAGAGTTTATTATTATTATATGACGATCTTTTCCAAGTCATGGACTGTGTTGCAGTTGGCCACTAAGACCTATATGTTCAGGGTCTGTCAAACTCACGGGTCAACATCCATCCGGCCGGCTCGACATATGAACCCGGGTAGGACTCTAGCCTGCGGGCCAGTTTGGAAACAGTACTGTCTCTAAACAGTATTGTCTGGAAAGAGTACTGTCTCCTATAGAGCGGGTTAGTTGCTCACCTTACGGCGACTGCTTTTGAAACGACCAATCGGCTACCCGATACCGGGTGAACAGCCGGGCAAAGGATGCTGTGGTCCGCAATAGATTTGGTAGACACCGTATCACCGCTACGTAAGGGAGAATACCGCGCAAGCGACCTCGAACCCGTAACCAGTCGGAAGACCGGAGTAATCTGGTTGCAAATGGAGTAAGGGCGCGAGTGTCGGCCCGGGTGATTATCCTGGTTATCTCGCGGTAAGGCGTTGGTCTCTTACGGGCGTGTGGTGTGACAAGACGGCGGACTGTTTCGTCCTAAGTCTTCTGCGCTCACCTCACGGGAGACAAAACGATCAATATCGTTAAAACTTCCGGAGGTGACGGGTTCACCCGTTATAGTCGACAGATCTAGTTGTTGTTTTGTTTCGAAATGTAATGGTGAAGCCATGTTTTTTCAATGCTTATAAATAAATTACATGCCTTTAAATAATTATAAATAAGTCCCATAAACGGTCAGGATCTTGTGGTATCAGTTTCAAAGGGTTTGGCGAATTCTTCCGTCTGGTTTATTTTCGCACACGGTAAGCATATAAATCTTGTTAGAGTAATTTTTAAATCGTCAAGCAAAAATTGTATCAATCTCTCCCATCTTGTCCAACGAGCAAATCTTAACCGAATCCATTTCACTATGCGGTTCGTTTAGGTACCTATACCTTCACAATTTTTTACATATCTTCTTTAGGTCAAATTTTCAAGAAAGGAAAGTATTGTAAACGCGCAAAAGAAGTCGAGATGAGGACGGAAATATTCCTTTTGACCCCTCCCCCTGAGACGACTAAGACCATTCCAGATTGAAATCTGTCTGTGTGTCTGTCTGCGTGTATGTGTGTGCATTCCACGATAGCGCCGAAACGATTGATCCGATTGAGCTGAAATTTGGCATGCAAGCATCGTTTGGTCACGGCATGAGTTGAAAAGGTTGTGGTTGAAATCGGTCCACCAGCGAATGCACCAGTCACATTTTAATCTCACAATATTAGACATAGAGACGTGAAATTTGGTACGCAGAAGCCTTGTTGGACAAAATCACATTTAAAAATGTTGTTTGAAATATCTCATACCTATACAAGCTATAGGTACTAATCATATTTAAATTCCGCCATACTTTTTTTTAGATGAACTATTAACGCCGTCTGTTGGCGCTTCGGAACAAACCACGCCGCCCTAGGCCATTGCAACGGAACCCAACCAGTTTCATCCGCCGGCTGAAAGAGGGCGCTCATTGATTGTATTCGTGAAATTAATATTCAGATGAAATCAGACCTTGGCTTCTTGCCGGGGAAAAGCTTCGGGGTGACACTTCCGATTTATTCTCATTCCTGCCATTTATTTATTTTCTTTATGATACCTACTTATTTCTAAGTTAGTCTTTCACGGCTCTTATGCGCCTTAATATTTATAACGACAGTGGCGTAATGGACCTAGGTATTTAGATCATACAGCAGTTCGTCCATTTACTGAGGTAGGTACTTATTGATATGACTATTGGGTTGTATTATTGGGTTGCAACACGGCATGCACGCGTCTTCGGGTCAGTCCTTTAGATATGATCGGATTGTAGTTCGTGATCGAACGAATCCAAGGATATTCTCTTGGTTAATGAGTCGGGTCTTTAAATTGTGTGGGCATTGCATCCGTTAACATTAATATAGAACGGTTAAATGAATGCCAAAGTACCTATTTATTTATTTAAACCCTTCGGCTACGTAACGACCAAATTTGATTCCACATCAGAACACCGTTGACTACGTAACGACCAATATTGGCGGCTTGCTCCCGGAGCGCACAGTAATATTATTTTCTAATTCGAACGCATCCTAAAATCCATACCAAATATCTATTTGTTACCATAGATACATAGACGGCCGCAAGAATAATTTCGCGCGTCATTCCACGGATATTTCTAGTAAAATACCATTGTCAAACATCTTTTTTTTTTCTCGCGAAATCATCAAAATTTTTATTGTCTTTTATGAGCTAATATCTAAATATTTTTTTATGTATATAAGCAAAACGAAATATTATCTTTAATAGAGAATCTAATAAAGATCACGATAGTATTTACAATTTCTAAATAGGGTTTCGTAAGTTAGAAATGCGTTTTTAACTTTTTAGAATTTCTCATGTTTATTCATAATTATCTAATTGTTTAACAAAATGAAATTTTAATATTCTATATACGAAGTTTCAATGCGATCATTGCACAGTTATTATTTTTATGATTGCTATAGTAGTTCCATAGTTAAAATACTTTTTGTCGACCGCGGCGATATTGCAAGAAATTCCAATAAATTGCCGCGGTCTGCCATGAAATTATGCCGCTATTCGAAGGGTTAATACTTGTACAAAGAAAAGTAGTTTAATTGTTACCGAAGTAAAGAATGCATACATTGTAAAGAACAGCTTAAGATTGACACAGCTTGCTTAACAAATTGCAAGTCTAACGATGCTTTTCAGGCCTGTATCTAGATGCACTTGATGCAAATGGTGTAAAAACATGTTTCATATTTATTTATTTATTTCATAAGCAAATCAACATAACAGTCTATATTAATCCGTTGATATGCAATATATACATAAATATAAAAAATAAGAGAATCCTTACAAGTACATACACAACATGTTTAAATAAGCGTTAGTTACAAACACAGGCATTAATAATAGAAAAACTTACAAACTTAAAGTACATAAAGAGTGAAAACAATTTATATTATTCTGACATAAACAAGTAGCGCAACGCCCACACTTTGAAGAGATGCGGGCTCGCTGAAAAAATATCAAAGTCTGACGCTGTCGAACATAGCGCATTTATGTGCCGCAAAGCTCTGGTAAGCAGACTCCGTCGACTTAGGTTGGTGCGCGAGGACGGGTCCGCAAATAGATTATGAGTGCGAGCACGATTATAATTGTCCGTAACAAAGAGACAAACCTTCGCTAGCATGCTAGGATTAGCTCTTCCCCTAATCAGCTTGAAAACGTAGGCCATGGCGAGCATTTCTCTACGCAACTTAAGACAGTTATATCCCACCATGCCTAGTAGAAATCTAGTAGGGTATAAGTACGGATAATATCCGTACTGCTTAAAATATATAAAGCGTAAGAAACATTTTTGATTTTTTCTAACTGATGGTTTTACTCATATTTCTACTTTTACTCACAAGTCTCACATAGAAGTCGGCCTTAAGCCCTTAGTCGCACTTTGTAAGGACGCGAGTTGTTTTTTTCACGTGTTATGCGAATGGACATCTGAATGTGTTAAAGTAGCAGTGATATTTTTTCTTGCATACATGTCACTTACAGATACAACTTACCGCCTATCGTATACGTTATCGCCATACCTATAAAATAGTTAATAGTTCAAAGTATACCAGATAGTAGCTTCTCTTAGAACAAAATAGAAATCGAAGCAAGTGACGTCAGGAATCTTAAGGGCTACCACAAATCGTAATATGATTACTCGTCTTCTTCTTGAAGCCTCGTCCCGGCCACATACACAGCACCCCGGCGACGCAGATGCTATTATGCTACCGATTTGTTCTGAGAATAATAAATACAAACGGAGCTGCCATGGAATTCACCGACCGGAGTCGGGCCCATCATAATACTATTATTTTTTTTACACTTCTGGGGGGTGAGCAGTGGATTCCGGACTTACGAACCGGCTGTGGTAGGTTTAGGACAGCTGTCTTGCCACATGTGAGCGTTCACCTTACCACCCATTCACTCCCCCTTCGAAGCCATAGAATTTGAGATGCGCAAATCGCAGTTTTAGATAATTTTTCTAAGAAAGAGTTGATTATTTTTCTGGAAAGGCCAAGATCTTTAAAGAGGTGAAATAGAGATTTAGCTGGCAGGCCACGAGCGCCAACTTCCACCGCGTGAAGGTGAACAGTGAAGCCGTTCCGGGTTACGGCATTTGCAAGGTCATGGTATTTATTTAATTTGTACTCGTGGTCTTTTGGGATATTTGATTCCCATGGAACAGTTAATTCTACAATAAGAGCCACCTTCCGAGATAGAGAGTAAAGAGTTATATCTGGACGGAGGGCTGTGCATCCGAGACTTTCAGGGAATTTATACTGCTTAGAGACCGAATCAACCTCCAGAATCCAATCCATATTTTTGTCGTCGACTCGTAAATCTTCACAAAAAAGTAATAGTAAGAGCGGACATAAACTGCTCCCACAGCGCATCACAGCCCACAGCGCCGTAATTATGGTTTTAAGGACGCGACATGACTTACCCCTCGCTCCACTTCCATCGCACCCTCTTCGCGCATTTCCTTGTAGCTCTTGGGTGAACTTACTGGATGTTATTATACTGTGCCTAGGTTTATCCTGGTGGGAGAAGGGGAAGAGTAATAATAAAAATAAATATTTAATCTCGGGGAATTAAATCTAGGTCATTATTTTATATTCTACTATTATTAATCTACCCAGATCATTGATCTTCTAACTGGTCCTATTGATAAGTGCATTGAAACTGGTCAGGTGCCTACAGAATGAACAATTTCTATTATCCACAATAGTCCAAAAAACACACCTTTTAGAGTATACAGGCCTTAGATATCTTTGTAATGACGAAACCTTTTACTATTCAAAACTCGCGAGAGACATTAGAAGTGGATCTATCATGAGATTCATGCATACTTAGACACAGGCATGAGTCAGGTACAATCAATATGTGGAAAAGCTATGCTCGTATGGCCGTGTCTGTGCCCAGACACTTTGCCATGCTTACCAGACACAACGAAGGGGTGTAAAATTATGCGTGGAACATAGTAACATGTATTTACAGCTACAAAGCCCCGAAACAAAGCATCAATGGACCTTGGGCATCTTTTAAGATGAGCTAAGCCCAACCAATGTGGCCCGCGAAGCGGATGGTCGCCTCATTTTTTTGGTAAAACTGACAGGAGGCTATGTTGCTTCGGGAAATCATCGTATCCTGAATGCTGATTGGTACACGACCATTTTCCCGCTGGAAGTTATTGACGACTTCGTAAAAGCAACTGTAAACGCTGCTTTGATATGACAATGTCAGCTCTCACACGGCCAGATAGACAAACGTATTTTTAAGGCAACAAACGTAGAACTTATAGGCCATCCTCCATACAGTCCCGACTTGGCTTGTGACTTCTGCTTGTTCACAAAAATTAAGAACCGTTTACGCGGTCAACTATTGTCATCGCCAGAAGAATCGTCGAAGAATATAAGAATATAAAAAAACCTGTTCGAGGTCACTACGGAGGAATGGAATAAATGTAATGAAAATTGGTGTATACTTATGAAAAAGTGTGTTAACGCTCACGAAGAAAATCTTGAGAAACAATAAATTGATTTTTGGCCGTTCATTGTAATTTTTCTTACTAATTTCGGAAACTTTTAATGCGACCCTCGTATAAGGTTTCTCGAGACGGCCATCTCCTCAAAATGACTTGTATCAGTAGTAACCGAAGGCAATTAAAATTTAATAATATAATTGCGGTCAATTTTGGATCATCCGTACGCCTATGCGCCTCAGAGGGAGATGACGGCAAATAGTTGCTCGTTATCTGTCATGGAAACAATGATTTCGATATTGCAGTCACGAACTCCCAGACGCAAAATTGAAAATCATCTTTCGAGATCATCGAGCTGCACAATCAGCGTCTGAATAATTATTGCTACCGACAATCTCAAGCCTTTCGAAGGCTATAACTGAGTTAATGTTACTCGGATTAGCCGTTTCGACACTTTCTAACTTACTTTGTGTTGATAAGAATGGGTTTTTAGTAAGCAGGCACGAAGTTACATCACGTAATACTTTTGAGTACTTAGTTTATCGGTGGCCTGAGTGATATCTTAATTGAGATTTTTATGGAGATATACACAATATGACTTCCGTAAATAAAGCGAACGCGACGAGTACATATACGTACCTAAATTCACTCAAATTTCACATGATGTTAGTTCCGTATCGGCAATTGTTAAAACCAGAATTTCTGCTGCTTTTCAGAAAGATCTTTAAGCTGTTGCATTTTTTGCATCATTCATTCCATTGTTGAATTAGGGATATAATTATGTGTTTCATTCTGAATCGTAAAAGTTTTTTATCTAATGGAACGTCTTAGGATATGGTTTTCAATAATTTGTGATAAATTTCAATTTGTGGACCTCGTGGTAAATTTCACTGCATTGGTGTTCAATAAATGTATTACACGTGATCTGAGAATATGAGCGAGGGATCGAGAAATCTGGCGCAGCCGGTACGTAAGACTGTAAAGGCCGGCTCACGAGACGGGTATTTTCAATAACAAAGGTGAGAACTCGTAGGATGCTTATTGCAAACGCAAGCGGACAAGCGGCATGGAATAAAAGGTGAAATACCTTTATCTGTATGGCACTGGAAGCTGCAGCTAATCGGCGCTTGCTGTGTTCCTAGCCATTGGAAAACATGTATTTAGAACACTTTTCGGAGACTAAAATTTAACTGTTTGTGGTCCAATTTACTTTCCCGGCCAACCAACGGTAAGAGAAGGTAATGTTGTGAACGCGCTACAATATTTTTTTTTGAAATGAAGAAGGAAATAACTATTATTACCAGCTGAAGCTCCAGGATCCTCTGACGCCCGAGTCATTTTTGTCGCAAGCACTTGCGACATGCTATCGCCTAGTAGTTCAAAGGACACTTGAGAATTTCTTATTACATATATCAGCATGTTTGTGGTTTTGTTTTTTTATAGGATTAATCTTGGCCTGTGTCTTCTTCGCCAGTAGTCGCTAAATTATCGTGGCAACAACAATTATTGTCAATACAATTGCGACTAATCGTGAATACATCAATAATTCTCGATTAATCTTATCGTAATCAAATTCATCCCTACTTATTACCATGCCAGCTTTTCTAGCCTTTTATGTCCGCTCTACACGTTGGCCAATATATGTACCATTGCCTATGTCTCCCTCGCTCTTTCACATGAGTTTTCACACGTCAGAGTTGTACCGACTCGCTTCCACCTTGGCGATGAGGCCAAGCATTGGCCAACGTGTATAGCGGGCATTACAGTTTCGTTCGCAAATAATATTAATAATAAAAATAATAATAAAACGCTTTATTCGTACGAAAAGGCGAGCTTATTGCCTTTGCAGATCACCAACGTTTTGTTATTTTAACCCTCACGGGTCAAACTCCATCCGGCGGCCTCTACGTAGAAGTACGAGCCCGGGGTAGGACTGGCCTGCGACCCAGTTTTACCTAGGCATCGACCTTCGGGCGCTCTTAAACGGTTTGCGCACCGTGCGCCGTCAGCCAATCGATTGTGCATTCCGAATTAATGGCGGGGGAGTCTGGAAACAGTATTGTCTCCTATAGAGAGGGGCTAGTTTTTAACCTTACGGCAACTGCTCTTGAAACGACCATTCGACTACCCGATTCCGGGTGAAGAGCCGGGAAAAGGATGTTGTGGTCCCCGATAGATTCGGTAAACAGCGTATTACCGCTACGTAAGGGAGAGGACCATGCAAGCGACCTCGAACCTGTAACCAGTCGGGAGACCGGAGTATGTAATCTGGTTGCAACTGGAAGTAAGGGTGCGAGTGTCGGCCCGCTTGTTGATTAACCTGGTTATCTCTCGGTAAGGCGTTGGTCTCTTACAGGCGAGTGGCGTAACTAGACAGTGAACTTTTTTCGTCCCAAGTCTTCTAAGCTCACCTCACGGGAGATAGAACGATCAAATATCGTTAAAACTTCCTGAGATAACAGGTTCGCCCGTTGTAGTTGACAGCTCTAGTTGTCGCCATTGTCAGCGAAGCCCAGTCGCTTCCTCCTTAGCGACGTGGTCAAGCATTGGCCAACGTGTAAAACAGGTATTTGAGTTGAATCAGCAATACCCCCATCCTTATAAAGTCGGAGTCCATATTTCTGATGCTAATTATTCATGACAATGTATTCAATAGATAAATGGCCATAATTGGAGTGATCAAACAAGATACACGCTACTGAGTTATGATGGCGTTGCTAGCGAGCGTGGCGTCGTTAAGCGCCCGTCTGACGCCACCTATATGCCATGCAAATGCAAGGGAAAAATTGCTCCACTTTGGTGAGAATTTATAACAGTCGCCGGAGCTTAAAATATTCACGACTTGCAACGAGGCCACGCGTGTCCTGTCGCTCGTGCGCATTCTCACAACTATGTGCTTTTAAAATAGTGCACAGATGCATCCAATCTCTCGCTCGTGTGCAATATAAATTAAGACAAATCCATACACTAATCCGATGAAAATCGCGATGAGACTCTGTTGCAATTATTTAGTCACGTTCTTGAAAATAAAACCGGTCAAGCGTGAGTTTTACTTGCACCTCGAAGGTTTAGTACCTCATTAAGATTTTTTGTCACACATTGAATGACTAGAAAAGAAGCTTTAGCAGACCAAAATAACGAAATGTTTAAAAAATAGGTGTACCTACTATGTAATAAACTATAATACAGGTATCACACTTAACAGTGGCGTAACTAAGCCGGTAAAGCCGGTGCGGCCCACGGTAGTTTGGGTGCCCAAAATGGAAATTTAGTCTACTATCGACGTTCCATCCAACTGTTAGGAAGCTAAGGAAGCCGAAAAAGTAACTACATATGTCAAAACTGATCGATGATTTTGCAAAGTGTAAATCAAGAGGAAAACCACTCTAGAATTTCATATACATATATCCATATTTTTATTATATATTAAATAGTTAATTTAAATGTGTAGATATACAAAAATGTTTATACATTTGTAATATAATTACATAATGATACAATAATGATACATAAATACATTGATACAATAATGTGGGTATTTTTATACTCACCAGTTTCACACTAAAAGAAGCACTCAAAACAAATTTATAGAAACTTACATTAATTTGTTTATTTTTCACCAACGTTCAAAGGTGAAGAAATATAATTCAGAAAATAAATTAACAGTAATTAAATGAACAAAACAAATTTAAGAACATATAATATTTTTCGAACATTCTCCCCCAACATTGTTTCTATGTGATCCCGCGTGTCACGCTGAAGTTATTGGGAACTTGTTGAATCCCAATTAAAAACGCCGATTTATAATGTAGCTACAATATAAATTTGTAATGTAGCTGGATATTTTGTAATTATCTATATATATATATATATATATATATATATATATATATATACAAAGTTGGGTTTGTTCGAACACTTATAACTCGAGAACGGATAGACCGATTTTCATGGTTTTTGATTTGTTGTATTTGTCTCCGTCCCGAATGGCAGAATACTATTAAAAACAATAATTGGAAAGTTGGCGAAAAATTAAAATGAAAGAAAAACATTCTCCCATACAAAATGTAAATCCGTGTTTTTCTCATGGTCAGTTGTACGTGGCATGTTCACGTGTCGTAAAATCATCCGCTTTATTTGTTCTTGCGCCGGGACAGCTAGTTATATCATATAAGCTATAATGAATGAAAATAAGTAGGTTCCTGCCTTCGTAGGAAGTAGGAATAATAGGAATAAATACGATTCGTAGGAACTAGGAATTAATAAGTAGAAATGCCTTTTGTTAAATTTGTGCACTCGGGCTCATTTTTTTAGTAACTGACTATTTTTTTAGTAAATAACTGACTATTGAAGAGACTGGGGTCTAGTGAAGTTGATAAAATCCAACAACTCTGCATTTTCTTCGCTTCGAAAACAATGATTACGTTCTGTTCGATTCTACAGCTTCATTACAACATTTTAATTATAAACGCGAACATTGTAAACCTTCATTATGGATTTTCTGAGTAAATAAATAAATAAATGTTTTTTTTCTTCTGTTTCCAGATCCAGCACATATATCAAAGTTTTCCATCGCTCATATCGCTGCCTATATTAGTATATATCACGGTAAACTTCAGCACATATGTGACTGGATCACCTCACATACAAGCGTTTGGATCTCACGTCAGCATTGCAACACCAGCGCATACAGTCTCGCACGGCGTTGGTCACCTCATACCGCAGTTGAATCTATACGAACGAGCAAATCATCGACCCTATAACCATATAAACTCATATTCCTATAAAGGAAACACAGGTATTTGTCTTATATTCATTCTCTATTTCAGCCTCTAGACACAATTCATCGTCCTAAATACCATGGCATATTTATCAACTAGACCTAATCTTGGTCAGGTTAATAAGTACAAAAACTGATTTTGTCGACGGATCTGTCTTCATAAACAGGATAAAAACGAATTTACCGCATGAAGTTTGTAGCACCTGATATTTCGGCGATGATGCCACACTTTACAACGGCGGTTGCAACATCGTCGAAACATCGGGTGCTACAAACTTCACGCACACGAAAAAAAAAAATATTGGATCGATTCTTACATTCTCTTCTCCGTCGTACCCTCATTACTGCGGATCGTGGCCACTAGACAACAGTTTGCCTACGAGACTCCTCCACTTCGACCTGTCTTCTGTATGGCGGGTCGCAGATTGTATTGACCCTTTTGTAACTTCTTTGATGAGGTCGTTTCGTCTGGCGGGTGATCTGCCTCTGCTTCTTCTTCCCTCCACTTGACCCCCGGAGAGCATTTTCTCCAGATTCTCTGGGTTTCACCTGGCAACATGACCGAAGAACTGCAGGACCCTTCTCATACATACGGTGGAGAACCTCACCCTTGCCATTCTTATTTTCCATTGCTGTGACACTTGAGAGTTGCCAACTACTACGGGCGAGCCTAGGAAATTATAACAATATCAGATCATTCTTTCTTCCATGGAGTGAATCCAGAGACTTCAACACAGTCCACTGTCTAGCTACGCCAACAAGCCAGTGAGAGTCTAACGCCTTAGCGCGAGTCACTGGAGGCACAAGTGAAACCAGCGGGCCGACCTCACGCCCCCACTACCGAATTTGGAAGGATTTCTCCGTTCTTCAGTCTGGTCACTAATTCTAAGTCGCTTGCGCGGCCTCTACCTGATTGTTAGCGGTAATTCAATTCGAATTTCTCGCGGACCGATGCGCCCTTTGGACCGTAAATATCGCACAAGATCGGATGACCAACAGACCGTTTCAAAGGTAGCTGACCGACTCAACCACCATCCCACGCTGCTTAGAAAACGTACGTTTCCAAACGCCCTCAGTTATTCGCCGAATCACACAGTCGATTGCCAAACATCTCACGATGCGTAAACCGCCCAGTATCGTCCAAGGTGTTCCCCTCGATTGGAACAAATAATCACCTGTCCACGACACAGACTTCGCAGGGTTCACAACGTCCTTTCCAGGTCAGTCCCTCTTCGAGGAGGCTACCGGATGGGAGATGAACCGTGTGCCGGGTCAAAAATAACAAATAGGTTATCAGGCCCAAGCTGCAGGGAACCGTTCGACACTCCTTTGCTGTTACAATATTATTTGGTTTTGTATTTAATTTGATATTTATTTTAAATGTGTTCGAACTATCTGGCAACTCTCTCAATGCTACGGTTGGCTGTGAGTTTGCTCTTGTAAAATAAGCTCACCATTATTCAAGAGAATTCTTCAATAAATAGTCTTATTAGTATTATTATCCTATTTTGCATTATTCCACCACCTTTTTTCCCTGTCAACCGCCTTCCCGTCTGCTGATATTAACGATGTTTGATCTTATCAACAGCTCACGGTGGTAGCCTAAATTTTAATGGCTACCCGAAAGAGAGGCCCGCAATACCATTTCATTATGGACCGCCGCCAGTGAGCTCGTTCAGTTCCACCACATTTTATCCTGGTATACAGACATGTAAGGAGGTTACTTATATGCAGCAATAACTTTGCATGGCGCACTGCATATAACTCGCATAATTAAGCACATTGTATATTTCAGCACCGGCATTAATACTATGAATAATGTGAAACGGCTTGATTTGTTTGATTTCTTGGAATGCCTCCTTAGTAACTGCAACTGTCATAACATTTAATGAATTTAGAGTGAGCCCTCTTGTCCATGCACGTTTCTTTCGCCGTGAAAATCCACGGTTAATTTGCCGTGTCGTCAGTGGAGGATGGATCACTGTGGAAGCTTGTCCACGGACAGTGTGGAAACACAGCACGGCGCAGCCGCTGTATGCACTATTTCCTCCTCGGCGAGACGTGGTTATTTACGGCGAATTTTGTATCAGTGTTGTATAGCAATGTATGAGAGCTTGTCGATGGAACCGGACATTTTCACGGCGGACAATTATTGCATCACCTTGAAGTTGTCTACAAAATGTATGTACCTACGTAGCGCGTCGTATGGCGAAATACCGCGCAGTGGACAACTGTAAACAACTTCTAGGTGACCCAATAATTGTTTGTTTGTTTGAAAAGCTTTATTGCACACACAAATGAATACAATGTGGTGGGCCTATTGCTAAGTGGCAATATCTTCCGACCATACCGCCAGGGTTATTGTGACTAAAGGTTTATGTGGCCAAATTGATTTACAAGTAATAAATGAATACACTTACATAATAGTCACCATAGTATAAAATATAACAGTGATTAGTAACGTATGCCAACTCGATATTGAAGGGAGGAGTGGAATATAAGGACAAGCAAAGGAGACGGGAGGGGAGGGGGGTATTCATGAGTTGAATAAATGTCTCTTTAAAGATGTTTTAAACCCGCTCAGGTTTTCTGGTTGTCTTATCGGTAAAGGCACGGAATTCCACAGTCGGGCCGCCTGCACTGCGAGTCCGCCGTGAAAACGATACAAGAGTGATCCGCCCTAATAGACAAGCTTCCATCGTGATCCATACCTTACTGACGACACGGTGAATCAACCATGGATTTTCATCACGAAAAAAACGTGTGTGGACAAGAGGGCTGAGTGTGAAAGAGTGTAAGCGACAACAGCGAATAAAAAGGGGATTGGAGGGCGTTTATAAACTACGAAGTGCTGTGGAGGGGTATTCAATTCAATTTATTTCTGCTCCAGTAGGTAGACTTTCCTACACTTGCGTTATTGCGTCTAAAATTGTAAGTAATATTATTAATTAAGAAATATTATATTAACTAGCGTGATAGTTGTGACAATATAAATTGATTTAAGTAATTTATAATCGGTTTGAAAACCATTAATAAATCGAAATAATCTAATAAAGAAAATTGCTGTTTAAATAAAAATCAAGTCAATAATATGATAATCATGAAAATAGATAATCGTATACTAAAAATATCAACATTTAAATTAAATCTCAAATCTAGAAATATAACCGTCGTCGATAAAAATAAAAAATACGCTCTTTGGCAGAGTTAATTATCAGGAATTTTCCATTATTTTACATTGGGATGCTCTTGGAATATGAATTCAGCATTATCCAAATATCGTCATATACTGGATTCTTGACTAAGCCATTAAATAATAATTTTTCGAATTGGTTCTCTCTAAGACTTCTGATATGCGTTGGGACCTTATTATAATAACACAGGCTTTGGTGTAGGAAACTGTTGCGGATCTTGCTAAGCCGATGCCGACTAAGATGTAGATCAAATTTATTTCTAGTATTGTGTTGATAGAAATCGCTATTCGCCGGGACCTCCGATATAGGCCCAGAACATTAGGCCATTTGTTATCAAAGTATGGAAATAAGCAAAGTAGACGGATTTAGCAGCCTAAAAGCCGCATAAATTTATAATCTTTTTTATTGCGTAAAAAGCCCTACACAGCTTTTTACTAAGCTCTCCTAAGTGATCGGACGATCTGCAACCCTAGGAATTTAGTAGAAAGGACATTTTCCAATTCGTCTGTTTCAAAGAATAAGGCTAGAAGTTATTTGAGTCGGACAGCCGTAAAGAAAAAACACATTGTTTTAGATTTCGAAACATTCAACGAGAGTCTATTAACTTGGAACCAGGTAGCAAGTCTATTTAGCGTTTCATTAATCCTTTTTTCAAGCGTTTCATTAATCCTGTTGTTTATATAAACCAGAAAAAGAAAGGGGCTGAGTATAGAACCTTTAGGAACACCTTTGGAAATACTTTGTGGGGTGCTTTTGCTACTTCCGACTCGCGTAATCTGGGTACGATCTTGTAAGTAGGACTGTATGAGCGCTAGTTCCCTATTCCTATGTATGTACGATCATTCATTATATAGGGTATTGGATTGCGTACTATGTGTTGACAGCTAGGATTTTACTACGTAACGCAACGTGTAGATGGCACTCATAGCTCCAAACATTCATTAATCTACTTTTATGTTCAGTAGCCCAATAAATGGCGTCCTAAACACGCCGTTGCGGTATTCTTTTTCAAAATAAAATAATAATAATATAATAACAAACGATATCGTTTCTTCGTGAACTAAACTAGGAATATGAAATGAACTGTTGTCGATTTGCCCACACCAAAACTACTTGTCGAACTTATAGACGCCAGAATAAGTTTGAACACATTTTGTGCGGTGTTAGATTTAGCAGCATTACCTTCGGTGGGTAGTTTTAATCCGGAAAAGTGACAACCATTCATTACACATTCCACTCTGACGTACTGCTCTGTCTCGTTCACACGAACTAATTTCCGATTTTAGTTCAAGAGAAACGCAATCCAGCCCAATATAGTTAGTTACAAACTTACAGGGTTAGTCTTTATTAATGAGCATCCGTCCAGTAGTCGATTCTGTACATAAAAATAATAAAGGAAATTAGGGAAAAAAGTGGATTCTGTACATGAAACTAATGGAGGAACTTGGATAAAAAACAGTTTTTTTTATTTTGTTGTGATATTATGTTTTATTATAGAAGATTATTCTATACACAAAAAAACTGAGTTTAAAATGTTCTAGAAGTTTTTTGAATTGGACTTTGTTACTGAGGAAAACTATACGTTACTTTCGGATATTCAGTATTGTTTTGCTCAGTAACAAAGGCTTAAATCAAAAAACTTGCAAATGATTTTCGACTAAGTTTTTTATGTGGAATATATGTTTCATATATACACAAACTACTATATTTCATATATACACAAACTACTTAATGTCAACAAAATTAATTTTAAAAAAAGTGCATTAAAAAGAAAGTTTTACGGTTTAGTTTTTTGACACCACCTCAGGTACTCACAAATAAAAACTGTCACTGTATAACTGCTTCTTACATAAAACCCCAAAATATTGTTGGAGAAATAAATAATCTAGATAAATATGCTAAATAAACACTGACATTAATATTGGGTTATATTACAAATGTACCGCAAGTAAAGTTCAGTAAAGTCTGGAACGGGCGCATATTTATAAGTCGAGTAAGAATTGAATGTGTGCATGTGCTTGAGCCATAAACATAGGTCGAGTACATAGTGGGCCCAATTGCGTTTCTTTGTGAATTAAAATTGGAACTTAGTTCAACCAAACAAGACAGAGCAATACGTTACTACGGAATATGAAATGAACTATCGTCGATATTCCCGCCTTAGATTTACCTGCTTTATCTTCGGTGGGTAGTTTTAATGCTGAAAAGTGTCAAAAGTTTATTTCACATTCCGCTTTGATGTAATTTCTGATTTTAATTCAAGAAGAAACCCAATCGATCCCAGTGTTTATCCACAGGTCGAGGTCGCGCCAGATTTCTCGGTCTATCGTTCACATGCTCAGATCACAGTTATTGCATTTATTGAACATCAATGCACTGAAACCAAATAGGGATAACAGTCATTTAAAGGATTAGGATTTCTATCCCTTTTTGGTTTCAGAGCATTAGTGATCAATAAATGCAATAAGTGTGATTTAAGCATATTGGCGAGGGACTAAAAAATCTGGCACGGCCTGTACATAGTTATTTATCCAGTACTGAGTATGAGTATGATAGTGACAAGGAATAAAAGCATCTCGTTAATAAAACAGTAACTGTAGATTTTGTGTATATAAACTCATACTAACGGATTAACCAACGAATCGACAAACGCGCAACCTTGTCTCCAATATTGTTAAAAATGTTTCAGATAAATATGACTACCGAGGAACGCCAGTGTTGCCGCCATCGCCGTACCAATCGAACTCGCCGAATCCTGAATCGCTTTGGCCCGAAGGTCTCTATATACCGGCCAGCTTACCAACGACAATAGTAGGACCTGAAGCATTACACAATGGACAAATATCAATACACAGAATTTCAGCAAAACAGGACGGTGGGTAAACTAATCTTCATAGTACAAAATGATGAAAATATCAAGTCGGAAAATATAAATTTCTTGCTAATTTCATCTAAAACATTGGCTCAAAAAAAAAAAACTTTAAAATTTTCGACTGTTGAAATGTTCCATTCGCAGATGTAATGCATTGGGAGAAACTGGCCAATCAGCTGCTGGATCATCAATTTGTAAGTAACGAAAAAATAATAGGGTGGATGGAAAATTGGTAGAAGGATCAGCGGTGGTTGTTTGTGAGCGGGAGAGTTGGTTTCTATTTTTGAAAAATTACCATGATTTTTGCGTTTGTGTAATTTTTGTGGGAATCATTGAATTGTAACAAATATTTTTATTAAATCAACAGCTTGGGACAGCGCCATCTTTTGTCGATATTCAAAAATTCTTGTACTTTATTTTAAGGTCAGGTGTAGTTAAGGTAAACCGACCCAATTCCGATGGTTCGTCGATATTCAAATGTACAGTGGGTGTTCAAATTATTATAGTGATGCACTAAAATATATACTTATTTGCATTTTTCTAAATTATTATATTTTTTAACTGCGCTTACTTAAAACCCCCATGATATTTATTGCAACGAAACTATATAAAAGTATAATTTATCCTATTATTAAATTTAATATATATTCTAGAATTACCATGATCAACTTAAGTATATAAAGATTCTTTTCCCTGAAAATATCTGCACACTTAAAACTGGATGATTATAGAATCCATAAATCTGAATCAGTACATTCAGAAACAGGAGTTATAAAACGGATGTTTAAATTATTATACTCAAGCATACATTTCAGTAACAAATTGCATTTTTCAAAATATTATACTTCTAAACTAATATAAATCCTGTGATATTTATTGTAACAAATGTATATAATATTTAATATCATTAAATTTAATAAATTCTGTAATTACCATGATCAAGTTAAGTATATTAAGAAGACTTTTTTTTGAAAATGGTCTTTTAAAGAAAAATATATCTCAATTTGTAATAAAATATATATTTTGGTGGTGTATTATATGAGTATACTCAAATGTATCTTATACATCATACTAATTACGAATGTCCTATTACAAAACGAGATATATTTTTTTCTTAAAATTACTATCTTCAGAAAAAAACATATAAAGATCTTTAACTCATCACGGTAATTCTAGAATAAATTCAATTTAATAACAGCAGGTTTAATATACTTTTGTTACAATAAATATCACTGGGTTTAGTGTATAATAGCTTATACATTATATATTTTGTATAGTATATTTTGAAAAATTCAAATTAGTACTGAATATAATCATGTACCATATGCTTGAGTATAATCATTTGAACATCCGCTATAACTCCTATTTCTGACTTTACAGATCCAAATTTTTTCGATTCTTCAATCATCCGATTTTAAGCATGCAGGTGTAGATTTAGTAAATATTATGTATTTTTATTATAGGAAAATAGATTGTAAATAGGTCCGGTATGCTGCAATTCGGACTCAAAAATATCTAATTCGAGAGAAAAACCGCACTGGCGGCCTGGCCTCGGCGGCCAACGAGATACTGCTAAAAGTATGAAAATGCATATGAGCGTGTGCGCTCATGCGCGTTTTCATACTTTTAGCAGTATTTCGCTAGCCGCTGCGCCCAGGCCGCCAGTGCACGCCGTGGTTATGGCCCGCTTAAATTAGACCAATGGTTTTGTATGGGAAAAATCACCAATGATTGTATTAATTGCTATTAAATTATCGTTGAACAATTACTTTTAATAAATACTCATAAAGGGAATGCTATTATATAAAACTTAACTCCACCAGAACAGAGGTTAGAAATCGTAGAATGCATAAATTCCATTAACTCGTGCCCGCATAATATTAATTCTTAATTAATTGGCTAAAGGGTTGACAATTAAATGTTTATAATACATGTTCATATGCAAATATTGGGCCCAATTGCGTTTCTTCATGAACTAAAGTCGGTATTGGTTCATGCCAGCGAGACAGAGCTATTTGTTAGAGTGCGATATAAAATGAACAGTCGTCGCTTTTCTAGCTTAATACTACCAATCCAATATAAAGCGGCATAATCTAAGACTGGACGAAATGTTTTCAAACCAATTCAGATGGTTTTATGTTCAGGCGACGCTATTGGCTAACACAAATTTGACTTTTTCTTGTCATAGGCGAGGGGGGAAGCCGAGGAGGGAGACGAAACTGTGGAGTGCAACTTATTATTTTTCAAAGCCATCTATCGGTATACTGCCGAACCACTTGGTTACGCGCGAGCCGCGATGTAATGGCGTATTTACACGTGTCGATTTTCGCCGTGCGGCTAATCGCTTCACGAATCGACTCACAAAGCCGCATCGCCACCCCATTTACACAGGTGACTGAAATCGCATGCGACTAAGTCATTATCTTCGAAAATGTTGAGCAGAACAGGTGTTTTACGTGCCTGTATCGAAATTATTAGTAAATTAATTAAGTACTCAAGATTTGTTCGAAGAACAAAGAAAGAAGAAGAATAAGAAGAAGGAAATAAGAAAACGTAAATTTTGGGTACGCGGGT
Organism: Micropterix aruncella; assembly: GCA_944548615.1. Taxonomy (NCBI): domain Eukaryota; kingdom Metazoa; phylum Arthropoda; class Insecta; order Lepidoptera; family Micropterigidae; genus Micropterix; species Micropterix aruncella. Next base: position 29,932,203 of record OX155950.1, read on the forward strand.
GGATTTCTCGATGCAAGCTATTGGGTGCTTAGGATTCTTTATTGGTGGAATGGAGTTCAGAAGATCCTGATTATTTTGAAAAAACGATTAAGAATGTCTACAGACCAGTTTGAGATTTTACTACATAAAGTTACTACGCTTGTCCAAAAATGTGATACTAATAAGTGTGAGGCGCTTTCAACGAAAACTAAGTTGGAAATAACCCTGAAGTTCTTGGCTAGCGGTGATAACTACTCAAGTCTTGCAGAGTCATTTAGAGTTCCAAAATGCACGATTTCTATATTTTTAAAGGATGTATTGGATGATATATATAATGTTTTACAAGAGTATGTTACGGTAAGTGAAAGTCATAATTAATTAATTAATCGTAATGCTTTTATTAAATATCACAATAATCATTTTGCAAAGTATTTTCATCCAAACATGATTTAAGAGCTTGAGATAGAATATCGACGTTCACTTCGTATTGTTGTCCAGAATTTTCTTGTGTTGGTAGTAAACAGCCTTCAAAATAGTCTTCTTCATTATCGAGGTGACGAGAAACTGAGGGTCCGTAATTCGACGTACCGCGTGTATATTCTAAGGTTGAACTCGAAGGTCTAAAAGTTGAAAGGTGGCGAGAAGTTGAGGGTTTGGGAGTCGAAGTATAGCGTGTATCTGAGAGTGAGCTCACAGGTCTAGGAGTTTGATGAGAATTAATGTTTTTAAACCTTTCTTGTGACAAATAGTAGTAGTAGTAGTAGTAGATGGAGTGGGGGGCTTGTTTCCAGCCCTTGATGTCACCTAGATCTGTAAGGTCTTTTGTAACTACCCACTGTGTGGTTAGGTCAATTGTCAGCTAGTAGCCCGGTACTTCTTACCAGACTAAGTAGGTCACTGACCTTCAAGTTGGGCAGATCGCTGGGTTCGAGAAAGGCTCGTCCCAGTAAACTGTGTCTTTTGGCGGCGAGCCCTGGACAGCGGCCAACAATGTGTATGCTGTCTTCAGGTTCCTCGCCACATATTCGGCAATCCTTGCTCTCGGTCAAGCCAAGGTTGAATAGATGAGCTCTAAGGGTCGTGTGTCCGGCGAGGAGACCGATAGTGGTTCTAAGGTTCTTCTTGCTCATGTCAAGTAGGGCCTTGGTTTTCTTCTGTAGTGGTTGCTCCATCATGGCTTTTGCCTGGCGACATCCCTGACTCTGTTTCCAGGAAGCCCGATGTTCCTGCTCCAAGCAGTCCCTGATGATTTTCTTACCTGTAGCGAAGGGGACCCCTACAGCTGGCTCCACTGGGCAATCCAGTGTGCCCAGTTTTGCCAGTCTATCGGCCTCTTCGTTTCCGGGTATGCCTTGGTGACCCGGTATCCACATTAGGGTGATTTTGTTGGATTTTCCCAATTTGTTGAGCTCCTGCATGCAGTCCCAGACCACAGAAGATTCTGTGGTGGCTTTAGCCAGAGCGTCCAGTGCTGCTCTGCTGTCAGAGCAGATGAGGATTTGTCTGTTTTTTACCTCAAGTCGACTTTGTAGTTTTATGCATTCCAATATGGCAAGTACCTCGGCTTGGAAAACCGTAGCGTATTGTCCAAGGGGGATGCTGATTCTGTGGTTGGTTTTGGGTCCGTACACGCCTGCCCCAAAACGTCCATTTGTTCCTGAGCCGTCGGTGAACCAGGCGTCTGCGTTGTGGCTTTGAAGCCACTGCGGATTTTTCCATTCTTCCCTGGTGGGGATTAGGATTTTATAGGATTTCTCTACCGAAAATTTTTTCCGTAGTCGATCCTGGGTCAGAGTGAATGGGCTTTTGTGGAGGAGGTTTAGCTCAGGATGATTGTGCCCTCCACGCTTCCACTCGCCCAAACACTTCAGTCTGTATGCTGTAAGTCTGGCGGAGTGGATGATGAGCTTGTCCAGAGGCGGGCAGCAGAGTGCCACCTCTAATCCCGCTGTTGGGGTGGTCTTCATGACGCCAGTTGCAGCCCTCAGGTAGTTACCTTGAAGGCTTTTAAGCATTTTTACTGTCTCAAGCTTTTTCACCCTGGACCACCAGACTATTGCAGCATAGGTTAGTCTAGGCAGCAGTACTGCCCTGTAGAGCCATAAGGCGACCCTGGGTTTGAACCCCCAGGTTTTTCCCATGACTCTTTTGCACGTCCACAACGAGGCATAGAAGGTTGTTCTCTTGCGCTCGAGGTGGTGCTTCCAATTGAGCTTTGGGTCTAGATAGACTCCAAGGTATTTAACTACTGTAGCGTATTCTATCTCCTTATCCCAGAGCTTGAGACACTCAACGGGTTCGGGTTTGTATTTTCTGGTGAAAATCATGGCCTTAGTCTTGCTTGGATTAGCGGATAGACCTCTGGCCTGGCACCAGTCTTGGGTGGTCTTAAGTGCTTTGTCCATGAGCTCCTTAAGTATTGATAGGAAGTTTCCTCTGACTACTATGGCCACGTCATCAGCGTAGCCGTAGACAGAGAGGCCTAGGTTTTGTAGATCTATTAGGAGTTCATCTACAACGATGCTCCACAAGAGGGGGGAGATGACTCCACCCTGTGGACAGCCCTTAGCAGGGATTCCCGTGATGGAGGTGTCGCCTTGATAGACGGTCAGATTCCTATTTGATAGCATACTCAATGTCCAGTCAATAATGGTCTCTGGTATTCCTCGTCTGTGCATAGCGTTTTTTATAGTTGCATATGATGTGGTGTCAAATGCTCCTTCGATGTCCAGGAATACTCCCAGAGCGTAACCTTTCGCCGCTAACTGTGTCTCTATTGTGCTCACCAGGTGATGTAGGGCAGTGTCCGTAGATCTGCCCTCCCTATAGGCATACTGAGCATCAGCAAGCGGTTGAAGAGCTAGGTGGTTGTTTTTCAAGTAGCCGTCAACTAGTCTCTCCAGTGATTTCAGGAGAAAGGAGGTGAGGCTAATGGGTCTGTAGTCTTTGGCAAAGATGTGGCCGTTCCTGCCTGCCTTTGGAATGAACGTGACTCTTGCGCTGCTCCAGGCATGAGGGACATGTCTGAGGGCTATGCTCGCTCTGAGTACCTTTGTTAGAGGGCCCAGCAGCTGGCTTAACCCTTTTTGTAGTAGGACTGGGTATATTCCATCCGGTCCAGGTGATTTGTAGGGGTCGAAGGTGCTCACGGCCCATTCTACTGCTTTTGGATTAACTATCTTGGCTGCAAGGGCCCACTCCCTGGGCTTGTGGAGCCTCTTGGAGTTCTCCCCTGCGGCAATTGGGTGTGAGGATTCCTGGAAGCCCGGAAAGTGTGTTTCCATTAGGAGCTTCAAGGTTTCCTTGGTGTCGCTTGTGTGTCCCCCCTCTGGTCGTTTAAGGCATCCCAGCTGGGGGCGGTTGTTGGAGCTGAGGATCTTGTTGAGCCTGGAGGCTTCGGAAGCTGTTTCCACGCTCTCACAAAAGTCCCTCCAGCTTCTTCGTTTGGCTTTAACAATGGCCTTGTTGTATTCGTTTCGGGCGTTTTTGTATTCCTCCCAAAGATGTTGCGAGTTAGTGTTGTGATTTCTCGCCCTATTGAAACACCTTCTCAGCGTAAGCCTGAGCTTGGTCAGCTCTGGGTTCTACCATGGGACCTTTTTTGAGAGGTTTTTTTGTTTCAAAGGGCAATTCTGCTCGTAGGCGTCTATAACGGCATTAGACAGTGATAGTGCAGCTGTTTCTAGTTGCTCTTTGGTGTGGAATCGATTCGGAACCGTGGTGAGCTTGATAGCCAGGTCCCTATCGAATCCTTCCCAGTTGGTATTTCTAGGGTTGCGAGCCCACTGAATTTCCAATGAGTGCCGAAGCGTTAGATGGATCTGCCTATGGTCCGAGCCTGAGGGTTCATCTGAGACCCTCCAGTCTTGAACCAGGTCGGCCACTTCTTTTGTGCAGATCGTGATGTCCAGTACCTCCTGTCTTCTTGAGTCTATGAAGGTAGGTTCTGTTCCTCTGTTGAGGATGGTGAGTTCATTGCCTAGGATAAAGTCATGCAGGCTTACCCCCCTCGGGTTTATGTGGGAACTACCACAGCACACGTGGTGGGAGTTCGCATCGCAACCCAGAAGGAGTTGGAGCCCGCGTTGTTTCGCATATGTCACTAGGTTGGTTATATCTTCTTGCGGTGGCAGGTCAGTGGAGTCATAAGGCATGTATGCTGACCCAATGAGTAGATCCACCGTTCTGTCTCCTGTCAAGTTGATTTTTGTTAAAACGACCGTTAGGTCATCGCCGCTGAGTTGTGGCAGAAAAGTGGCTGTGACGCCCTTAGTGACCACGCAGGTCCTGAGTTTCCGAGTCGGTTGGGCCTTATGAATGGTTCCGCAACCTCCTAATCCACTTATAGTATCCCTAACAATCCAAGGTTCTTGGATTAGTGCTATACTTGTCTGCGCCACAGCCATGCTCCTGGTTAATATCGCCGAGGCGCTTTTGCTGTGGTGCAAGTTGATCTGGATTATGGGGACTTTTAGGTGGTTCATTTTGCTGTACCTCCTTCCGTTCCCTCCACTGCGTCCGACTCCTTCCTATGCTTATTATCGAGCAGCCTTACGGATGCCCGTGCTAGCCCACAGTAGGGTCGGAAGTTGCAGGCCCTGAGAGTGGCCAATGAGGAGTCGCTCACCAGACAGGCGAAGTGGACGCTCGAGGCATCCTTCTTCGTGCTCCCCCTAGCGACGGCCCACCCATCGGTCTTCAGACCTGGGTTTTGCCTGTCGAGGAGTAGAAGTACTTTCTCGACAGTGTACTTGGGCTCCTCCACGTGGACCACCACTCGATGGCGTTTGGGCAGCTCATCGACCGGCAGCACACACACGGATTCACCTTGGACGAGTAAGTCCGTGGAAAGGCTTCTGAGCCAGTTCCCCGTCTCCTCATCTGCGCACGAGAAGACGATTGCACCGTCCCTCTCCCAGCTGCCGGTAAAGGATGGTGTTTTAGTGCCAACAGGAATTTCCATGATGGCGTCCACAATCTTGTCCCGGATGGCTTCTATGTCGCCGGCTTCAAGTTTTTTGTCAGGGTAGCCCCTTATTATGAGGGCTAGCCTGAGGAGTCCTTTTGTGGCCTGGGCGTAAGAACCTTGGTCGGAGACTTTCGGTCTTTTCCCTGTCGCCTGATGGGAGGGGCTTGGGGTGTTTGGCCCTTGTCTGGGGCGTTTAGGAGCCCCAGGGGCCTCTGCAGTCCCGTCCTCCGGCTTAGACTTAGCACTGGAGGCTCGGGGGTTAGCAGTTAGCCCCTCTCTCATCAGTTTTTTGTAGCGACGCCTTGCGGCGCCGTTATATCTAATGCGGGTTTTGGGTGGGCTTTTTGATGGGCCCGCCCCCGCGTTGGGTGCCTCCTGTGGTTCGCTTTGAGACAAAGCCACCCCCTGGAGTGCTTCAATTAAGTTTATTTTTGGTGGTGTACTGTTAATTTGATCCATTTTTGTTCCCACGAGTTCCGCGGTAGTGCGATATCACCCGGACAGAGCCGCGTATGACCGGGGCTTGGCTTATACTACCCGGAGGACGCCCGGTATCCGGGAGGCACCGTAAGAGACGCAACACTCCCTGCGCCATGCGGCCATTAGCACGGTAGCTTACACCTCGGCTTGGAGAGTTGGTCCGCGGTGGGGCCTTCCACACACAGTGTATTAGCCACCACTACCCGAAGAGCACCCAGCCTCGGGTATCATCCCTCGAGCCGGGGTCCCTTCGGGCGTTCTCCTATCCGCCACCTGGAGACGCGCCCGGTTGGTGCTCAGCCGCCGGGTTGTGACAAATAAGTATTAATAAAATTTTGACAAATAATAGCATTTGCTAATGGTAAACCACGTAATTGGTTTGCCACATGTTGACCAAATGTATCAAATTCATCATGACGGATACTTTGAGCTAAAGATTTCAATCTCCCGACTGCTTCTAAAACAGGCGGGTCTTTATTTTGGGCACGCTCCGTACGTTTCTTTGGAGACAAAAACTTTTGTTTTTCTGCAGGCTCAGTGTTAGATCCTTGTCCCAATTCATCAAAATATGATGACGCATCGCTGTTTGTATTCACCGCTGAATCCTCGCTATCTTTTCCCTAAAACAAAAAAATAAAAAGTTCTTTTGTTTTAGGTGCCATCCACAAGAGATCAATGGATGAAAATACAGAAAGATTTTTTTGATTGCTGGCAATTTTCTTTCTGCTGTGGGGCTCTTGACGGGAAACACGTCTTAATACAAAATCCACCACACGGAGCTTCCGACTATTATAATTACAAAGTGCTATAGTGGATGCACATTACCGTTTCATATCTTATATAGATGTCGGAACTAATGGACGCATGAATGACTCGCATATTTGGAAAAAATCAACATTCTACAATGCTCTTCTAGCCAATAATTTGGAACTGCCTAATAAAGCCGTTTTCGTTGGTGATGATGCTTTCCCTTTGGCAACAAATATAATGAAACCATATTCAAGACATGATGGTTTGGTACACAAATAAAAAGCGTTTAATTACAGACTATCAAAAGCACGCCGAATTGTAGAGAATGCCTGTGGTATAATGGCTTCACGGCTCAGAGTATTCATAAAACCTTTATGACTTAAAACGGCAGTTCCAAATTATTAGCTAGAAGAGCATTGTAGAATGTTGATTTTTTTCCAAATATGCGAGTCATTCATGCGTCCATTAGTTCCGACATCTATATATATGAAACGGTAATGGGCATCCACTATAGCAAACGACACCACACTATAACCGCCTTTGTAATTATAATAGTCGGAAGCTCCGTGTGGTGGATTTTGTATTAAGACGTGTTTTCCGTCAAGAGCCCCACAGCAAAAGGGAAATTGCCAGCGATCAAAAAAATCTTTCTGTAGTTTCATCCATTGATCGCTTGTGGATGGCACCTAAAACAAATAAAACTTTTTTTTTTGGTTATAGGGAAAAGAAAGCGAGGATTCAGCGGTGAACACAAACAGCGATGCGTCATCATATTTTGATGAATTGGGACAAGGATCTAACACTGAGCCTGCAGAAAAGAAATAAAAGTTTTTGTCTCTTAAGAAACGTACGGAGCGTGCCCAAAATAAAGACCCGCCTATTTTGAAGCAGTCGGGAGATTAGAATCTTTAGCTCAAAGTATCCGTCATGATAAATTTGATACATTCGGCCAACATGTGGCAAACCAATTACGTGGTTTACCATTAGCAAATGCTATTATTTGTCAAAATTTTATTAATACGTATTTGTTACAAGAAAGGCTCAAACACATTAATTCTCATCAAACTCCTAGACCTGTGAGCTCACTCTCAGATACACGCTATACTTCGACTCCCGAACCCTCAACCTCTCGCTACCTTTCAACTTCCAGACCTACGAGTTCAACCTTAAAATATACACGCGATGCATCGAATTCCGGACCCTCAATTTCTCGCCACCTCGATAATGAAGAAGACTATTTTGAAGGCTATTTACTACCAACAACAATACGAAGCGAACGTCGATATTTTATCTCAAGCTGTTAAATCATGTTTGTATGAAAATACTTTGCAAAATGATTATTGTGATCTTTATAATAAAAGCATTACCATTAATTATGACTTGCACTTACCGTAACATTCTCTTGTAAAACATTATATAGGTATAGCATACAATACATCCTTTAAAAATAATGGTGCATTCTTTAAATCTAAATGTCTCTGCAAGTCTTGAGTAGTTATCACCGGTAGCCAAGAACTTCCAGGATTATTTCCAATTTAGTTTTCGTTGAAAGCGGCTTACGCATATTAGTATCACATTTTTGGATAAGCGGAGTAACTTTGTGTAGTAAAATCTCAAACTGATCTGTAGTCATTCTTAATCGTTTTATAAAATAATCAGGATCTTCTGAACTCCATTCCACCAATAAAGAATCCGAAGCACCCAATAGCTTGCGTCGAGAAATCCACCCGCGTACCCAAAATTTAAGTTTTCTTCTTTCCTTCTTCTTTTTCTTCTTCTTTCTTTGTTCTTCGAGCAAATCTTGAGTAATTAATTTACTAATAATTCGATACCGGCACGTAAAACATCTGTTCTGCTCAACATTTTCGAAGATATGACCTAGTCGCATGCGATTTCAGTCACCTGTGTAAATGGGGTAGCGATGCGGCTTTGTGAGTCGATTTATGAAGCGATTAGCCGCACGGCGAAAAACGAACCGTGTAAACACCCCATTATCATGCAGACATTAGCGGCCGCCACACGTAGAGTTCGGACTGCGCATCTAGGACTGCGTTCCGAACGGTGGATAGATCCGCACGGTTTTGACTGCGGATCAAACTGTCGTGTTAAATTTTGAGTAAAAGGTGACCACAGTTTGGATCGCGGTCTGATCTAAGATTCCACGCTAACTGCAGTCCGAACTGTACGTGTAAACATTTTTTGAGAGTTTAGACTGCAGTTTAGACTGGCGCGTGGAACGTTATAAATTTTAACAGTTTTTAGCAGTAGTAAGAAATAGCGGCCGCCACACGTAGAGTTCGGACTGCGCATCTAGGACTGCGTTCCGAACTGTGGATAGATCCGCACGGTTTTGACTGCGGATCAAACTGTCATGTTAAATTTTGAGTAAAAGGTGACCACAGTTTGGATCGCGGTCTGATCTAAGATTCCACGCTAACTGCAGTCCGAACTGTACGTGTAAACATTTTTTGAGAGTTTAGACTGCAGTTTAGACTGGCGCGTGGAACGTTATAAATTTTAACAGTTTTTAGCAGCAGTAAGAAAAGGACACTCGCTTGATCATCGCATTAGCTGGATTTGTAGTTAGCTTCAACAACCGAAAAAAACGGCGAATGTGGGTAAAACAATATAGACGAAGATATGGACATTTACCTATGTTAAGTGAGAGAAAGTTATCCAGAAGATTTTAAAAATTGCCTAAGAATGGATAGTAATGATTTTGATTGTTTATTGGGAATGGTACGCCACAAAATCACAAAGCAAGATACAGTAATGAGAATGCTCCTCTTAAATTTTGCAGAATGCTCCTCTTAAATTTTGTATTTTTTTGTAACAAACTCGCGCTATGCTTATGCAAATCCTATTTTCTTACAAAAATCTACAAGTTCGTCATAAGCGACGTTTTGCATATTGATATTACTGTAGTCTTTACTTTTTATCTTCCACCGGCATGGATGTTCACGGAATAAACGAATAAATTACGTAATAGTTTCCGTACTCCAAACAGACATGTTTTGTTTTTGACGCAGATCAAACGTTTTGACGCATATTGACGTTTACACGTGATGCGCGCGCAAAACTGTGACGATATGCGTACGCGTCGACATGCCAGATCAAACTGCCAACAGCCGAGTGTCAAATGCGTCTACACGTGCGTATCGGAACGAGGGATGGAACGGCGCGTGGTGTTTCCCGCGGTTCGAACTTTACGTGTGGCGGCCGCTAATGGATACTCGTTTAATCATCGCGTTAGCTGGATTTGTAGTTAGGTTAGGTTCAACAACCGAAAAAACGGCGAATGTGGGTAAAACAATAGAGACGAAGTTATGGACGATATAGACGAACCAATATAGACGAACCTATGTTAAGTGAGTTAAGAGAAAGTTATCCAGAAGATTTTAAAAATTGCCTAAGAATGGATAGTGATGATTTAGATTGTTTATTGGGAATGGTACGCCACAAAATCACAAAGCAGGATACAGTAATGAGAATGCTCCTCTTAAATTTTGTATTTTTTTTTGTAACAAACTCGCGATTTGCTGATGCAAATCCTATTTTCTTACAAAAATCTACAAGTTCGCCATAAGCGAACGTTTCGCATATTCCTATTACTGTAGTCTTTACTTTTTATCTTCCACGGGCATGGATTTTCACGGAATAAACGAATAAATTGCATAATAGCTTCCGTACTCCAAACAGACCTGTTTTGTTTTTGACGCAGATCGAACGTTTTGACGCAGATTGACGTTTACACGTGATGCGTGCGCAAAACTGTGACGATATGCGTACGCATCGACATTCCACTTTACAGATCAAACTGCCAACCGCCGCGCATCAAATGCATCTACACGTGCATATTGGAACGAGGGATGGAACGGCGCGTGGTGTTTCCCGCGGTCCGAACTTTACGTGTGGCGGCCGCTTTTGAATGCGACGCGTCGATCGCTCGAAAATATTAAAATTTGCTACATTGAAACTCACCGTTCTGATTCTGTCAGCCCTATTACATTTTTTTAAATGCATTATTGGATGCTAATGAATATTTCTTCCCCATGTTTTGTGATCGATTCCAAGTTAGCACCTTTTTGCAAAATAATATCTTGAAATAGATCGCGTTAAACAGTAAAAATAAGCGACGTAGCGCCTAAAGCATTACCGCCGCAGCTTGCTGCCACGCACGGACTGGACTTGCCAAGGGAAAGTCGAGCGGGTCGCTATACATTGAAGGACTATTTTTGCTTGTGCAGTATGACATTCTACTGAAATTGCGATTGACAAAAAAATTTTTTTTTGGTTTTTTGGAAGATTGTAATGGAAAAAGTAAAATAATTAAAAATAAAGCAATGTTACATTTTGAACATTTACTTCGTTCTTATTACCAACATGGTTTCAAGTTGCTAACCCTTATAGATTCCAAGAAAAATGCTATTTACAAAAAAGTGATGACTTCAGATTTTATTTATTTTTATTAAGAAAAAAATCTAAACATTAAAATTCGACATCGTAGTATAAAATATTGAAATTTTTCCTACAAGACTCATATTTTTATTATTATTTAAATGTTCTCGGGAGTCACGTAAATTTGATCGCAAAATGTCAGTTTTTCACTGTTTGGGAGAGGTAGTCACCTTCAGTAGGTAGTTTTTGTGCGTGAAAAGATACAATCTTTCATTTTTCATTCAGCTCTAATGCACTGCTCTGTCTCGTTTTCATGAACTATTTTCTGATATTAGTTCATGAAGAAAGAATAGAGCTTATTATAAGCAAGGTTGTATATGTTTAATATATTATTGGCGGTTGGTAAAACGTAAAATCATACACAACATATTTTACAAAAACTGAGGGTACCTATTTTTATTAAGATTAATGTTGTCAGAATATAAAATATGAAATATGCACTTCATATTCAAATAAGTTTGGTAATCATTAGATTTTTAAGTGTAAAGACTGGCAAATTCTGATGGAAAACATTTAGGACAGTTACATATAATATTAATGTGAGACTTAAATGTCAGAATAAAAATACTTGGTCCAATTTGGGCCATACGACAAATTCGCATTTGGACTTGTTGTATGGCCCAGTGGTTGGATCAGTCAACTTATCTTTAACAAGTAAAGAGTATTATAATAGTCGCAACCAAAAAAGTATGCCGATTCTACCGCTTAAAATCAAATTCTAGATAGCGTCTGCCATTGTTATCCGGGTAAAATGCATCCGGTTAGCATAACCATTGATTTTATAGTGTATAAAATCAATGGCATAACGAACGTTATGCAAACATTTTGCCGAGGGATGCTTGCTGAAATAAATTTATTGAAAACTTTTGAAGGCATTTACGGGCACACGCTCTTTTTCTCATACTAGAATATATGATTTAAGTATAGTTTTTGGATATCGAGATCAAAAATTACTCTCATACAGCAAGAAATCGAAATACTCCCGAATTGGGTGGGTTTACCTTAATGTTTTATTCATATGTCTTATATATTTTCACTGACTTTGGGCTTTAGCTGCTGCAGTTTTTTCGATTGGTCTTCTTTGAGTGCTGTCTCCTATCATGATAATATTTGACGTAGCTCTGGATGATGCAGCTTTATTTGAATCAAATAGATCAAGTGGACATTTCATTGTTATTTTAAGTATCAGTCCTCATTTGTTTTGTGCATGAATTGAAGTCGGATAGACGACCTAAAGCAGTGTTTCCTATTGGTTCCGTGCAGCTTGGGTGGTGTTGGCCAAACTGTGTCATCTGACCTGCCCAGCTCACGGTTTAACTCCTATCTGGTAATCAACTCACGGTTCAACGCCTATCGTAGAGGGGCTTACCCTGTCAGGGCCGCTGTGAGCTTCTACAACTACAGCGGGCGAACCCTTTCACCCCAAGCTGGTATAACGATATATGATCGTTCTTTCAGCTGTGGGATGAGCGTGGAGACTTAAACGAAGACATTCCACTAACTTAGTCCGCCAACCCGCCTGTAAGAAGCTTAAGCCTTACTGCGACACACCGAGAATGTGCACCCAGCGGGCCGACCTCGTGCACTTACTCCCAGTTTTGGCCGGATTTCCCCGACCTCCTGACTGGTTGCGGGTTCGAAGTCGCTTGCGCGGTCCTTTACCTCGCGTATGCTCAGCATGTTTTGCCCGGCTCTGAACCCAGTGGTCATTTCATGAGCGGAAGACGGCAGGTGAACATCCATCCCCGCTGCTTAGGAAACCGTATATCGTTTTCCGACTCCTCCAGCTGTCAGCCGGAGTGCAATATTCAATTGGCAGAACAGTCGGCTGGCAGTCGACTGACGCCGCACGGTGCACACACCGCCCAGCAGCGCCTGAGGGCCGATCCCCCAGGGGAAACGGATCCACCAGTATGGTAGCCTGGGTTAAAGAGTCCTTCCCGGGGTAGGCACTCATTCGAGGAGGCCACTGGATAGGAGCTGCACCATGAATTGAGTAGACCCTAAAAGTGAAATCTGGGTTTTAGTGACACAACTGCACATGTGCCATTAGCTGCCCTGTAATCCTGCAATCGGAGGCGGTTGGGATCATAAGTGCGAATCAGAGGGAATACCTTGGGCGGATCTGGGCGGTCTATATACCAGGCTGTGTCAGCCTCGCTTACGCATTCCGGCTAATGTATGTTTCCTATGACAGCGGAGGGTAGTTGTCGACCTAACGTCTTCAACCCTTGAATCGATCCGTTGTCCACCCGATCCCGAGTGCTGTGGCGGGCAAAGGGCGCTTCGGTCCGCAAAATATTCAAACTGAATAACTGCGTATATCAGGTAGAGGCTGCATAAGCGACCTCAAACCTGTGACCAGACGGGCGGACAGAGAAATTTGGCCAAATCTGGTAGAAAGGCCGGGAGGCTGCTCGTTGTTCACTTCGCAGTGCCTCGTGGTCACGTTGGCGGAGCTACATTGAGGAGTGTGATGTCTGCACAGGTCCCATGATCGAAAGAAAGATATATCGTTATAACCTTCTGAGGTGTCGGGTTCCAATGTGAGCTAAAGCAGTCCAAGACCGCCTATTACATCTCCTCATTCAAAACATATTCACAAGATGATTATTTAATTTCAGAAGACTTCTCATCTCTAATCGAGGCCGACCCCTACTACTTGGACGGAGCGGATGCCTACCATGCATTAGCTAAGATCTTCGAACACGGTGAACTCTACTACAATGAAATACCCCACGTCAAGGCATTACTAGCGAATCAGCAGCGCCGGATCGCTAACGGTCTGCAAGGAAACCGGCTCGGCAGCTTGCGACCCACATCGCCCTTCTACCGGCTCCAAACTTAAAAGAAAATGCATAGAAATTTTTATAAATTATAATTCTATAATAATAAAAATATGTGTAGAAATTTCAAAATGGCCATAACTTATAAAATTCCTACTGAATAAAACATTATCTGGATACCGGAACGATTGTGATTGTAAATAGTTCTTAAGTCAGTCATTATTTATTAAAAATAGGCAATTATTCTGTCGCATTGCAACATTACTGTATTTAGTGGTGAAATTATTAAAATATTTTTGAATAAATAATGTTTTTCATTTGTATAAATGTATCCATGTTTTTTGCTGTAATATCTGCTGATGGTATTTGTACAACAAAATAATTAGCTATACATACATTACATATAACTCACAGATGCGCATAAATTCTAATAATTCCGCATCGCACTTTCACTCTAACTCTCCCGCTTCGGTGATATGCTATGGTCGGGGGGCGCCAGTTTTGCATGCGGCAATTTTGCACAAATGTCACTTCTGACAGGTCCAAATTTGTTGAGGGCAGATTAGCAGGAGGCAACCTTTCAGGAAGCAACCTTGCAGGCGGCAACCTTCAGTACAGTTTTTAAGTTTTTCTGTTAGGTTAGGTTAGGTTAGGTTTTTCTTTCCCTAAAATCGAAGTGACATTAATTACCGGCATCCTTGTAGTGGATGACTTTTATACATCAAACTAAACATTTAAAAAAATGTTTTAAGTTTTTCTGTTACGTTAGGTTAGGTCATTTTGACATTTGCAAAACTGCCTTCTGCAAGATTGCCTTCTGCAAAACTGCCGCCTGCAAGAATGCCGTCTGCAAGATTGCCGTCTGCAAATTTGCCTTCTGCAAGTTTGATGGGACCCCTATGGTCTGACAGATCCCAGATTGAACGACTCTATCAGTGGAGTTATTTAAAAAGAATGATTTAGTTAAACAAGTCACAGACTTTACAACAACTGAAAGACAGTCTAAATTTGATTAAACATAAATATATAGGCAACACCAAATATCATACATTTTCCCATCATAAAAAAAATACAGACTGAGTAAATTAGATTATTACTTTTGCGCCACCCAATGCAAGAGAGCATCATCAGATGATGTTAGTTTCAACCATTTGTAAAGAGAAAAAAAAAGGATTAAAAAAAAATTCTTTTGAAAGTCAATAATTGTTGGAGTAACTTATTCATTGCTTAATAGAATAAACAATTTAAATAAAATGCTATCGAAATACAACATCAAACAGTAAATTAAATTCTCATTAACCTAATCATTGCACGTATTGAGATAAAATAAATCACTGATGACTCAAAAACCTGTTTACATTCTTACTAATTAAAGATATCTATATAAAATTACAAGAGTGATAGAAATAAATGATAAAATATTTGGTGTGCCTGATTTCTGTGCGCCGTTGCATAAATCTCCTAAGCAGAAGCACATGAAGACTTTCTTCCTGTTCCAGACAGTAGGGGCGCAACGCTCTTCATCGTCGGACGGTCCTCTTTGAAGGCACATCCGCTGTGTCGCCGCACCGTAATCTGAAATATTAATATTAATCACGAATTTTATCTTCAATCCAACAAAGGCAACCCCGAATGCCTACTCCCAGATAAGTTTACGAGGGGGTGCAATAAGAGTTTCGGTAATCAAGGAAATGATAGAGAAAAAATTGTTTAAAACATTTTATTTGTACACTCTGCGAAATTTAATGCACTTTTCCATTCGATTGAACCAGTTATTATAACATTCATTCCACTCAGAAGTCAATGTACCATAAAAGGTGTTTACGGATTTTTCCGGTGTCGAAACATGGGGAAGGTAGAAAATCGTTGCGGCTTTGGTCAGGGCTTTACGATGGACGGTCGAACAATTTATTACACTTCCAGACCCCAGTAGCCCCGCTCGTTAGAGCTATTCTAAGGATAGTTCATGTCCCTTTTGTAGCAATACCTTTTGTAACAATACCCCTTGCATAACTAGACATATTCTAGCTGGCTGCAAGGCGGACTTAGATCAAGGACGGTACACTTACCGCCACGACAAAGTCCTTGATGTTAATTGCAAGGTAAATAGCCTCTCAGTGGCTCGTGCCAACAAGGGTCTGACAGTACCCTCCAACTCCCAATACAGTTTGTGTGGGATGGCTCTAAATGCAAAAACCATTCCACTACAAAACCTTTCTGAACCACCGAGAAAGCTTCAGATTGGATTCTAGAGGTCAATTCGTTCTATAAGCAACATAAATTTCACAGCCCTCTATCCAGCTATAACTCATTACTCCCTATCTCGGAAGATGACCCATAAGTAGAATTAACTGTTCCATGGGAATCAAACATCCCAAAAGACAACGAGTACAAATTAAATAAATACCATGATCTCGCAAATGCCGTCACCCGGAACGGCTTCACTGTTCACCTTCTCGCGTTGGAAGTTGGCACTTGTGGTCTTTCAGCCAAAACTCTGTTTTGCCTCTTTAAATATCTTGGTATCTCAAGGAATATAATTAACCCCTTCCTAGAAAAAGGCCGAACGAACTGTGATTTCCGCATCTCAAATTCTATGGTTTCAAAGGAGGAGAGGTAAGGTGCACGCTTACATGTGGCAAAAAAGCTGTCCTAAACCTACCACAGTCGGTCGTTAGTCCAGAGTCCACCGCTCACCTCCCAGAAGTGTAATATGATGATGGGCTTGACTCCAGTCAGTGAATTTCATGGCAGCGCCATTTGTATTTTATTTATTTAGCTGCTCCAAAAGCTCTTTTCTCATTTAGACGGTTTGAGAATTTAAATTTTCGTGGTGGAGGATGATGCAACAGTTGCAGACACCCATAGGTATATCATACACCCATACTCGTGACTGGTTTTTCGACTGGGCCTGATGCTACATGCTGCTAAATGCTAAATACAGCATTTAAGATCTTCTGTAACACCAAGTAACGCAAGCTGCTTTCTGCTCCTCAGACAGCAAATGAAGGACCCAGGGGAAAGCAGCTTTACACGCAATTCTTTGTGCAAGATTCTTTGTACTTAACTCATAACAATGCCTAAAGATGTCTGAATTTCACAATATATTAAATGATGATCTTAGTCAATCGACGCGCGCGCCATCTATGTTTTATTGGGTGGCTGCAAACCAGCAATAAATTGTGATTTTTGATGGTCTGAATGCAGACACATCCGATTAACACATTCTTTTTGTTATAAATAGGATAGAAAACGAATTTACCGCGTGAAATTTGTAGGACCCGACGTTTAGAGACCCGACCAGAGTCTACCCTAGACAACGGCGGCTGCAACGTCACCGAAACGTCGAATCCTACAAATTTCACGCGGTAAATTCGTTTTCTATCCTATTTATAATGTCAAACAACCGCGATAGTCTTCGATTTTACATTCTTTTTGAGTTCGAAAATATTAATAAATTGCCGTTTAATTTTTAGTGAAATTTCATTTTTACTCCGACTTGTCAAAATCGAAAAATTATTGTAGCATTCCTCATATTACCTTTTTTTAAATAGAGATTGATTAATAAAACCTCCTTTGTTACATTAACAAAATATATGGTGCTTGGATGAACAGAAATCTTCGATTCCCAAAAGTTCTAGTGCACCTCTCGCAGTGAGAGAAAACAGCATTTGGTCACAAGGAACTGTGCTCTAACCAATTATATTTACTATACTCAAATTAAACTATAACCAAATGTATCATATACTTGCATAACATCTGAAAAACATCACACAAGTAACATCTGAAAAATCGTACCGTCATTATTGTAAGTGCTCCCGCTTTCAATCATCTTTCCACACCATCCAGACGCGCACGGAACCGCACTTACTCCACGATCAAACTCCAATGTAGTCCCATTAAAAATAAAGGGATCTCTGCAGGTTCCGAGATCGCCGCGGGAACGGCACTGCACACATCGTCGTAGGGCTGTAATTTGAAAATAAGTGTAAGAACCCATGAAAGAAGTTGAGAAAACAAGGAATTTCAGAATTCCTATATGATATGAAATAGAAGTAATTAAAAAATGGATTTTATCGCGTTAAGTTGGTAGCACCTGATGTTTCGACTTCATTGCAAACAAAGTACGTGTTTGCAACAACGTCAAAACGTCGTCTGCCACCAATTTCACGTCATAAAATCCATTTCTTATTATTTTATAATGGAAATATGGTTTTTAAGATAACATTTTTAATGTGGAAGAGACATTTTTAATCTAGTAGTCAAGTAGAAACAATGCTAATCGTCAGGTCAGCAAAGTTAACACCTTCCAATCACACAAACTACAGTAATGGTCTCATTAGATATTTACTTGTATTTCATCATAAATTTATATCGATCATAGAGCAATTTGTTAATAATAGACAGATAGATAGAAATTCTTTTGTGTCCATTTTAAGAAAAAAACATACAGCAGGCGGACTTATTGCCTAAAGTACAATCTCTTACAGCCAACCTTCGTGGAAGTGTAAAGGGCTCTCTGGACGAGCAAGGATGCTTGGCAAGCATCGCGCCGCGGGCTGGGAAAGGATCGTGAACCGCAGGAAATATGCATTTTTTTTTAAATATTTACTAAAAATGCCTAATGTTGTAGTTTTATACCAGCATTGATTATACCAGGTAGTCACGTCATTCATCAATCAATTACGTCTAATTAATGTGACTCCCTGGTATAAACTACAAAATTAGGCATTTTTGGTAAAAAATAAAAAAGATTGTTTGCATAATTCCTGTGGTTTACGATCCCCTCATAGCCCGCGACTCGATGCTTCACAAGCATGCTTGATCGTCTAGAGAGCCCCTGAGAATTTAGGTGCCAGTAGAATAAAATAAACAATAGAAACTTATACATAACAAAAATTAACCAATCAACAAAAATGCCATTATTTTAAGAATATAATTAGGATTTGGAGAATATTCGCAAAGAGCGGAAGATAGGAGAGGATGGGATAAGACGTAGGATTACTAGGAATTTAGAAACATGAAATGCTTTTTCAGACACTTGAAAAGTTGAAATCGTTGGTGCGTTTCTGATATTTGAAGGGAGCTGGTTCCATAGTCTAGCTAGCTGCATGAACGGTGAAGGAATAAGTAAAAACAGAAGAATTGCAAGTAGGAGTCGCAATGTTACTATCCTGACTGGAACGAAGTAGGAGACCATGAGTTCCTAAGTGATTGAATTTTTCGATTACGTAGGAGGGAGCGGTAGGATTGTTGAAGAAGGAAAAGAATATGCAGGTATCTACATTCACGTATTCGAAGCCAATGAAGTCTGCTGCTATACTCAGAGACATGATCAAATTTTTTCGTATTGTAGATATACCTAATGCACACATTTAGCAACCGATCCGATTTGTCGAGGATGGCTTCAGTGACGTCAAGATAGCAAACATCAGCATAGTCTAGTATAGCCAATAGCAGTGTTTGAACTATGGTCTTCTTAACCTCCACTGGTAAAATATATAATAAAATACTAAAATAAATAATCCACTACAGACAGTGCGGCTGATATAAAACAGCCATTGGCCCATATCTCTTTGCTCCACCACATCTTATATTTTTTATTTACTTTCCCAGCCTAAGGAAAAGTCTTGTGAATGTACATTTTTTTTCGAGATGAATACCCCCCCCCCCCCACCTCCCGCGAGACGATTAACACAATTTACAGACTGAAGTATGTCTGTGAGTCTGTGTGTATTCCCTCCACGGTTGCGCCCAAACGCTTCATCCGATTGAGCTGAAACCTGGCATGCAGGCATCATTTGATCATGGTAAGAGTTAAAAAGATTGTGGTTGAAATCATTTTAACTTTTTATATTTTTGATAGATGTATTTTCTCCGCTTAAAGTTGCGGGCGACCAGTGCCATCTGTTGCCATATACCTATGATGTCACTGCGCAATACCTATGAACCGCGGCTACAGTTTGTGTCTTTGCTTAAATGCCGATGTCCGCTCTCGAAGCTTTTTCACTGGATTTCCGCTAGGTGGCGGTATGCTATTATGTGAATGTTTAAATTTTGTTTATAAAAATATGAAATGTTATTTATGGTTATAAATTCCAAAATTGTTTACTAAGATAACATATTTTCCAAAATTCCTAATCCAGTTTTTATTGATTCTAGGAAATCTTGCCGAGAAAGTGAAAATCTTGGGGTGACCGATTGTTTTTATTTTTTATCATTCAAAAATAAGGACTGATGGTAGAAATGCTTTGTTAATATAAGATATTTGGAATAATTCATTAAGTAGAAATAATGTTATGAAATGTAAATTTTTGGTCATATTTGTGTGCTGATGCAGTTGTGAATCCAAGCATTCCTCAGAAAATTTCATTTATATAATACAGAAATATATCTGATTAAAATAGTAAATTTTATTTTGGTATTTCCTAAGGCATTTCTAAAATTATTCTATTGATAAAAATGCAATAATTTGTAACCCCACTATACGCCGGTGCTAGCGTATATCAACAATAGCTTGTAACTAACATATTTTAGAGGTGACATAGTTATAAATTAATATAATTCAAAAGTCACATGAACAGATTCCTCCATTTTGATGACCGCAAAGTGCTCTCTTAACCATTCATTGAAAAGAGTTTTGGTCACCCCATAGTCCCATCGAATGTATCACTACGGCATTGGGCGAGGTGATACAGTCGATAGGTGACTGCCCTCTATAAACCTTGTAATACATCTGGCTGACTGGAGATAGCTTGCCAATTTACAAAAAATAAAAATCAGTTCAATTTAGGAAATAGAATTTACCACGTGCGTGCCACGACAGTTTGCAACGGGCACCCGAATAATATTATATTAGTGAAAAATGTGGAAAGTTGGTATTTTCTGCTAGTATGTGGTTTCTCGACACATATTTTGTAATGAAACGATTTTTTTATGCCATTTTTAGGATTCTTTGGTGACGAAAATGGAAACTTGTCTCGTCTTTTTCTCGTGTTTTTGATCTTTTCGGCTGTTCATTTCTTGCATTTCCAGGTGAGTTTTTGTTTATTTTTAATAGCATCATGATTATGATACATATATTTGTTATCTATTTTGTTTATTTTTAATATAATTACATTATTAACCCCTAAAGCCCCAATTGGCCGATATCGGCCACAACACAATTCAGCATGATGGCCCCGTTTTAATTTTATTTTAATTTAATTTGTTTTATTTTATTATGTTTTATTATGTTTATGTGTTTTATTTTAATTATGGGTACAGTGGTTTGGCAGTAATTATCATTTTGGTGAGACAGTGTCATAATTCATTTTTTTTACTAATTTTTACAAAAATTTTTTGGGACATCAATTTGTCAATCGGCTGAGGGGCCGAGGCCTGAAGGGTAATAATAATAATGTGGCTTAGCAATAAGTGCAATTTGAATGATTTTTTAAAAACTACAAAACGCCATTTTCCTGAGGGAAATCCATTTGAAATGTATGCAGTATAGGAACCTTTCTCAAAAAATCGAAAAAAAAAAAGAAAAACTTTTAGATTTGATCATTATAATGTTTAATGTCTTAGAAAAAAGCCTTGGACGCATACTATTTCAAAGCAAAAATATATATATATGTTTCACCGTGTATGGAATACTAACATACAAAAAAATAGTTATTTTTACATCAATTTTTAGGATTGTTTATAAAAAAAATAACTTAACCTACTGGTGTTTATGTATTATTTTTTTTTTAAAAAAGCTAACTTAACCTACCGAAATGTATGGGTTTGAGACCAAATAAAAGACCGAGACCAAATAAAGATTATTGCAGATTCGGAATCAGCACGGTGAATATAGTCGGGTGACTTATAAAATCAACAATGTAGATCAGGTTCCTATAATGCAGTAATACTATATATTTTTATCGTGTTCTACAAATGTTAAAAGTACAAGAAAAAACATAATTGAAGCAGTGAAATCCTATACCTCAACCATTAAATTGCTGGATCCGCAACTGGTTTTACGCATTTTAGTAAATAAACCCAACCAAATGTCCGTGACATTTACAGTATAAATTAACAGAAGACCTAAATTCAGGATTTATCGCTTGTAATCAAACGGACGTGAAAGAAACCTTGAAATTAGAACGCAAAGAAACCAACTTTCTAGTAAACTCACCATCGACATTGCACACAAATGCTAATAAAACCACAACGGCGAACGAAGATAGGCTACGCGTGCACATTTCACTATTTTTATACAACCTTTAAATATACACGAAACTACACTTTGAGCGCAAAGGAATTTCAAAAACAACTAAACTTCAACAATTGACATGTGTCATCGGTCGTGACTAGAGTTGCCAGACATATGAAATAAAGAACTATTTGACAGTCTTTATGTCGTAATGTATGAAAAATATTACCGATTGGCAACGCTGTTGCGAATGAAGACATCAATGCGCGGTAATGTAGGTACGATTGTTTAGAATATTTTTAAAAACCGGATTTAATATTGACATTGTGATTATTATTCTAATCTTTACTGTAATTATTATTACTATTTAAGGGAGAGCGGGAGAATTGGAGCCTAATAAGGGAAAATGTTGATAAAAACCACACTTGTTATATTTATTACGAGGTTACACCTCCTTTATTTGAGTATCTTTTCATCACAGTTTAAATCTACCCAGCTATGCATTGGTAAAATTAATATTCTACAAAACAAGTTAATCGCCTCTATAACCCCATACATACAGGTAATGAGAGCCCATTTAAGGCTCTAAATATGAGAATGGAAATGGGAATATATAAAAATGGAAATGAGAATGGGAGCCATAATTTTTACTTCTTCCCAAAAATAAAGCTAAACATTATTAGTTGTTAATAAAAAATATATTTGTAACACAAACAAAACAGCAACTATTCAAACAAGACAAAGAAATAAAGATCAAGAGCCATGTAAACTCCCATTACCCACTGACCATCATTTTGAAAAGTAATATCTTATTCGACTTTTAATCACAATTTAACGAATGGCACTTGAAAGAAGACGAATCTAGTTGTGTAATAATAATAAACATAATACAATAAGAATATATCTTCATGCTTTTCTGGACGCTGGCAATCGGCAGTTTATTATAAACGTGGAGCGAAAAACACACAATAGTCCCTCGTGACAAAACGCAGGGCACTAACGACTCGTGCGCGTCAGGCGAACTTTCTCGATGGTTGACGGAAACGGCCGAGCGCTTAAGGTCATCCGAATGTGCATAGGTTCCGTCCAATCGCCATCGTTCCCATTACCCGCCGCTCTCATTTCCCCGCATTCCCCTATACTCAGTGGGCTCCTTTTATATACACTGCATCACCGCTGAATATACGCAGGTAGAGAACGCGCAAGCGACTTCTGGACCCGTAACCAGTCGGGAAGCTGGAGGCATTCTGGTGGTTAATTCCAGACAGAGATATCCTTTCAAAACTGGTAGACAGACTGCCCTCTGAGTACCTTTCCTGGTGCCTCGCCGTAAGGCATTGACCTCTGTCGGTCATGTTGGCTTAGTTAGACGGTAGATTTATATTGTCCCTAATTCATCTACGCTCACCTCACGGGAGATAGAACGATCACTATTGTTAAAATGTCCTGAGGTGACGGGTTTGCCCGTTGTAGTTGACAACTCTTGCTATCGAACTATACTATATTTTAGTCGCGAATTCGGCAATCGCATGCAAGGACAATATGGAATAGAATAGGAAAGGATACGGGTATACATTATGGATAAATTATTGGGTGTTTAGCAGATAAACCGACACAATTTTTTGAGGGATTGGGGAGGTGATTTGCTAGCTTTCACGCATAGACCATTTGTCCTAAGCCTCTAAGCCAACAAGCACAAAAGCCATATAAGAAGTACCGAATATAGCTTTAAACTGATTAAAAGTCATGTAACTGTTCAGATTACCTCTCAGTTACGTAAAGGTGGAATTTAAAGAATTTGGCTTATATTACCTTTTTGTCATATAATTTTGTCGTATAAAGGTTTACTTAGCTTTTCTTATATGTATAACAAGCGAGTAATGGCTTCTCGACATTGCTCTATAAGCGCTTATTCAGTTATGTTATACCTACAGCGTTTTAGCTGTATAAGCCTTTTAGTCGAATAAGGGTGGTATATCTTGCTAACATCTTAATCAAATATGACATTAACTTTTTACTAGATGTGTTACTACTAAATAAATAAATAAATAAATAAATAATCGCTATAAAGCATACTAATTTATAACCATTTTATAACTGACAGCTGTATAGTAGTCGAATAAATAACCTTTATAGAACAAATAAAACTAAAGCAACTACATCACCCTTACTACACCAAAGGATGTATATTGGTTACAAGACCCACCCTTATACAGCTTATAGTAATATTGAAGTGCGGTAATTATTGATTTACAAAGAGTTAAAGCTGTAAAGTTGTCACTAGGCCCCCGGTTACGCAGCTTATAGTTTTATAAAGATTGTATTAAAGTTGCAGACGCGGCATTTTTCTTGCAAATATTTATAACTAACATTTTTTCATTATATTTTTAAGGCATTATAAGTCATAAAATACAGGTACTATTAAAAAAACGTATTTCAAAGTATGTGAACAATACCTACCCAGCAAGTGTTCTTTTTTAATGCGAAAAATAAAATTAATTTACAAAAAAACTTTAAACCATAATTATGAATTAAAATTGACTTAAAATATTAATATTTTGAAGGCGCGTTAAAATTGTGTTAGAAAAATGAACGGTGAACGCATTCACTCACAGTCCACCTTCACAAACCCGCGCTCTATTATATTACGTCCAACCATTGCCTTCTCTATCTCTACAGGTAGAATACAGGAGGCTATTATATGATAAATAGGATAGAAAACGAATTTACCGCGTGAAATTTGTAGGACCCGACGTTTCGGTGACGTTGCAGCCGCCGTTGTCAAGGGGGCTATTATATGGTCCAACTGATCATATAAATACGTCCTTCTTTTGTCAGCGGCGTTGCCAAGTAAGCTTTATTTGAGATCGTTTCGGCTAACGCCTGATTCGCACGATTAAATAAAATAATTCTATTATTCGAGATCAGAAATAGTTCTAATATTCGGGATCGGGATACAGATCTGGTGTCTGTTTCCGGGTACTGTCATGGTTTCTTCTCCTTCTTCTTTTTCTTGATGTGCCATGTAGGTACTCTCTGGATGTTATTTTGTAGGAGATAGAGACTGTAAAACTTACATCGTCGACCGGTTGAATGTGTTAGTGTATAGAAAAAGGGAAACTTTTTTTATTTTAAAATATTGTTCTAATATTAATATTAAAGATATAGTAGGTATGCATACGAAGTGTTTTACTTTAAACACAAGCAACAACAAAGAACAACTTTATTTATTTGGTAATCTGAAAGATAAAGATAAAATAATCAGGGCAAACTTAATAAGTTTCATTTATTGTTTACAATAATTTCGATGTAAGCTCTGCCGAAAAACCAGGATATAGTCGTAACGGCAGTGGTGATGATTTTTTTCTTCATATTTCAATTAATAACATTTAGCACTGATCCTTTGCTTTGAATGAATAGCGGATTGACACGATTAATTTTATTAAATTATCTTTCATATTATTATCCCTTATACCCCAAAAATATAGCCAACAAAATATAAAACCTGATTCATTGACCATTTAAACTACAATAATATGGCAAAGCCATATTATAGTGAAGCTAACAGTTGAAATGTTGTCTTATTTAAATAGCTTTGATAAAAGTTCGAATTGATCGGTCATCAGGTCGCCATCTAAGCCGACTAATTTTTCGACACCACTCTCTAGGTCATACTGCACTCATAATGATAGCACTGCAAAGTGGAGCATCGCACTGCATGCCTGCATCGTATGCATGTACAGCCAGTGGGCTGGACACATCAGAAGCCCCAAATAAACGCAAATCGCGTATTGAGTAAATCTCTTATGTTTGCACAGAGTTGCGTACCACAAGAGGAGGATATCCCTGCATGTACAATCTGGGCAATGTTTTCCAGGAAACAAGACGACCCCCTAAGTCGGATCTTTGTCATAGCTGGCAGTGCCAACTTTGGTTTGCGAACGACAAGGCCGGATATGAGCCTGTTCGGAAGTCAGTCGATTCACGCAAAATTTTCAAAG
Organism: Micropterix aruncella; assembly: GCA_944548615.1. NCBI lineage: Eukaryota > Metazoa > Arthropoda > Insecta > Lepidoptera > Micropterigidae > Micropterix > Micropterix aruncella. The sequence continues at coordinate 29,957,805 of OX155950.1, forward strand.
CCCTCGAAATTTTATTTGTAGTAGGTACACGTGTGCAAGCATACTAACGGTGGCTCATTCAATGGCAGGCTTCAATGGGATGCTTTTAACGCAGTGGAGGGATAAATAGATCCGATAATTGATTAAATGCGAATATAAAACGGATAATCCACACGATAGGCGTGAGTGGCCACCCAGGGGTTAAAGAAAACTCACGAGCCAGCGACCACTAATCATGTAACTACCAACTACTATAAAAAACCGCGTTTACACGTGGTCAGTAACGTTGGCGCGTGTGGTGAGGGGGATTGAAGTCAGCATAGACGCGCCAGCGCTGTACTGACTAGAAATCAATTTACACGAAGATAGTACCAGGTCAGCGCTGACTTGTTTTGAGTTTGAAGTCAGTAACTGACTCAATGTTCATCAGTCGAGTCGTGTTAGCGATTGGCAAAAAAACTATTCCATTTGAGAAAACATCAACGCGCGGTAATGTACCATTGTTTAGCATTTAAATTTTAAACAAACAAAAACCGGTTTGAATATTATGTAGATAATGTCATTATTATTACAATATTCAATTTTCATCTCCCAATAAGCCTACATATTCTTCAAATGAACAATATATGTATTTAAAAAAATTCTGAAGTATACTGAATAGTTGCCACGTTGCAAATAGTTTTTTGTTTTTTTCAATGAAAGTTGGTATGAAAGTTGGCCATGATGAAAACTCTTTAGATATTTTATCAGTAACTAATAATATACAGTATATTGGCTTGATTACATCACACCTCATTATCGAGCTAGCCAGGCTCTGGCCCCTCCTAATGACGATTCTTTATCGTTCCATGCTATGAAGAGTGCTGTACAGTAACACGATAAGCAAATCAGCAGGATTACAGTGAGATAAAAGAAATTCCTTGCGAGTTCTGAAAGAAAATAAAAACACTGTTAAAACCTACAATGAAAACCCTAATCCCATTCATATCATCCACCAACCATCAGATATGACTGGTGTATTCGTAATAACCATTATCTTCGTCTCTTGTATCAGTTTTCCGTCGACTGAACAAACGTACGTTCCGCTTTCATCGTCTGTTGCGTTTTTCAGGAAAAGAGAACCGAAAGTGTCCAAATGTATATGCAATTTTTTGTCTGTGTTATTACTGAAATTATCAACAATAATTAAATTAGTCAAATGCCTACCTATACTACCACACAAAAAATATAAGTAGTACCTAAGAGATACGCTTCTACCATTTTTTGTCCATTCAATCATCGAATTAATTCTAGCCTCGGGGCAGACGAGGACAAGAGAGGATCCAGCTTTCAAAAGCCGGCGTTTCTTGTATTTGAAAGGATTTTTCTTATTCAGCTTATAAATTATTGAGTCGTTAGCAGCTGTTAAAATAAGTTAATATTAATCTTAGTACATAATTAAACAATTTTCTGTATTAAAACCGTTTTATTTAACCACATTTTTTAACGGGATAGTTTTTGTGACTCATTGGGGAATTTGCAATATTTAAAACTTACATACTTCATACTTAAAAAAAAACTTGTTAACACTTAATATTAATTAATACTTAAAACTTACTTAAAACTTCGTTTACGAAAACTTTGCAAAAACAATTTTCTGCAAGTACTTCTTTTTTCGGGATAAATTTTGAATTCTCTTTCCACTCTATTAATTTAGCAACTTTAATTTTTTCGGCGAATATAGTAGTTTTTTTTGACATAACGATTATTATTAAACATAAAGCCACTGTTCATAAGTTTCTTAATTTTTTAAAGAATTTTAGAATGCGTATTTTCTGTATAACCGAAGTTTTAAGTAAAAATTCCGGAAATCCCACTAGGCTCCAAAGACCACTCTAAGCTAAAACCTTGCGACTCATTTTTGAACTAATTCTACTTAATGTATACTATATATATCTCTGAGTGCGCCTCGGTGTACCGGCCTTTGAATGATTTATGGCGATCTTGTTTGCAAAAACTACCTTTTTGTTGGGACACTCTTCAGGCCGATTCGCAGAAAACGTCGCAGACGTTTTCAGTACCCATAGACAATACAGCATGATAAATTCAACCTTAGATCCTCAAATCCTGATGCTGTAGCAGTGCTGATACTGCATGCCTAAACTGAGAGATTCGAGGATCTACTGGTTTTAAATTAGTACATAGTGTGGGTCTTCTGCAGACATATTGTCATTGAAATCCGCGTTTTAACTCCTCAATCCTAATGCTGCATTGGCATGGCCTGCCTAAATCATGCGCCGTCCAACTGGGCTACCGTTGAATATACCCATTCCAGGGCTAGGGTTGAAATGCATTTAATAAAAAACTATCTTTTGTGGGAACATGGAAATCATTATTTCTTACAAAGCCCCGGACTGGTATATTTTGTAAATCTAAATCGTCGTTTGTACAGTAAAACCGTCTACCACAATAAAAATATTAATTTATTTTTAATGCGTCAGGCTCGGCGCAAACGAGCCACCGGCCACAGCCACAAATAGCCAGCGACAAGCAGATGACATACTTTTTCGCACATTTTGTAGGGACTCGCCGACACACGCTACCTCTCGTTCGCACTCGCCACTCGCTACACTACCCTTCGCACTCGACGACTACCGGTATCTGTGGCCGGTGACTCGTTTGCGCCGAGCCTTACTTACCAGGGTTGCACCCAGCATCACAATGTTCTTGCAACTCAAACGACGGGACGTTCTTCGATAATTTATAAATAAATGGCATTATTTTTGATAAGATATTAGAGCGACATGCCATTGGAAACGTCGACAGAGAGAACTTTCTCTGAACTTCTTCATAATCTGATGTATTTTGCACGCGTAGAACACATTGTCCTGATCTAGATCTGAACGATTCTCCAGGCGATCGACTGCAAGCATCACATGGACCCCAGTCTGTCCACTCTAAATAAAATTGTATTCGCAGAGAATCGGTCTTATATTTCGTATTCAAAGGCAAAATAAACTTATCTTCGTAACGATTCAAAGCGGAATTATTTCCTTCGTAAACGGTTGAATGTCCATCAGTAACTAAAAACGATAAAATACTCAGTATTTACTAATCGTTAATATTAACCCCTTGCCATGTTACTAATCCCACCGTGCCAGTACTGATTTAAGTATTTCAATTTTTTTTTTCTTTTTACACGACTTCCCAACAAAAAAGGAGTGTAATGTGTTCAGGGCTCATCTATGAATGTTTTCCGTTTCTTTATTCAACCATAACAACTTAACGCTCTAACCGATTTAAAAACATGTAGTATTGTTAAAATCGTTATGTCATCCTGAGTTTTCTAGGGTGCCTTAGCTTTCCAAATATCAAGTAAATAGTTGTCTAAAAGCCTAACTCTCCAAACATCAATAAATTATCATAAGTATATGGTATTTTGGGTCAAATCAAAGGTCTGATTGAGTGCATTCTGAAAATATATATGTGTAGATATGGATAAATACATAAACTATTTATTTAAAAAGTATTTCATAAAAAAACCGTAATAAACATAATTATAAATACAATAAATAAGTTTTAGTAACGTCAGTCGTGTTTTGTATTCCTTTTAATATATTTACTTGTCTCTTGTTAGTGTGTGTGATTGTTCACTAATTTATCTTGTCATGTATCTTATAATTAAAATTATTTAGCCGCTATATATATATGTAAGAGACGGATCTTAACGCATGAAATAACACTTTTCGTCAGAATTTCATTTGTGGTCTTAGCCCCTCAAATGAATGGCGATTAGCTCGGGTTGCCTACGGCAAAATGTATATAAATTTATATTTACATTTACATTTACATTTACATAGAGCGGGGTTTACTATAGAGCTATAGCATTACTATAGAGCGGATTACTATAAAGCGGCGCACATTTACATTTATATTTATATTTATATAAATTTATATACATTTTGTATACATTTTGCCAAGGCATCCCTTAAGGGACGCCTCACATTTGAGGGGTTAGAGGGAAATTTTTATTTATTTAATTAATTAATTAATCGTCGCATTTAGTGTTATTGCATATTTGTGTTACATATATTCATATTCATTAAAAATTTAACATTTATTCATATAAAAAAATGAACACGGCCGATATGAGCATTAGCATAAGTGTATACTGCTACCGCCCTACTTAAGTGCCAAGACTTGTTTCAAGACAGCTCTTTAGTTTTTTATGTACTTATATTCGGCAAGTAAACATTTAAAAAACGTTTATTGTACCATAACCATTGCAAATAAGTTAAGAATAATTGGCCCGATTGCGTTTCTTCGTGAACTAAAACTGAAATTAGTTCAAGCGAACGAGACAGAGTAATACGTTGGAGCGGAATATAAAATGAACGATCGTCGATTTTTCTCATTTCAAAACTACCTGTCGAACTTACAGCCGCCCAAATAAGTTTGAACACATTTCTTGCGGTTTTAGTTTCAGCTGCCTTATCTTCGATGGGCATTTTTAATGCGGAAAAGTGCCAACCGTTCATACCACATTCCGCTTTAACGTATTGCCCTGTCTCGTTCTCATGAACCAACTTTCGATAAACCAACGTTCACAAAGAAACGCAATCGAGCCCAATAACAATATAAGTTAATAATAATAATAACATAAACTAATAAATACAGTACGAAATAATTAAAATAGAACACAGAAAATAGATAAATTAAAATATTATGCGGAAAAAATGAAAATCGTTTGACATGAAATACAATGCTAAATAATAATGATAATATTAATAAAATGTAAAAATCGAAATTAATAATACGAAATAGTCATATATAGGAAATAATAGGAAATATTTAAATAATAGGAAATAGTCAGGGATAATAATAAAATTAGTCAATAATCATATTTAATATTAGAGACTGCCTAGATATATTAGTTTGTGGATATTTTGCCGGGCTAAGGTTTGGGCAAGTATAATTTTTGTTCTTTGTCTGGCATATTAAATACTAGCTGCGCCCCGCGGTTTCACCCGCGTGGTGATGGAAAATTGTGATAATGATGTTAGAAAACTATATATCTTTATAAATTATAGGCTATGTGTTATTCTGATGTGTAAGCTATATTATTGTAAAGTTTCATCAAAATCCATTCAGTAGTTTTTGCGTGAAAGAGTAACAAACATCCATACATACATTCTTACAAACTTTCGCGTTTATAATAGTAGTAGGGTCTGGCATATTAAATATCCTGGGGGCTATGTAGACAAAATGTCTCTGCGCAAAAGTGGTCTGCATTTGGGGTACGTTGAAATGGATGGCTTGGGATTGTCGAGTGCAGATTCATTGCTGAGTTCTTGTTGCGTTCTCTACATTTGCTTGATAATGATAGAGCGCCGCTTTCGCGTATAGTTGTGGCACGTCCAGCACAGTATATTCTTTATAGAGGTCACATGAGGAGTATTTCCAGTGCTTTCTCTTTATAATTTGTAATATTGGTTTCTGGGCTCTGATCAAGGGCTCTATGTGCATTTTCGCTGCACCACCCCACCCTCTGATCCCATAGGTTAAGATGGATTGGCACAGGGCATTGTAAACTATCTTAAGTATCCTTTGGTACAGGCTGCCTTTAAGGTTTTTAAAAACATACATAAGAATGGTAGGAGTAAGATATCGTTTCTCATTACTATTATTATAATATATCAAACAACGATAAAGGTTACGTAGTTCATATTAATTTTGTGTATTTATATAATGTATATTTTTACGTAATTATTTCAAACTTAAACGTTATAGAGGAGTCTTCTCGTGTTTGGAGGTAACAAAATTATTAAAATTCCTTTTAATACTTCAAAAAATATAGTGTTTTTCAGGGTAAAATTTCATTTTAATACAAAATTCATTTCAATACGCCACTCACGCTAATTCTAAAATTTATATTAAATGCAATTAGTGAAAATTATGTTTCTCCAAATATTCATTAAAAAATAAACACAGATAAGTAAGCACTATAAGGGTTATTGAAAATATAAATTTGTACTAGAATTTACAGTGGGTCTAATAAAATAGCAAGTTACTGTAGATCATATTCAGTTGTAGTTTAATGCTTCTTACCATCAACCAGAAAATGAAAATTCTCAGAGGAGCGCTGACATTTATAAAACCCTCCATCCTCTTCAATTGGTTTATTAATTATCAACGAATGGCTCGAAGTAACGTAAACTCTATGTTTATCAAAGTCCAATTGAATCTCTTTATATTCCGAATTTAATATTCTGGATTTCTTGAACCAGCGTTTTGTTCGGTGATCATCCTTATCGTCGCTGTATAGTTAATATGACAATTATTACAGAAAATAAGTCAATATCAATAGTTAAACATACCAAAAACCGCAGTCCAATTTAACCAACGCATTGCTTGGCGCCTCGACAAAGATATTGCCATCGTTCAATCCTATCGCCATATCTTTCGTATGGCAATATCTCGAGTGCCGCAAAGTGAGCACACCACAAAACAAATTAATAAAAATAACATTTATTTTAAATTCTGTCATTTCACTTTAATGTGTTTGTCAAATAAATATAATAAAATGTTTTCCGATGACGGGATCACAATCAGGGTTGTAATAAAGTAATCGTATACACAAAGCAATCCGTTACATAAGATTCATTACTACAAATAGTCATGCGAACCACATTATAAATAATAAATATAAAACCCAATACTTTACTATGCATTTTTATTGAAGGACTTTCAATAAAAATACGAAAATAACAAAATTATTTACCGCAATATCAAGACGACCATGATTTCAATACCCAAAATTAAAAGAAAGTAATAAAACCGCAATTAGAAATATACCGAAAAAGCCCATTGTGTACAGGCTAAGTTTTAATTAGCTGGCATCCTTGAAACGGGTGAATTAAAAACAACGTTTGTTAAAACAATGTGGGAAAAATTAAAAAAAAATATCAGCAGATTTTGTTTTGTAAATGTCGACAAGTTTAATTTTGAATAAAAGTTTGACAAGCCTTGTGCACGCTGCGCCATTTGGCAGTGGGTAAAATATCACGAAAAAAAATATTTGCGATATTCTTCCTACCACTAAATAGCGTCGCGTTAGACGCTTTTAATACTCTTTTTTTTTATATAAGTAGGTTTTTTTAATTTTTCCCACATTTTTTTTATCAAAGTCGTGTATTTGCTCTTACTCGTCAGTTATTTTAAATAACCTGTATATCGGAATACAACTCTATAATAAGCTACCGTAAAATATCAAAGAAATAAATGACAAATATTTTAATTTCTTAATCAAACAATGTTTAATTGAGAAATGCTACTAGACCGCACATACTTTCTTAAAATAATTGACCTACATACCTACCTACACGACATTAATACTATAAAACATCCTATTTTTCATCAAGTATCTTATGATCACTAAATCTAATTTTGAGATCTTTCAAATATTAACAAATATTATGTACGACTTTTTAGCAGCAAATTTCAATTTTTATTAAATCGTAGTTTTAGGTATAGTAATTAAACACAATCTTCCATAACCAAGATCTGGCTAGCTTACAAACCATATTGCAGTCTATATTGTAATATATCACATTTAATTATTTTATATATCACATTTAATTTTAGTATATACGTATAATATAATATAATTAAATGTGACGTATTACAATAATTGGCATTACGTATGTACATATCGAGCGATATATTTTTTTTCGCAACCTATGTCTAAATCTGTCTTTAACCACTAAATATTCCAACTTAAGTATATCTATGTAGAAAAATATAAAGTATGTAAAGTAATAATTTAATATTAAGTTAATTATATATTAATAAAATAGTAGGTTCTTTAAACCGTATTCGGTTCAAAGAACATGACATACTAATCTGCATAATATGCAGGAAATTCAGGAGTTCCTAGTTCACAATGAGAATATAATGTAATACCACAAGTACCGTCAACGGCAACAACTTTGCCTACCGTTAGCAACTTTGTCCGACACCAAAATCATTAACACAAAGTTATATATCTATTTACCTCGTAAATGGAGAAACACTAAACTTTCAATGGGTGAATCTTAATTAGACGACTAGCAATAATGGCAAGGTTGCAGGTTTGTTTAAGTTCACATTCTGCTGTCATAGGTATAATAGTTGTATAATATAGTCTTTTTTGTATATTCATTAGCAGTTGATATTAAAATATTTTTAAGCAATTTTTACTGCAGGCAATATTGCCACAGGTTTGAGCGATTTCGTCAACCAACTTTGCCTAGCAGTAAAAATTGCTTTAAATTCATATTTTATTGGCAATTGCTATACAAAAAAGGAATATACAAAAAGACCAATGACATGAACATACAAAGAAGACCATATTATATAACTTTTAATGTAACAATGAAGTACTTACCACACGTATTTTGGCCTGGACTACAAAAGATGAGCACACTAAAAATTTGTTCCAGAACACATCCACTTTCTTTGGCCTGTGACAGCAACTTGTCATTATTGCTAGTCGTTTAATTAAGATTCACCCAGTGAAAGTTTCGTGTTTCTCCATTTACGAGGTAAAAAGATATAGGTACAACTTTGGGTTAAGGATTTTGGTGGCAAAGTTGCTGCCGTTGACGGTATTAAACGATACTCTGATCTAATCTATATTCTATACATATGTTTTGTCAATAATCATAATTTAATTATGGCTATAATGCAATCAATTGAAATCCGAAGATTTTATAATTAAAATATTTTTGGCCAAAATATAAAAATACACATACGGAGTAAAAATAGAATTAAACGACGATAAACCTTCTTACAAAATATCGTATCTATGCGGTTGGGACCATTCCCTATATATTTTTTTTACAACTGGTATTATTTTTATTAGCCATCGACAAAAGATAATATACTGTATGTAAACGGGCCTTATCATTTGGACTGTTTATTATTTTGAAACAAAAATCTGTCGCATACGATAATAACAATAATAAATAAATTAATAAAACGTTAATTTGTAAATAATGACGGCAGCGGAAGTTTAAATATAGTCGTATTTGGTTTTCACCACTTTGTAATTTTTTACTTCGTAGTTGTGTTCCCTCCGAAAATCTCGATTCAAAGCTGACGGACGGTAACAACATGGCGGATAGGTCTCGATGTAAGTTTTCTTTAAACTATCGGATATTTGTTTTTGTGTCGCCGTTTCATTTTATAATATTTTCTACTGCCCTTGAGCTGATGCGCGATTGACGTAAAAGATTTTCAAAATGCCGCAAGGTCTGTAAACGATAATTTCCTATGTCACCAGGCGCTGAGGTTCAAAAATTTGAAAAAATTCAAATTTGGGCGTTCAAACGTCACGGGATTGCCGATATTTTCGATTTGAATGTTTGAGTTTTCACATCTCCCGGTCGTTTAATCGATTTATCGCGTTTAATCGAACTTTATTTGGAAATTCCTAATATTTTTGTTTTCTTTTAGCTGAACGTGAAACCAGATATGGGGGAACACTGCCGAACGGCGCGAAGATCAAAGAAGAGCCTGAAGATATGGACGTGGACAGCGAAGACAACTCCATACCGACGTTCGGGCCTGCGGCCTTGGGTTTACACAGAGTTGGCACTATATTACCACCGAAACCGGCCCCTATTGAACCGCTGCAAAAATTGAATGCAAGAGGGATGCCGGCCAGAATACGGAAGAAAAACAGGTTATTTTTCGACGATGACATAGTCAACTCTCCTCCGCCACGGTCTTCCCCTAAGAAATATATGAGAACTCCAGGCAAAACCCCCAATAAGACCCCTTTGTCGGCTAAGAAACAAAAATCTCCATCTAAAGTGATGCGCATGTCCCGAGTTGAAGATAAGATGCTAAACGATAAGGACGATCAGTCGGGCACACCCGATCGTAAATCAGGACAGAATATCGGCATGCGTCTACGCAATCTCTTGAAACTGCCGAAAGCGCACAAATGGGTGTGCTTTGAATATTTCTACAGCAACATCGACAAAACCCTGTTTGACGGCGAGAACGATTTTATGATCTGTCTGAAGGAGTCGTTTCCGCAGTTGAAAGACCTGGAGCTGACGTGCAGGACTCAATGGACGAAGATCAGACGCATGATGGGCAAGCCGCGGAGATGTTCGCAGGCTTTTTTCTCCGAGGAGAGAAAAGAGCTCGAAAGGAAGAGACAAAAAATAAGGTGCATTCAGCAAAGAAAGTCCGCTGATGTCTCCTACAAAGATTTACCAAACGAAATTCCGATGCAGCTCGTCGTCGGCACTAAGGTTACAGCACGATTGCGCAAGCCCCAAGACGGCTTGTTCACCGGCAGCATAGACGCCGTCGACGTTTCCAATAATACTTACAGAATAACGTTTGAGAGAGTCGGCCTCGGGACGCACTCCGTTCCCGACTTTGAAGTACTATCCAACGATAGTCCGGAAACGTTTTACCTGTCGAGCATCACGAAATTCAGGCCGCGGCAGGTACAGCAAGATTTCATCAACTTATACGCTGGTAAATCTCTCCTGCCCGACACCCCGCACAAGTCGTTCAGCGATCCGCTAATCGGCAGCAGCGGCACTTTCCCCGAGATCGAGAACACCGGTGTGTATCCAGTCAGACTGCTGGTGCTGATCGTGCGCATAACGAAAGTATTGAACGCGAAGAAAACGAGAATCAAGCGTCTCAGAGAATTTAACAGCGAGGCGGAAAAACGAAAATCGTTCGGCGAGAAGATGCCAGACGACTTCGAGAGGAAGTACGCCGCGACGGTGATCGAGTTGGAGAAGATGAATATGGACTTGCAAGATTATATTAACGAAGTGCAGTCGTACTGTCACGAGATAGCGCCGGGACCCAGCTTCCGAGCGATGTTGGCTCCTTCCCACTTGAGGGAGAAATGCCGCGAGGATGCAGTTGAGCTGGTGGACAAACACAACGTCGGCACCGTGAGGAACGACAAAATATTGGAGCTGGTGACCGATCTCACAGCGTTGATGTTCCAAGTTAAGAGTTTGTCCGATTCCGATAAGAATGCATACGAGTTAAAAGTTCTCCAAGGCACAATGGAGCAAATAAAGATGAAACTGCAACCGAGTCACCAGCAATTGTTTCAAAATTGCATTGAAATCCATATGCAACGGATTCAGATGGGCTTGGGTCAGATGGCCCTAAACACTTACATGACCGCCGCAACCTAGATTGATTCTATCTCGTGCAAACTAGTTAATTATGTATATATATTAGTATTGAAATAAGATTGTTAGATTTAATTTATTTACCTTGTCAGCCAAAGGTAGGATTTTAAGATGCTATTTTTTAGCATGAAATGATTAGCGAGTAGGTATAAAGCCATAGATAAACTAATATGGCATAATTTTTTATCATTTAGGTAGTGAGTCGTACCTTATTTGTTTTAATTTCGATGTACTATCAATTTGGCAATAAAAGTTGGTTTTAAAAAAAAGTTTAATTTATTTAAATGATCTTTCTATTAATCGATTTCATTCAGATTTTGCAAAAATCCACTATGCAATAAGAAATGCGATACGACACCTTTATTATTAACCCAAATTGCAATAGGGTACTATTCTAGTGTGTTACTGCACTTTAATTACTAGGATTTTATATTACATATTCACAAACATATACATATATGCAGTCGTTTTAACTCGGGAACAAGATCCGTACAGAACGATAATTATACATGAAAATAAACTAAGATTCGCTTCAAGTAAAATTACTATTGTTAATAGTATTGTATATATATATAAAAATACAAAATAAATTATTGTTAACGGTGAAATCATTTTTTAAATTTAGTTAATGTCTCGAATAGTTCATCGGCTTCTTCGGTTGTTTTCACTCGTAGTAAGATGGGCACGGGCGGCGGTTGTACGTCTGGATTCGGGATGCAAACCATCATCACATTATTTTTGCCCATCCGCTGCAACGGCATCGAATCGGACAGTATTAAATTTAATAACAAATTACCCAAGCTCGTATCTGCTCTAACGACCAGCTGCCGTTTGTCGCTATTCTCTACTGGTTTGATATATAATGTGCCGGTCCCGCGGTCCGAGTAATTGCCGTCTTTCTTGACAAATACCTTACAGCGCTTGCTGTATAAACTGTTTTCTTCGACGACCGGCGTAAATGTTGTTTTCGGCGGTGTATCATCCTCGTTCTCGTCATCTTCGGTTTTAGTTTGAGAGTTGTCGGTGTTCAGCGGGGTGGGAATCGTGAACGGTTTGCCTCCGCCGAAAGAGAACGTCTGCTGCGGGGATGCGGTTGGTGTTGCGGAGCTTCCGAAGTTAAAATTCGGTTTATCCGCCGCGACCGATTCAAACGGGCTCTTTGATGCGTTTGGGTTGAAGCTGAAGAGAGGCTTCGATTCCGGTTTTGGAGTTAGGTTAAAGGTCGGAGGTTGGAATGTGGTTGCGGCCGGTGTTGCGATCGCTGGCTTGGCGGGCGATTCGAGTTGGGGTTTTGGTGTGGCTTTCGGCGAAGAAGCAGTGCAGATACTCTCGATTTCCTTAAGATACTTTTCGTAATCCTGGAAAATTGGGGTCAGTATGCAAAATGGGTTCTCCTCGACGTTTGACTTGATCCATTGGGTTACACTCTGATTCAGTCCTTTCAATTTTGCATAATATTCATCGGGTTTCTCCTGCGTAGAGGCAGTGTTGTCTTTAGCGTCTTCAACGACCGGTTCTTTTGATTTTGGCGGCTCGACTTTGCTGCCAAAAATGCTGGAGCCGTTGGTTTTCGTTGTTTCAATTTTTCCGTTTGTTAAATTTGAGAGAAAACTGAAGGACGACGCTGTCATCGGGGTTGATGATAATGATTTGTTGGCGAAGCCAGAAAAGCCACTGAATACGCTGCTGGTAGGAGTCTGAAAATAAGAATAATATCTATAAATAAATTACAAGCGGAGCTGACATGGAATTAACCGACACGAGTTGGGCCCATCATAATACTAATACATATTACACTTCTGGTCGGGGAGCAGTGAACTCCGGACTAACGACCGGCTGTGGTAGGTTTAGGACACCTGTCTTGCCACACGGGAGCTTTCACCTTATCACCCATTCACCTTCCTTTGAAGCCGGGGACTTTGCCCTATTTTCGTCATTTTTTCGAGAAAGAAGTTGATTATTTTCTGGAGAGACCAAGATCTTTAAAGAGGTGAAACAGATTTAGCTAGCAGGCTACAAGTGCCAACTTCCACCGCGCAAAGGTGAACAGTGAATACGTTTTGGGTGACGGCATTTGCGAGATCATTGTATTTATTAAATTTGTACTAGTTCTTTTTGGATATTTGATTTTCATGGAACAGTTAATACTACAATAAGGGCCATCTTCTGAGATAGAGATTAAAGAGTTATATCTGGACGGAGGGCTGTGCATCCAAGACTTTCAGGGAATTCATACTGCTTAGAGATTTAATCGACCTTCAGAATTCAATATGAAGCTTTGTCTGTTATTGAAAAAGTTATTATTGTGTTTTTTTTTTTGCCTTTAGGGCATTATGTAAAAACTATATTGGGGGTTTGGAGGGTACTGTCAAACCCTTCTTGGCACGAGCCACTAAGAGGCTAATTACCTCACAAATAACAGCAAGGAATTGTTGTGGCGGTAAGCGTACCATCATTGATCTAAGGCCGTCTTGCAGCCAGCTAAAATATATCTAGCTGTGCAACGGGTATTGCAATTATCCTCAGAATACCTCTAACGAGCAATGTTACTGGTCCCCAAATGCTGTCCTGGCATTGAAGGCCATACTGTTGCTGTTGTAATCTCCTTGCAAGAGGGACTTCTTCAGATCCACATCGCTTATGGTTGTACTGCCATACCCCAGATCAGTGCCATTCTGGCTGATTTTTGGAATGGAATCTCTGATCCCACCTGTCCACGACTGGGCTAAACAGCTGCAGCCAAGGTTCACAGTCCTCTCCAGGTTAGTCTCTCTTTGAGGAGGCTACCGGATAGGAGTTGAGCCGACCCAAGATAACAAACAGGTCATCAGGCCCAAGCTGCACGGAACCATTAGGTGCCATCCAGATGGCTCGTTCAGGTTTTGTTGACATTGTAAATAAGAAAGGACCATGACAATAGGGAAATTAGGCAATTGTCATAGATTCAAGCCTTTAGAAGGCCACAAATTATCTATTCGTCAGAGGTCGTCGAGGCAAGTCATCTATTTTTGCCAAAGCACGGTTGTCATGGTCCTATGGATCACTATGGAAGCTTGTCCAGGCTCGGCGGTGGCGCCGTCCGTTTTTCCACCGTGTTGGTGGACAAACTTCCATAGTGTTCCAAACAACACCGACGACCGTTCCTAGACGCGGCGAATTAGCCGTAGATTTTCACAGCAAAAAAAACGTGTGTGGACAAGAGGCCTTAGATCCCTTATAGACAAATTTGGGGTCAAATGAAGTAAATTTTGTCTCTATGCGGGTAAGTCCATGGCGAAAACATTTGGAGGGCTTCACTTTTATACAAGCTGAGCAGTCACTGAACAGCTCCGCTTTCTGTAACAGCAGAGAAAGCTGCTTGGGGCTCCTGGTGATGACGGCTAGGTCGTTGGCAAAAAGCAAGGCACAACGAAGTGTACTATTACTGACCGATTTAAAATGGTAACCACACTTCTTGTCAAACTGGGTCAGTCTTTCCAGCAAAATATTGAAATTGACATTAAATACCGCTGGAGAGGGAACAGCCCTGAAGTAGGCCAACTGAATATATGGAGCTGGTAGGTTGCGGACCTTACGGCGACTGCTCTTGAAATGACCATCGGCTACCCGATCCTGGGTGAACAGCCGGGCAAAGGACGCTGTGGTCCGCGATAGATTCGGTAAACACCGTTTCACCGTTTCGTAAGGGAGAGGACCGCGCAAGCGACCCTGAACTCATAACCAATCGAGAGACTGGAGTAATCTGGTCACAATTGGAAGTAAGGGCGTGAGTGTAGGCCCGCCGGGTAACACTCCTGGCTATCTCGCGGTTAAGGCGTTGGCCTCTTACGGGCTTGTAGCGTAGCTAGATGGTGGACTGTTTTGTCCTCAAGTCTTCTGCGCTCACTCCAGGGAGATAGAACGACTAATCGTTAAAACTTCCTGAGGTCACGGGCTCACCCGCTGTAGTCAACAACCCTAGTTGGTAGTCCATTCTTACGTTTTGACATGGAACTTCAGAGTTGTAGTAGGAGGTTACAATGTCATGCACCACAGGCGGGAAGTTGTATTAACGGAGTGCGAAGTGGACGAGTCTGTGTCGGTTTGACCCAAAGGCATTCTCTGGGTCGAGCCAGCACACATTGATTTGGTGTTCGTGCTGTCTCGCATCTTGATGTCAGAATCGACCCTGACTGGGTCGAATTGACCTTGCGGTTGACACTGAGGAGGAACTGTGATGGGAAATACTGATCAAAGCCAACGACTTGTCCACGTTTTCACTCTTTCCGGTGGCATAGTTTAAGTAAAATGTTTTTTTTCAAAACTCACATATTCTTATTATTATATTATTCTTATATTAAAGTTTTCTTTACACGACTGCCCAACAAAAAAGAAGTGTAATGTGTTCAGAGATCATCTATGTATGTTTTCCGTTTCTTTATTCCACCATAACTTCTAAACGCTTGAACCGATTTAGAAATGTGCGGTATTCTTAGAATTGTTATGTCATCCCGAGTGTCATAGGGTACCTTAACTGTCCAAAATCAAGTAAATAGTTGTCTAAATGTCCAAATGTCAATAAATTATCATAAAATATATTGTTTTTAGTGTCAAATGATAGATCTGATTAAGTATATTCTATCTGTATGGATAAATACATAAACCACAAATATTTCATTAAAAAAACCGTAATAAAAATAATTTCAAATGCAACAGTTCACCTTCTGTAATGGCAGAAGGTGAACTGCCATTACAGAACGTGTAATGTGTTTTTTATTCTTCAAACGTGTTTTTTATTCTTTTTATTATATTTATTTGGTGGAATTTAACATGTATTTTTTTAAAACAAATGTTATATTTTTTGTCACTCAATCCCTTGCTAAAAAGTAATTTTTTTAGTTAGCAAATTTTAAAAATGGAATTATCAAAAATTTGGAACAGTTTATATTGATTGTTCTTTCCTATAACCGTTCATTTCCGAAGAAGTGGGGGTGGTTGTTGACCCAGTGTCAGCTACTCTTGAAATGACCCATTAGCCACCCGATCGCGAGTAAAAGACAGGTAAAAGGGCAGCATTACAACTAACATCAGTAAGAGACCACAGAAGCGACTTCGAACATCGACCAGATTGGTGGACAGAGAAATCTGGCCCCAAAGCTGGTAGTGAGGAGCGAGGCTGCTCGCTGGGTTCATTTTCCAGTGCCACGCGGTAAGGCGTTGGACTCTCAAGGGTGTGTTGACGTGGTTAGACGGTAGACTGTCCTGTCCCTAAGTCTCTACGTTCACCCCACGGTTGAAAAAATGATTATACATATATCGTTATACCTTCCTGGGGGTAGCGGGTTCGCCCGCAGTAGATGACAACTCCTAAGTGTATATCATGACAGGTGACACAACATCAAATCGTATGGAATGTTAAGAAGCAGAATCTTAATTTACGAAATTGTTTTAACCTAAAACGAATCAGTTAAATTAATCACCTTATCACCATCGGCGTTACGCCGCCGAGCAGTTTTGATAACGCGAGATTGGAGCGTCTCAGGTGCGGCTACTTGAAAACTGCCCATTTCCTCCTTGTCCTCCTCTACGTTCCAATTATCATGGTTGAGATCGGAGGTCGCGCCTCTTTTGCCAGCCATTGTATCATCAAAACAATTGCAATTTCACAGACTGCCAGAAAATATCGATAAATCAGCAAGCACAGTACTTTGAGGTTAAAAATTCACGAGCACTTCGTCAATATCACTGCATCGCACACTCAACCGATAAAATATAACACGACGCTAAATAAACCCGTAAAATTCCTGTTTCCGCCGGGTTTTTACATCGGTAAAATAAAGAAAAAAAAGACGAAAACGCTCCACCGCGAATTCCGCCATGAACTTCTTGGCATAGATTACAGAGTCCCGATTGGTGCCGATGATGACATTTTTTTGTTTTATTTTGTAAGTAGAGTTGGAAAGGGCGCGAAATATTAAAATGATGCGACTTTTCACATTCCCTACGAGTCGACTATATGACGGTGACCGATTCTGTAGCATTTTCTTTTTCATCAACAGTAAATAAACAAACCCCTCCACTGCATAATGCAAATTAAAATCCTTCTAACATTTTAGGTAAATCATGTAGAACTATTAATTTGTAAGTACCACTAACCAGAAAACACTGTTTCAATAATTTTAACTTAGCCGGTAGCCGAAATCTTAAGTCGTTTAGAATTATTTAAAATCGTGGTGTAATTCATCATTACATTGACTGTCGAAAACTGTGAAGGAAGGAAAATGTATAAAAATAAACAAGGCGTTAAAATGTAATTAAAAAATATTTATTTAAATACCCGAGATGGGCAAAGCATAATTTAAGGTAATGAATTCTTTTTACTTTCATTTATTTTTCTTGTTTGTTTGGCCGATCCCTTCGCGATCGCTTAAAAAGTTGCTGGCTGGTTCGCCGATCGGGGCGCCCTTGCAATGTTTTCTTCGCTATAGATTCCTTTTTTCGGTAAAATATTAAAAATAACGTAAAATTCGCTATAAAAATACATTGTAAACGCATGGCGCCAGTCCGTTATTGTTATTATAGCGCCCGAGCCGTTGTGAAATTAAAGGAAAGCAATTTGTTACAAGAAAAGTTGTGATATACATGTTGAAGTGCAATAATTAGTTATACAGTTCTTTGTGAACTGAAGAAAAATGTGAGGAGGAAAACATTATGATGTTTGTGATTTGTATGTTTGTGGAAGTTTAGTTAGGTTAATTATAATGGAAGTTAGCAAGGAAATGAAGGAGGGAATTCGTAAATGCCAGAACAATTTGAAAATAGCAATCCGGACGCATCAAGTATGTATTTTTAAAATGTTATTGGCGTGTAAGGGCCACGATATAATACAGGTTTTGTTATTCGCAGGTTTGGGCTTCCCATTTGAGCAATGACGAAAATGTGAATATTTTTCATTTTTCATTCTAAATCTTGCGTTACTTTATCTACGTTTCTGATATATTATTTTTTGTTTATTTTTCCAGAATGATATAATAAAGTTGAGAATCAAGGATGCGGAGAATAACATCATTTCAATATGCAGAACACAAGTAAGTTGTTTGTTATTTCAACGGTTACTTACCAGTGATCTTCAGTCAGGATTGCAAAATCTTTTCTTCGCAGTATCTCTCACTCTGAATCTCACGGCTTTGGAACCACATTTAAGTATTTACAATTTACGAGGTCATCTCTGTATCGTCTCAGGTAATAGTGAAGCACTTAATTAGTGAATCAAATGATCCACAAAAAGTGCATCACTGGAATGAGCCAGAATGGCACTGGTCTGAAGTATGGCAGTACAACCATGAGCGATGTGGACCTTAAGAAGCTCCTCTTTCGAGGAGATTACGGCAGCAACAGTATGGCTTATGTTATTGGCCTTCGATGCCAGAATGACGACAGCCTACTCCAATGCAGTGGAAGGTAATATTGTATGAGTGGACGTCACTTATTATAGAAGTAACTGTTCCATGGGAGAATGGCACTTAATATAGAAGTAACTGTTCCATGGGTATCAAATATCCCAAAAGACCATGAGTACAAACTAAATAAATACCATGATCTCGCATCCGAAACGGTCACACACATAATCAATTTCATGCCGGCACTTCACTATCAGCCAGCCTTCCCCGTGAGCGTTGGATTCCGGTTTAACAACCGGCTGTGGAAGGTTTAGGGCTGTCTTGCCACATGTGAGCATTACCTTACCATTCATTCACTCCCTTTTCGAAGCCATAGAATTTGAGATGCGGAAATTGCGGTTATAAGTTATTTTTTCTAAGAAGGAGTTGGTTATTTTCCTGGAGAGACCAAGATCTTTAAAGAGGTGAAACAGGCTGGCAGGCCACTTGCGCCAACTTCCACTGCGTGAAGGTGAACTGCCAAGACATTTTCCGTGTAAGCATTTGCGAAATCATGGTATTTATTTAATTTGTACTCGTGGTCTTTTGGATATTTGATTCCCATGGAACAATTAATTCTACAGTAAGTGTTATCTTTTAAGATTGGGAGTAAAGAGTTATATCTGGACGGAGGGCTGTGCATCCGAGACTTTCAGAGAATTTATATATGTGAACGTTCACCTTACCACCCATACACTTCCTCTTCGAAGCCATCTAAAATTTAATTCCTGCTAAAATTCCCTCTTACCTAAAATCCTGTTTTTGAGGTGTCTCTTACAGTTAAAAATTGTTTTGCAGAAGGAGATATTGGATCGCCTCCGCCGCGAGTTGGAATGCTACCGCGACAAGACGCAACGTGGCGACGTCAAATGGGAAGACGACGTCGAGTGCATCGCTCAGCAGCTCAAAGAGAACCACGCTCAGTCGAAAAAGAGGAAGCCCTCAACATCTCTCCTAAAAGATTCGGTGCTGAATGAAATTAAGCTGAAATGCGAGGACATCACCGTCAAAGCGGAGAGGAAATCGGTCGACGAGAGCTTCGATTTCGAAAAATTCAAAAAGGACTCTCAGCTGAGCATCTCCATTGCGAGCGACACCATCGTTACATCGTGCACGTTGCAGAGAGCTGAGAATCCGCATAACGAACCGCCCGCAACATTGATCTCCGTACAGAGACCTCTGAACATCGTTGAAAATAAAAGAGCGAACTTTGTCAATGCATTGAATAAGGTGAAAAACAGCATGTAAGTATTCAAAAAAACATCCTTTCAGTTGATACTTTTCAGGAGAACGCCTATTTTGAAAAATTTTTGGCAGAGTTTGTGTCCGAATTGATAATGATTTCATCATGTGTGAAAATGAAATTGAGACAAAAATAAACTCTGCAAGGTATGTTGTAGTGTCTTGGGAAACAAACCACCTACAATAATTAAGCACACTCAAAGAAAACACAGTGCGTCGTAAAAATATTTTTTTTGCTCGATTTCCAAGGCAGAAGAATATACCCTACTATAAGAAGATTTAATCCACTTAATTTCATTTATATTTTGATTTAATGAAATATACCAATAGGGATGTGTATGCAAAACTTTTTGTAGATGGCGCTAGCGGAGATTGCCTCATGGAGGTGTGAATTGAGTGATGCACCGAGCGAGCAAGCATCAAGCATCCGCACAAAGATTGAACAGTTGACCGCTGCAATGCTGCCAGATGACTTGCTTATTTTCCAGTCATAATACTGATAACATCCGAAAAAAATACAATTTTTGAGAAATCCTAGTAAAACAACTAAATTTGCACATTTTGTAACATAAAATGCCCGATACTCTCGCAAAACTATAAGAAAACAGCTGATTCGGCGGGTAAAATTGCAAATCTGGTAACGCTGTCGATTGATTTTAGTATAGAAACCTACAACCCAAGCTTGCTCATTTCAAAACCTCATTGTGTCAATTGCCCGCTGCGCTATCTAGCGAGAGATAAAGTGTAAGAAAACATCCCTATTCAAAGAAAATTGCACTGCAAAATTTACATTGCTGTCTGAATCTATAGACAGATTTAAAAAATAATTTCAAATTTTATTCCTGGCAAAAGTTTGAGAACGAAACAATAGTATTTATTATAAAGATGCCTGGAAATAATTATAGTGTAGTATATATGTGTCGTGGCCATGTCAGAATGTGTTGTAGGATTTTGAAGAACAGTGGATGTTTGTCGTTATAAGCCAATACA
Source organism: Micropterix aruncella (assembly GCA_944548615.1). Classification (NCBI taxonomy): domain Eukaryota; kingdom Metazoa; phylum Arthropoda; class Insecta; order Lepidoptera; family Micropterigidae; genus Micropterix; species Micropterix aruncella. The sequence continues at coordinate 29,978,632 of OX155950.1, forward strand.
AATATTTAATAAATAAATAATAATACAAGGGCGCTGCCAAACAATTTAATGACCGCGTCGGGCTCATCATAATACTATTATTACAGTTCTAGAGGGTTAGCGATGGACTCTGGACTAACGACCAGCTGTGGTAGGTTTAGGACAGCTGATTAAGAAATTTCAGTTTTAGGTTTTTTTTTTCTAGGAAGGAGTTTTCCTAGAGAGACCAAGGTCTTTAAAAAGATGAAACAGAGATTTTGTTGGCAGGCTATGAGGGCCAACTTTCACCGCGTGAAGGTGAACAGTGAAACCGTTCTAGGTGACGACATTTGCGAGATCATGGTATTTATTTAATTTGTACTCTTGGTCTTTTGGGATATTTGTTTCTCATGGTTAATCATATACAGTAAGGGTCATGTTCCAAGATAGGGAATAAAGAGGTATATCAGGACGGAGGGCTGTGCATCCGAGTCCTTCAGGGCCGTCTTGCAGCTAGCTAGATCTGTTGCTGTTGTAATCTGTTGTCATACTGTTGCTGTTGTAATCTCGCAAGAGGGACTTCTTTAGGTCCACATCGCTCATGGTTGTACTACCATACCCTAGATCAGTGCCATTCTGGCTGATTCCAGCACTTTCATCGTAGAAACTTTTAGTTTACTACGGTCACTTACTATGTCCTTCGATATTGCCGCATCCTTTGAATTGGACATAACCGAATCGAAATCAAGGAAAAAACTAAAAAAACTATTTGGTCTTTCAGTTTTTCAGTTTCCTACTTATTGCCAGGCTGCATCAAACGATTAAGTAATTTGATATATTTGATAATAAACTATTACCAAAATTTTATAAATTCTTTATACAGTAGAACTCCAATTAACCGAATCAATTGGGACCGGACCCCATTCGGATAATCAAAAATATGGATAATTGATTTTTTCCGAAAAAAGCGACTATTTTAATTAACCCTCTGCGACTGACGTGGTAGTCTGACAGACACCGCAAAAGCGCCCAGAAAGTTAATAGTTTCTGGCAATAGAAAGGTACTGAGGATGCTATGATTTTAAAAATCATTTGTTATTATATTACTATTTTAGTTTGATTTAGGATACTGTAAGGGTGCGTTTAGAACACCATCTATTGGACTACTGAACATAATAGTAGTTTAATCAATGTTTGGAGCTAAGAGTGCTATCTACCTGATGCTTTTCGTAGTAAAATTCCGGCTGCCAAAACCTAATACTGCCAAAACCTAATACCCTATATTATCACTGATCGTACGAAACTTTGTATCTATTTTATATAACGTAAAAATATCGCTCACCCAGACATTCCAAGGAGCTAAAACTCCTTGGAATGACAGCCTTAGTATTATTACTATTATTATTTGTATCTTTAGTTTTTGATTGTAATGTTTTGTTTTTCAGTTTGGAGACATCAGTTACTCTTACTTGTATTCCGAAGCGGCGCCACTCGTCGCCGCAGCCTTGCGAAGACAATCGGCCCGCGGGCCAATCGGCCCCCGGCCCAGCCGCCTCCCCCCCCTCCCCCTCCCCTTCGCCCCCTCTCTTGCCGCCGCTGCCTGCGCCCGGAGTCCCCATCGATCGGGAAATGTTTATGAGGTAATATTTTATGACCATTATGAAATGGTAGTGGATGATGAACAAAAATATATGCGACAATACTCCTACTACGGTATATACCATACAGTATCTTCTCTTAAAACAAAATTGAAATCGAGGTGAGTGACGACACGAGTTGTGAGGGTTCGCATATAGCCGCCATATGGATGCTCAGCCCTGTCGCAGACATCCGAGGATTTTGCCAACCGCCGACCCCGCGTAACGCCCAACTACTAATGTGATTTTGTGTTCAAAGCCTTTGGATTCATGGAATGGTTGCGTGGGGTGCATGCTGGATCCACTAGTTAAGGTGTAAAAAATTGTCTCGAGGATGTCACGGTGTGGAAATGCTGGAAATCACATTTTCACGCGACATAAATCGATTTTACGATTTTACTCGTTTATTCGATTTTACTTGATATAAATCGACACGAAATTAGGTTATATCGAAATGTCAAACGTCTGACATCCGACAGTTCCTTTCTTCCGATTTTTCGTTTTAAAGCCTCGAGAATAAGCGTTTCCGCCAAAACAACGATGGGTCCCATCAAACTTGCAGAAGGCAAATTTGCAGACGGCAATCTTGCAGACGGCATTCTTGCAGGCGGCAGTTTTGCAGAAGGCAATCTTGCAGAAGGCAGTTTTGCAAATGTCAAAATGACCTAACCTAACCTAACAGAAAAACTTAAAACATTTTTTTTAATGTTTAGTTTGATGTATAAAAGTCATCCACTACAAGGATGCCGGTAATTAATGTCACTTCGATTTTAGGGAAAGAAAAACCTAACCTAACCTAACCTAACAGAAAAACTTAAAAACTGTACTGAAGGTTGCCGCCTGCAAGGTTGCTTCCTGCAAGGTTGCCTCCTGCAAATCTGCCCTCAACAAATTTGGATCTGTCAAAAGTGACATTTGTGCAAAATTGCCGCATGCAAAACTGGCGCCCCCCGCGTGAAAATAGTGCCACCATTGTCTTGGATAATTACCTTTAATTAAAAAGAGAATAAAACAAATAAAAATATTAGTAAGACAGAAAAAAGAAAGAAAACTATAACACACTACGCTAGTAAAGTTCAATGAATCTAGGAATTATTCCACACATTTCACTAAATTAATATTTTATTTGACACAAATCGTTTCTATGGGTTGACAATTTCGATCAGGATAAAAGAGGCCTATACGGAAGTCGTCATTTTACTTTTGGGCTTTACGCCGATGAGCGAGTCGATCTTTTGACACGTTTTGGACTTCTCATCTTATTCGGGGTCCTTCGGGATTACGACTTCCCGCCCAAAATGCATCGCTAAGCTTGGCGCGGTCGACGTATAAAGGTCGTCGCGTGTAGCGTCGATCGTTCGCACGCGTCTCCTCGCTAGAATCCAGAAGTGAGCAATTCCTCGCCTTCGGCTACGCGTGACTGCGGCCGTCCTTCGCCGGGGGCTCTCACAGGAGTTGAGTGTTCCGCCGCCCACCGGCTGCTGCCTTCTACCCTCCGTCTTGGAGTGTTCCTGCTCCGCTCCCCGGTAGCAGCTTCGAGCGCCGCTTCAGGGGCCGTCTACGAGGCAGTCTGCCTGACCCCCGCGAGGCGTTCGACGTGTCGGCTGAGCAGCGGGATCTCTCCTATTAATCTTTTGCCGTCCTTCCGATCGGAACGCTTCCCCTAACCTGAACTCGCAGAACGTGCTCTCGACCTGAGAAGCTCTCGCTCGTATCTCTTCCCTTCCAGATTACGGGTCCCCTATGTAATAGTTTTTGTACTATTTTTTAATTGGTTTTTAACCTTTTAATTATTGTATAATTCATTTCTCTTTTAGTCGTCCTCCCTATTTTAATGAATTATGTGAAGTATATACTACAATTTAGGAATATTTCCAACATTGGCAATTTTGTAGCGTGTTATCGCCGAAAACTAATTCGTCGGTCGGACGACAAATAATATAAAGATTTATATATTTTCAATTAACTCTTTTATTTCAGTTCATATTCATAATCAATCGTGCCGCATAAAACGTGACAAGGGTACCGAAGACGAGTGGAGACTGACTAGCGTTGTTCTCGAATTTATCTGTATTTTTTTCAGAATCACAAATGAAAATCTGTTATTATAATCGATGCATACTTTTACATTTATTATAGGCACTTGGCATTGATACCGGTGTCGCAACGCGAGGAAATCGTGAGAAAGAGAAGCGAAAGAAAGAAACGGTTTACAACCAGCACTAACAAGAACGAATTTGTCTACGGAGGGTTCGAGGTAGGTTCTAAAATGATTCTATGCTCCGTCCTCAGACTGTAATCTTGCAAAATGTCATATTTCAGAAGCGGAAAAAGCTGAATCAGTTTCCCTACTTGCAACAGCACACGCCTCCTCAGACGCGGGCCAAGGAGCGATTGCGGCGAGAGAGGCGCTTGCAAAAGTTGCAAAAGGCAGATCGGACCTCTCCGGCCGCCAGTTCGCCCGAAAGCCCCCCGAGCTGCTCCGACGCTCCCGCCTGGATTGCCGCTTTACCCAGCGGACTCACCGTTCAACCCCTGTTCGGAAACGTTCCCAGAAAGGTCTGCATCGCCTGCAAAAATGGTATGATTTTATAAAACTACCATATTATTAACTCTTCTGTGTCGTGTACCTTATAATAGGGTTCGGCAACTACTAGTAACGCTGTCGTCGTATATGCTATGGGGAACAGTCATCTGGCCGTATTTGTGGGGTTTGGATACTAATACGCATTCTCTGCGAAGTAATACTGACTGTAATCCTTTGCCCGGGTACTATCTATCTGAACATACTACTTTCTATGAATATGAAAAGAGACTTGAGTAATCATGTTTCCAAGCGTTAGTTGCCTGCCGCTTGTACGCTAGTCGGCCTTAGCGCATAAACAAGTGCCGTGTTGTTTGTGACATTGGATCAAAAATCGAAAAAGATACAATAGCGAGCGTATCAATTGAATCAAACACAAATTTTAAAAAACAACATTTTCTTTTTAATTGATGTTTAATATGCCCTCCCTTAGTTTTCAAACCCATTTTCAATCGTTTTGGCATAGATTCTATCAGGCTTTCACAGTTTTTGTCAATGTTTTCATCCATATACCATATCTGACTAAATGAACAAATAAGGCTATTTTTTGCTCTGCAATCCATTTCTGCTAGTCTTTCCTGGCAGATAGTCCATAGATTCTATGTGGGATTCAGATCCGGAGAGTTTCACGATTACTCTAAAACAGCCTCTTTGTTTTCATTTTATTGGAATTATGGCAAGGAGCCAAATCTTGTCGAAATATTCTATCTTTAGATGGAAACCTCTTGTTTAACTCAAGCCTCATTTTTTCTGACCTTACTTTCTTGAACTGGCCTCTATTTATCTATCCTTTAATAGGAACGGGTGGTCCTACGCCGTCGTATGAATTGATACGTTCGCTACTGTAGGTATAATTATTCAACTAAAGCGCATTATATTATTGACATACATGGACCAGAAATATAAAATGTAGTAGTAGTAGTAGACGGAGTGGGGGGCTTGTTTCCAGCCCTTGATGTCACCTAGATCTATAAGATCTTTTGTAACTACCCACTATGTGGTTAGGTCAGTGGTCAGCTAGTAGCCCAGTACTTCTTACCAGTCCAAGTAGATCACTGACCCTTAAGTTGGGCAGATCGCTAGGTTCGAGAAAGGCTCGTCCCAGTAAACTGTGTCTTTTAGCAGCGAGGCCTGGGCAGCGACCAACGATGTGTATGCTGTCTTCAGGTTCTTCGCCACATATTCGGCAGTCCTTGCTTTCAGTCAAGCCAATGTTGAATAGATGTGCTCTAAGGGTCGTGTGTCCGGTGAGGAGACCGATAGTGGTTCTAAGGTTCTTCTTGCTCATGTCAAGTAGGGCCTTGGTTTTCTTCTGTAGTGGTTGCTCCATCATGGCTTTTGCCTGGCGACATCTCTGGCTCTGTTTCCAGGATGCCCGATGTTCCTGCTCCAAGCAGTCCCTGATGATTTTCTTACCTGTAGCAAAGAAGACCCCTACAACTGGCTCCACCGGGCATTCCAGTGTGCCCAGTTTTGCCAGTCTGTCGGCCTCTTCGTTGCCGGGTATGCCTTGGTGACCCGTTATCCATATTAGGGTGATTTTATTGGCTTTTCCCAATTTCTTGAGCTCTTGCATGCAGTCCCAGACCACAGAAGATTCTGTGGTGGTTTTAGCCAGAGCGTCCAGTGCTGCTCTGCTGTCAGAGCAGATGAGGATTTTTCTATTTTTTACCTCAAGTTGACTTGGGAGTTTTGTGCATTCCAATATGGCAAATACATCGGCTTGGAAAACCGTAGCATATTGTCCAAGGGGGATGCTGATTTTTTACCTCAAGTTGACTTGGGAGTTTTGTGCATTCCAATATGGCAAATACATCGGCTTGGAAAACCGTAGCATATTGTCCAAGGGGGATGCTGATTCTGTGATTGGTTTTGGGTCCATACACGCCTGCCCCAAAACGTCCATTTGTTCCTGATCCGTTGGTGAACCAGGCGTCCGCGTTGTGGTTTTGGAGCCACTGTGGATTCTTCCATTCTTCCCTGGTGGGGAAGAAATATATAAAATATAGGCATAAAATTATCCCCGTACCCAAAATTGATATTGTTATCGAGGTGTTTTGATAGCACATTTGTTATTGATACATTATTACAAAGCGTTTGTACTTACTGGTAATTATAGTAATAATCCTACTACTATATAAATGCGAAAGTTTGTAAGAATGTATATATGGATGTTTGTTACTCTTTCACGCAAAAACTACTCAATGGATTTTGATGAAACTTTACAATAATATAGCTTACACATCAGAATAACACATAGGCTATAATTTATAAAGATAGGTATTATTTTTTTTTTTTTTATTTGTTGAGTGGGGCTTTTCTAAGGTCTTTATGAGCCTTGTAACACTGCGACCATTGCTGATCTATTGTGCTCGCCACCTACTATAGTTCTGCGCTAAGCCCCGTGTCATTCAAGAACCGCAGCAGGCTTTTGGCGCCAGATTGTTTTACCTCCTCAGGTTGGAGGTAGTGACCACCCAGGTGGTTGTATCTTTTACGCATCAGCGGGCCACACTCGCACATGAGGTGCTGGGGAGTTTCCTCTGCCCCTTGGCAGAACCTGCACATTTTTGTGTCTTTGAGCTTGAGGTTGAACATGTGTTTGTTCAGGCCACAATGCCCCGTGAGCGCCCTTACCAGTATGCGTAGATTGTTCCTATTTAGCGATAGGGCCTCACGGGCCGTCTTACGGTCGTAAGGCTTAATGAGCGCTTTGGAATGATTCAACCCTGGCGTGTTGTTCCAGTGGTTGACGGATTGTTCTAAACACATTTGTTTGAGCATTAGGTTTGCAAGGCTTTTTGGTACGCCACAGCAGGGTTCAGGGCCGTATAACGTTCCCTTTGCTCCCGTCCTAGCAAGTTCGTCGGCTTTTTCATTTCCCTCGATTCCTGCATGGCCGGGAACCCATCTTAGTATTACCCTGTTCTTTTCGCCCAGGGAATTCAGTAGTGATATGCAGTTTTGCACTAGCTTTGAATTAATGGTATTCGAGGCTAGTGCCATAAGAGCTGCTTTGCTATCCGAGTGGATAAGATAGGTATATAGTTTTCTATCATCATTATCACAATTTTCCATCACCACGCGGGTGAAACCGCTGGGCGCAGCTAGTAAGTATATAAAACGACCACTTGATAAAGACTTATTGTTGTATATCTCAACTGTTGGCAGAAAACATTTCAAAATTTTACTCATGTGCTGCGAAATGACAGACCGCGAAAATCGTTACATGTTTTTACAAGCCAAGTTAAAGTATTTATTTCGATAGACCCCTCGGGCTTGAGCACCCCTACCTTCCTCGTCCCTTTGTTCATTGGAAAAGTACGATAGTACTATCTTACTATCTACAGAGACACCATCATCACTGTATCGCTGCACAAACTGCGATTGTTACTTCCACTCCGAATGTGCGAAAGAAACAAAGACTGATGATGACCAATCGTGCCAAGCCTGTCCGTCGTGCTCTGCGGAAATTCCAGATTCACCACCGGTGACCGTAACACCTGTTCCAAGCGGTTCCGTCAAAGTGAACGGGGTGCCCAGCGATGAATTAAGGAAATGTAAGTATTCATGTAAATTAAAGTGAATATGTTTTTTTTTAAGTTTTTTCCCTACGGTGTTCATTAGGATGACTTCCTTGTTATCAACTGATATGATAAGGCTGGCAAAGGGCAATGGGCACAAAAATGTATGGACACTGGACCCACCTCTCCAACAACATAATGTATCTACTATTGGAAAGATCTATTTATCTAGAATGTTTATGACTACTACAGCTTACCTCAATTATGAGCGGTTTTGTAGTTTTGAAGTCCTAATCTTCTTAAATATGACTAATTACACGAAAACCCAATGTTACCATGATGCCAATCAGTTATTTAAAATATGTTAGTTGTAGTGAAGATCCAAAAAGGTATGTGATGTACGTACATTTATGATGTACGTGAAATTTGAAAAAAACTTTTTGCCTGCGGTGTTAGTTTGATAATAAAAAAAACTTGTTTCTTTCAAGTTACCTTTTGTCATCAATACCGAGAATTTTGTAAAAACCTCGAAAAAAATCAAAATTATCAATAACACGGCAGGCGATTTTTTTTTCTCGAATTTCACGCGAAATTGGAAAAAAACTTTTTGCTTGCGGTGATATTTCTATATTTAAGAATTTTCTATTGTTTCAGGATACCTTTTGTTATCAAAACGCAAAGTCGTAGAAAAAACCTCAAAAATAGTCCCATTTTTTTTAATGTCGCAGACATGTTTTTGTACGATCATGTCATAATTTGTGTAATATCGCAAATTGTTATCGATATTAGAGAACTTGCGATATGTCAACTATACTCTAGACACTTCCTCCGAAACAAAATGGCCGTGTTGTTGACATACTAAATGTAAACTTTGAATGACTATATCTCGCTTATTTATTAAGACCGACGAAAGATAATTGCAGATTCGGAATCTGCCTGGCGAATATAGTCGGGTGACGTTTAAAAATCAACAATCCAGAAGAGGTTCCTATACTGCAGTTATACCATAGTTTGTACTCACACAGCTTATGTACTTTATCGTTTTGGAGACAAAGCATTTTATATGTTGCTGCATACATCCCGGAAACTTTAATTTTAGTTTTTGAGCCTTTGTAATCCGAACGCCCTGTCCTTCCGAGAAATTAAGAGTTTTACATGCATTTTATATGTTGCTGGAATACCTACCTACCGGCAAACTATTATTTTAGATTTGATGACAAAACTGATATCAGTGTAATAGTTACGATTCTGATGTAATATATTTATTTTCTATTCAAAACACAACTCTACTTTTGCAAAATTTTTGTTTTATTTTTAAATATATGCCTTAATAAAGATTACCGTAATCCGAATGCGTTGTTAATCCGAATAGGGTAAAAATTTTCAGCGTTCGGGTTATTAAGTATTTGTACAAGTACTTGTGGTCAAGAAAGTTACTTTAGTCACATATTTTATTTTTTATTATAGTTAAAGAAGTGGAGAGAGAAAACCTGGTGAAACGAAACATTCAGCTGCAGCAAGAACTGCGTCGGTTGCAGGCGCGATCTAGCTCCCTGCAGGACAAACTCAACGTCAAGGACGAAGAGAAGGCAGGCCTCGTCGCCAGGAACGCCGACATACAACAACAAGTGAAGAAGCTAATCGATTTCGTTAACATCTTTAAGGACACCTCGGCTGGAATTAAACGGCCCAGGAGCGATAGCGATAGCGACCACAGTAAAGCTAGCAATTAGGTTCATCCTTTCGGCGGGTTGCCTCTCAATATTTTAGGCAGACAGCCAGCGACAAAATGCAAGTTTTTGAAAAGCTTAACTTTCAGATCAGACAGTATTTTGGCTATAAAATGCCGGGGTACAGTCAGCAGGCCAGACTCCGGGACACATGGCGCTGGCCTACTAGGAAGGGTGTAATTTTAATTGTATGCATGGCGTCAGCATCTCCATACATGTCACGCATCGGTCTACTGTGCCGTGCAATATAATGGTCGTAATGGTGCAATATAAGGGCCCTATTCCATCGGGATACCATGGTGGCGCAACCAGTCGCCGCCACCAACAAAATGTATACAGCTCTATGGAGGAGGGTATTTCACCTGGTGTCCGCTCGGTTACGCAACTGTTTTGGCGGCTCGACCGGCACGGACTCGTACACAGATTATTACTGGTAGCACTACCACACCGATCGCGCCACCACTAATTAGCATAGCGCTGTATGGCGTGTCACTCACTCGGCCGCCAGTCAATCTGCCAGTGCTCCTCTTTTGCATTCGTACACTGTTGTTTTCAATACATTTGTTTAGTTGCAGCGTACGCTACGATGGATAATTTCGATACACAAAAGTTTATTATCTAAATTCAAAGCAGACCACCTAATTGGGATAGTTCGTTACCGGATTTTTTTTAAATAGAGATTTGAAAATAAACGTCGGGATTCTGGTGTCTATCTGGTGTCTAATCTGGTGTCTCGACTTGTTAGCTCAAAGACACCATGGATGTCCCGGTGGAATAGGGTTCTTATAGTATGGAGATGTTGATGCCACGCATTCGATTATGAAGCAGTCTGACCATATGTTTCAAGTTATTTATTGCATCCACTGTCTACTGATGATTTTTAATTAAGCTTTCAGCGCTTTGGTGGTACTAATTAAAATCACACTTTCCTAGTACGCCAGTGCCAGGTGTCTTGAATCTGGCCTGCTGACTGTACCCGCCGGCATTCTATGACCAAAATACTGCCTGATCCAAAAGTATCAACTTTTCCAAAACTCTTACACTTTTTTGTCTATGGCTCCTAAACTATTTTGTTGTACTACAGGAAAGTACCGACTCTTCCTCGGATAGTGATTCCAATAATACTCTATCAGATATCTAAATATAATCTATACTATAATAAGGATATCCTGTGGTTACTACGCTGTGCGTTTTCGCTATTTTCTATACGATGAACATTAAATACCTTGTATAAGAAAGAAATTGTAGTAGAGTGGAGAGTAGTATATTCCAGTCATTGATTTTCTGTATACCGGAAAGAACTATAAAATAAGTTTTTACATTGATGTGTTTCCATGAAAATATCTATCATTAATTATTAAAATTACAAATTACACAGGTGTGACATATTATTTCACGATCTTTCAAGCACAAATTCGTGGTGCTCTTTTATGAAGTTTTGGTTATTAATTGAAATTAAATATTAAATTAAATATGCGTTACTTCGTTGATGTGTTAATGTTTGTTTGTTTGTTTACAGCCTTGTACAGGTATTTAGCATAATAAACATTGTGTAATAATGTGCGGTGAAAATAAATGATTTTGTACCTACTATTTTCAAAATTAAAAATTGTTTTATTTATTGAAAGTCAGCAGTGACATTTACTGGTAGCGGTTGCATTATGATTCGAATTAGCGGAGACTAGCACCGAGATGAGGCGCTTCATAAGTCAACCACTAGATGTCGCTGCTATTTATTAAAAAAATAGGGATCTAAAAGCAGCAGGCACATAGCACAGTAACCATTCGAATTGATGAAAGAAAGCTCCTGAAATATCCGATTTGCTTGAGAATTTTTAGCTGCAGCAGCACTATTTGCCTTTATTTCTCATTTACGACACTGATAAGTTTCGAGATTGAGGGAGGAAAAGTTTTCGTTCGTTTGCCATATTGTACCGTCCGAGGAAGGGCAGGCCAAGGGGCTTCGCTTCTCTTACAGATCACCCCCTTGAGAGTAGACAACCGCCGAGAACAGCCATTTAGCGACCGGCGAGAAGGGATAGGGAGGGGGTAATTTTGCATTTTGCCAACTTCCGAAACCGTCCTGATTCGAATTTGACGGATCATACCTGAACGCAGCTGCCCAACTCTACGACGCGAAGGCGGTTAGATTTGAAAGATGATTGTCGATGGGATGTTTGCGCACACGATGTTGGTGGCACCGACAATCGCCGGGCCGACTCGCGCAAGGAGGTGTGAAGTGAATGACGCTTCGCGCGAGCAAGTGATAGGTATGCTACGCGCCGTGCGTCGCTCACTTCATAGGTACCTCTTTAGGCCCCTACGCCCTCTAGCGAGAAAAAAGTAGCAGTAAAGATATCCATATCCTCGGTAAAACTTTCCCGCCACCATTTCGTCTTATGCCCTCTCTACACGTTGGCAAATGCTTGGCCACATTGCTAAGGTGGAAGCGAGTCGGCCCCACAGTGACGTGTGTAAAATGTAAATAGCGAGAGAGACATAGGCGATGGCACATATATTGCCCAACGCTGCTGAACTTCGATAACAACGAGGAGAACCGGTGTCAACGTGGCTACGGACACTACTACTGAAAGGTCAAGAGGCAGAGGCAAATGGACCATCACTCTGCAACGGAAAGTTCCTCTGATATATAAGCTGCGCTTCCCGGAAAGTGCCAGGTTATTAGACGCCTGGCGTTCGGCGTTGTCAGTGCGATGTTATAGGGTTATAGTCATGAAATCTGTCATAATTTCGGTACATTGTAAATGCGTTGACCTGGCTACCAAACCCAATGTACATACTTTTTACGTCAAAATAGCCAAGTTCCAAATGTATGTAAAAGCTCTACATAGAATTTCAGTCGGAATGTTCGCGAATTTCTTCGATCAACTTACCAATTCTTTTTAATGAATGAAAGAAATTGATATCTATGACATTTTCGACACGACAGAGAGCAGCTACCCAATGCATGAAAAAAGGAGACAAGCCAAATCCAGCTAACTACAGTTTAATAAGCCTGACAATGTACGGGTTGATGCTGAAAAGTTTCGGTAAGTCGATATAAAGAAATGGAGTGATTCAACGATTTATTTTTTAGTTTTCAATATAATCTCCCTGAACGCTTACTAATTGAATTATCTGCAACAATTTTAAACCATTTCAAGAAAAGCCGGTGTCCTCGTTTTGTCTTAAACCTCAAACGATCTTCCTCCCAGAGTACTCCAATTTTTGATCAAGAAGTAATCGGAAGGGGCCACGTCTGGACGTGGTCGAGCTCCTCGAATCCAGCTTCCCTCACTGCAGCCTTTACAATACGGGCGGTGTGGACGGGAGCGTTTTCTTTTAAAAACAAAACTTTCTACCGAGTTTGCCCCTCCGTATCTCCTTGAGTTTTAACTGCGCAATCAATAATGCATAATAATCCACGTTCATTGTAGTTTTTTTCCTGAAGGAAGTCCATCAGCTTTATTTCGTCGGAATCCCAGAATATGGTCGCCATTAGCTTCAGAGACGACTTTTGCTGCCGAAAAATCCTTAGAGCCTTTCCCCTTGGTTACCCTTTGTTTGTTTTCCTTTTCACAACATTGCCATGTTTGTCAGTACCTATATTAGTTTGTTTAGGTCAAATCCTGCAAGCTGAATAATAATTAGAACCACTTCCTCTTATCCTATAGGTATATGAAGTTGAAATTAGACTTGTTGGCTCAGTTTCGATGACAATCCATTTTTATGTTGAGCATGATCTGATTCTATACCCAGAATTGGCTCCCGACGTGGCTACTCTTCCACGGTCAACAGCACAGACACAATGTTGTATAAGCATTCAATTATGATAGCCCGTTCTAAATTTCACCATATGGGTGAAATCACTCACGGTTGGTTCCCGACAAGGGGACTCCTCAACGGTTAACAGCACAGAAAAGAAAAGAAACAGCACAGAAGACCAATGATGCATGCCAAATTTCAGCCCAATCGGATTAAACGCTTAGGCGCAATCGTGGAGGAATATATACAGCAGTCAGACAGACACACAGACAGACTTCCATCTGGAAGCGGTCTTAATTGTCACAGGGTAGATATAATAGATATTTCCGTATGCAAAATGGATATTTCCGTATTCACCTCGAAAGAAAAATATTGCGCGTTCACAATAGTTTCACTTCTCGTCGTTTGGTGGGCCCGGAAAGTAACACCTGGACAAGTGTGTTTGAAACACGGTATGAAAATGCCGAATTTCGCGATTATAATCGCACGTCGCTCACATAAAAATAATACATTCAAACGAAGAGGACTATTTTGGGGAGGAAAGTTGAAGCGATGCAAAAACAACTAATTAAATATTTTAATTAAAATTCCTAAGAGGTGAAAAGGCGAGGAGAGAGCGAGAGCGCGGATTATTAAAAATATGCTGTTATTAAAAAGGGGTCTAGTCGCCGATTGCAAGGAGTTGGAATGTGCTGATTAACGGACTCAGGTAGCCTCCATTCTGGAGTGAAGTACTCGCTAGAGGAATTTTCTGCATTCTTGTAGTCTACGGCTGATTGACAGTAAATCAATGCGGCACAAAAGAAAAATAATTGGTTGTTCAACCCTAACACTTTCCAGGCAAGTATCCAGGGACTTATTTCATCCGAATATTCACTTCATAAATAAGGTCGATGAGCATTTGACGAAAATTCCTGTTAACATGCGATGCAACGCAATGAAAATTTGAATTCGAACACGCGTCATCGCATTCAATTTACAAATCAAATTGCAATCACTAGTTGTCACCTTCGAATTCGTATTTCGAACAAGCAACGCATCAAAAGTGCTGCCCATTTTAAGGGCTTTACTATTAAATTATTGTATGGCGGATTTGAAATATTATTTGTGTCGCCTGTACTAGAGATATTCCAACCAAAATCTTACAATGTGATTTCGGCCCAGCAAGGCTTCTGTGTACCGAATTTCAAGTCTCTAAGCCCAATATTTTGAGTCCTCTCGTCCTATCTATCTCTTTCTCTGTGCGTGCAAAAGAGACGCGCTCAGTCCTCGCTGCGCGATTTTCGATACAAGACTCCGGGATAGGAGAGTTAAAAAACACAGCTCTCTATCTCTTACTCGCGTGCGTGCGAAAAAGACGCGCTCAGTCCTCGCTGTGCAATTTTCGATCCACGTCGCGCAGTCCTCGTTTCAATTTTCGAACTTTACTGACATTATATTTAACGCCTTTTGTTAACGCTAGATTTAACTACCCATCAAATTGTCGTACCGGGGGCTTTAAATGGCATCGACTCCTAAGGCGACATGATACCTGGGAACGATCATATCAGAAGAATTTTAGTTTTATGAGTTTTAAAAATAATATAAGCATTAATTTAAAAATGTTTTTATTTGAATCCTTCGATAAGGAACCAATTTAAAATTTGGACTTAAAAAAGTTGCTCATTGCCTTGGACATTAACGGTGTTATTCAGAGTCCGGCTTAAACAGCGTGACTAACCTCTGATTAACAAATCACCAAACAAGCCTTGATTAACCCCACTCCTCCACAGGCTATGCAGAGTCATTCTTAAACAGATGTTTTGTAAATCACGGGATTAAGCTCCGCCCCCTGGCAACAACCGTCATTTTAAGGAATATTGTCTATGGTAGTGAAGGGAGCTGTCACTTTCGAGCATTATTTCGCGCCATTTGTGTGTTGTCTTTTCGTTCTTTCCGGTAAAACCAGTGGACGTGAGCATTTATCGCGGACTTCGAAGCAACTTTTATTTTAGATCATGGCCAGTGACAGTGCAAAGCGCCCGAAATTTCAACGGCAGCAAAATTGGGACGACAATGAACGCGCCATTCTGTTCGACCTCGTTAAAAGTCACATGGACATCGTTGAAAACAAGCAAGCGGACACCAATATTACCAAGATGAAACTGTCTTCTTGGACTGATATACACAAGAAGTACGTATTTATAAGTATAAATGGCGCCCGGATAACTAATTATCCTGTATGTAGCCTTGATTGTTTCTTACTGAAGTTTGAGCCAAGATCGTTGTTTGAAGCTAGCTCCAGTTGTAACATCAATCGTTTCTATTAGCCATTTGACAAATTGTATCAATAGTTATGTTATGAATTACATTTCCGATGATAGTAATATATTTTGAACCTTTTTTTTCAGTTTTTGTTTACTGGTCGGCAAGGAGAATCGAGCGATTGGTAAATTGAGAGAGCAGTGGCATAGAATGAAGCAAGCGGCGAAGAAGAACATTTCCATGTTTTTGAATGCGCAGAAACGCACTGGCGGCGGTTCGAATGAAGTAAAGGTGACGTCGATGGACTGGGCGATTAAGGAGGCCCTTCCACATATATTTGTGGAAGATCACTTCAGTTTGGATAGTGACGGCCACTACGAATCCACCGGTCTAGCTATGAATCCACCGGTCAACACCGACCCCTTGGACGAGATTTCAATTCTCGACAATGTGGTCATCGCCTATTCACAGGCCCCTTCGCCTTCAACACCCCATATGCCCATCGCAGGGTGTAGAATAGATATTAATGCTCCCCTTATCGTGAATCGTTCACCGTCGTCAGATGCGGACAATGTCATCGCAGCAGGCAGTCAGCAGCAATTTCCTTCTCCCCGCCGCATCGCTAACTTCACTTGCATAGGAGATAGCAGCCAGCAGTAACCCCAACTTCGAGATATTGTCACACCTCATCGCCCGCAAACTGGTCTACTTTCAACCATGAATACAATGGGCGAACTCCGAGGAATCAGCAGCCACCAGGTCACATCTAATCGCGTTAAAGCTGCTGTTAGTATGAATTATAAATATTATATAATTTAGATGCTCAGTAGTCCAGATATAAAATATATATTTTTTTTTAAAATAAATTGTTTATTTTTTGAGGAATGAATTTTTATTTTTTTGTTTACCATATACAACAATATCTGCCATGTGAATTTTACGCTCGCTGTATAGAGTGCAGCAATACTCGAGAAGCGACCAGAATACTTAGCGGCGAGAAGTACTCTTCTCGCCGCTGAGGAAGGAGCCACGGGCTCCGAAACAATCGGCTAAGGTACTCATCTTTATCCTCTTACTAACTATAAATCTCATATATATATATATATATATATATATATATATATATATATATATATATATATATATATATATATATATATATATATATATATATATATATATGTATGTATATATATAAACCTACATCTCTGTTCACAAGTCACAAGACAACCAACCAATCTCGTTTAAACTTATAGCATTCCCAAATCCACTCAAGGAACTCCTTCGTCGCTATGTAAGTGGCTTTTATTATTATTTTCTTTTAAAACATTCATTTAATCAATTCTATAAAGAATATAATATACAAAATATCATCAAATATATATTATTAGAAACAGAAAGGCAATCATCTCATTTCGTAGAATTTTATTACAGAACATTATTATTACCAAAAATTACAGAACATATAAGTACACTAATTAATTAGAAACATTTCAACCACATCAATAAGCAAGTAGGTACTTCGTCGCCATTAGTGCCTTGGTGTTAGAACCTTCACCCGTTACCCTGGGCAGGGACCCATGTATATACCCCATGGGCGGAGGTCCCCGGGTGGAACTCAGCTACTGCGAAGCACGACTCTCTCCCGCGACTAGAACGCGTCCACCGAGAATTGCCCAGGTGAGCCTGGAAAACCTCCGGGCCCCCGAAGGCCAGGTTAATAGCTCAGTTTGTATCCATGAGCCAAAAGCGACCTGAAAAAAAAACAAACGTAAATATTACTGATAAAAATTGACGAATAAATTGTATGTGTTTTTAATCCGGATGTGCGTGCAGTCAATGGCGCTTATTATTTGGGGCATATTGGCAATTGCTTGAAAGCCTTGCATTGCCTTTACCTGCTCTGGCAAACTCGTTGGGAATCTAATCACTTGCGGCAATTTCAGCACTAATGCCCTCGACACCTCTACATTTATTCGGCTCATGGTGGATTGACTGAAACCATGCATTTGGGCAGTGTCATCTTGAACCTACAAAAGCATAAACGTTTTTAAATACGCAACATATAGCAAACAGCACAACATAGCAACCTAACCTTACCTTTTTACGTGCGTAACCACTGAGGGTGGCTAGCACTTTCAGCTCTACAGAAATGGGCTTTCCTCTCTGACAAGCACTTTCAACCAGATCATCGCGCACCAGGTCTATGATTATTCTGACTTCTTCCTTAGTGAAGCGATAGCGACGACGAAATTCCTGCGCGTCGTACATCTTGAATGGATCCACTCTGCCTTTATATCTTCTCGGAGCGTGGACGTAGATTTCGTCTAGTTCGAAAATTTCATAAATTTCATCCATTTCAAGCTATGTACGATGAAAATCGTGAGAAATACCGAAAAAACCGCTAAAAACGAAAACAAATCGTGTACACAATCACATGAAACGTCAAACTGCTGAGCGTTCTTCTTCTTTTTTCTCGTTTAAGGTGTCCGAGAACTGTGATTTCGGCCAGTATTTAGTTCCAGTTTCGCCGACAGGCGCTGATTAGGCGCTGCGATCGATTTAGACAGACTCTACAAGGCCCATAAGCCGTGATTAAGGAATGTATGAACACAAATCACATGTTTAAGCCGTGATTAGCTTAATCACGGCTTGTTAAACGTTTCTGAATACAGTTTTTTGCAAATCAGGGCTGACTAACTTAGTCAACGTCTCTGAATAAGACCGTAAGGCTTTAAACTGACTTCGAAAATTTTCAGGCGCGTTTACTCCTACAATGTAAGCGGTGAGTGTGTTTTAATATAATTTCATAATATTGACTGGTTAATTCTCTAGGGCAGCACTTAGCCACATTTTTTTATTTAGGACATAAATTAATTACAATTAGTTAAAACGTGAGAGCGCTTTGAGAGTTACGCTAAATATGCTTTCCCATTAACACCCTTATAGCACCACTGCGTCAAGATAGTTATTCTGTGCTAGCGCTGCGATAGAGCATTTAGTATGCGCGCCTATAGTAGGGCCAAAATCAACGTGCACCTGGAGTCATAAATCATTACCTCTCGCTCACACTCGCTGTCTTTCGCTCGCACTATGGGGATGCGTGTTTAAAAAATAATAATAGCAGTATCGATGGATTATCGATGTATCGATGGAATATCGATGGACTATGATGGATCGATGGTTGGATCGATATAGATGCCAAGAGATATCGATGGATATTACCTATAGATTATGATGAAAATTTTCGTAATAATTTGTAATGATTGCTTTAGTTAGTTTTAAACTCATTTATTAAGAAAAAAATTTGTAAATACAAACTAACGTATACATGCAACAATAAAGTGAAATAAAAGTTTAAAGAATATTAAAAATATATTTTAAGTTTTGTGGAGAATAAATTATTTGATTTGATTTGAGTAAATTATCGATAAGCAACGTCGACTTGTTGGACATCCTTACGCGCGTCATCCAGCCTAATGATTTATGACTCCAGGTGCACGTTGATTTTGGCCCTACTATAGTAGCCGGCGCGAGCGGACGTAGAATCTGCGCTTGACTCTTAGTCAACGCTGGATTTTTATTGGTTCAACCCCACAAAATTGACCCCGCCTATTTTTTCGCGTGTACGCCCATTTCGGATATTTTTCTGAGGTCTCATGTCGCCTAAGAAGTAAACTCCAATAAACTAAAAACGATATTGATTATGACAAAATCAAAATGGGGTTCAACTGTCGAAGTAATCCTTTCTAAGCGCAGGATCCGAAATGAACGAGTCACCCCGACGCGTGTCACTGATGCGAGCAAATCTGTTTAGGGAGGAGTCACGTTATCATGCAATCAGTCCAAATTGGCATACTTGCGGATCTATCTCCCATCGCCACATCCCCGGGCGGATTATACAAACAAGAGTCGTCAATTTAAGGATTTGGAAAGAATAAAATTGGGAGCATTTCAGGGGAGTGTTGTAGCAATAACAAATCTCCCCATCCTTGCTTTCCATAGTTCGTCCACTTTCCCTTATTTCTATCGTCACAGCTAAGGGTTGGCACCCATCGATATATTAGCTAGATATCCCCTCAGTTTTTTTATATATACCTAGATATAACAAAGGACAATGATTTAAGAAAAATAAGACAAACTGTCACTATTAGATTTTATGAGAAACTAGTTAAACCAGGCTACGCTTCGCTGTGGCGCAGTCTGATATGAAATGAATGGGAAACGCATCGATATATAAGCTAGATATGCCCTCAGATACAAATAAGTTGGCTCCATACCCTTTGCTCGTAAATTATGTGACAGAGAGACAGGCACGTACCCAGGATTTTTTTTCGGGGGGGGATAATAATTTGAAGTACAAAATTTAAACGACGATTAATTTTCCTTCGCATTTAATGCTAGATAAAAGAACGTAAAATAAAGATGTCTGTTTACAAGTTTAAGTAAAGATTTGCAATAAATGTGATTATTATAAATAGAAAACCATAACAGTACAATACTTTATTACTTTTACTTAATTTTAAAAATTTTAACGATACAGCAAATTTTTCTTATGTTGATATACCTAATGTATTACAGAGTCTTTCTTTAGAACTATGTAGGTAAGTAGCTCTCTAACATAGGATTTAATTAAATACAGTCTTGGTTGTAATAAGGCCTGTGATTCGGGAAAAATCTCGGTCGGGCTCAACAAAACACAAGTTACATGTTGGCTTTTCAAGATTAGATGATTATACTAAAATTTCCTAGAATGTATTAAGGTGCAATCCTTTAAATTGAAATGAATAAAAAAATCTGCTGTGGACGAAACAAGACTTTTCCAGCGATATCCATAGACGACATTTTTTTATGTGTGAAAAAAGTACAGCAAAGGAAGATTTAATTTACAGGAATGATATTTGACATAGGCACATTAAATTAACATCTTCCTTCTTGACTTAGCGCTCATCACATCGAGCACCTTCTCCGGAGTAGGAGAGTAAGCTGAGTGGGTAGACAGCAATGCTAAGCCAGTCAGTCGATCATCTCCTGTTTTATTCCTGACGAAAGATTTTATCCTTTTCATCGTAGAAAAAGACCTCTCCACCGACGCTGTGGATACGGGTAAAGTTATGAGTATTTGTATTAGCTTTCTGATGGAAGGAAAGAATCCATGATCGCACGCATCTAAGACTTTCATCAGGTCCGTTGGTTTGGTTTCAAAATCCTTCCATCTTGAACACCAGAGTCGATATTCAGCCTTCATGATAACTTCTTCAACATCATCGGGCCAATACATTTTCAACATTTCTAGGGTACTTGCTTTCTTCTCGTCAACATTTTTGGGTAGCACAACTTCTAGTGAGGAGAGCAAGTCTCGGTTCTTGCCGAACCTATCTTCCATACCACAGATTACGTCATCTAAACAAGGAATAAATAAAGCTCGTCTGTAATATTCTTCTGCTGAGTCACTGGGGCGATTGCTTCTTTTAGTTTGGTGACCTGTGACACGCGGTGGGTTTATTTCTATATCCAAAATATTCTCTGCTATTTCAGAACAAGATGAATAAAGTTTTGAAAACTCCTTTTCGACATCGTTTCGAATGTCCCTTAATTTCCTGGTGACACTTTCTGCGAATTCCATGGCAGAAGCCAGAGTGTGAGTAGGATTTTGCAGATATTTTGAAAGCGGTAATGTGAAGCTGAAGATTAATTTGCACGTTTTCAACGATATTAAAAAACAGCCTTTTTCCATCGCAGCCAAAAGAGTTGCTGCGGTCGACGAAACTGCTCTGTTTGTATTGGACAGTTCGCGCAATGTGACGACTATTGGGAGGAACAACTCACAAAAAACATTTATAGTCATGACGTTCGATGAACCTTGTTTCACACAAGCCCACGAGTCTTTTTCTTTTGCTTTCGGGAGCGTATTTTTCTATGTTTTCTTTCAGTGTCTTTCCAGCTGCAGCATTGTTTCTCAATGTGTTGCATACTTCTTTGATAACGCCAAGAGCGTTTCTTACGTTAGACACAGAAAGAGCCTGCGACAGGACAAGATTTAAACGATGGGCTGTGCAATGCACGTACGCAGCTTTAGGGTATTGTTGTTGAATTCTTGCTTGTACTCCGTTGATCTTGCCGGCCATGTTGGCGGCACCGTCATATCCTTGACCGATTATTTTCTCTAAGTTAAGACCCAGCAAGCGGCATTTGTGAAGTATGGCTTCGCTTATCGCTTCAGCGCCTAGGTCGTATATGGGAATGAAAGCTAAAAAGTCTTCTCGAAGAATGCCTTCGTGAATATATCTTGCGCATACGGAAAACTGCTCTGTACCACTTATATCGAGGGTCTCGTCGCCAAGAATTGCGAAACACTCTGAACCGTTTACTTGGCTTACAATTCTCTTTTGTATTAGTTCTCCACATATGTCAATAATTTCATTTTGTATCTTTGGGCTAATATATGTAGCATTTTTAGAACTTTTTATTAAGTGCTCTTTTAACGAGTCGTCGTAAGCCGCCCTGTACCTTAGTAGCGCCCTAAACTTTCCGTCCTTTTCCACTGGCTTCTTCAGCGTTAGAGGACCGCTGTCATTGTCGCCTCGAAGTGGCAATTCTTGTTCTCCACACAAAATTATAGTTTCAATTATAGGTTTCAATGCTGCTCTATGTTGCTGTATTTCTGTTTGTCTTTGCGTATTTATTTGGCTTGCAATGTCTGGAATTTTTGAGGAAGTTATTCTTGTGAAGTTGATAGCGGCTAGTTGTGAAAACTGGTGGTATTTTGCAACTGAATGCTCGCGGAATTTTTCTGTAGCATTTTTCCAGTCTTTGAATGGTTTCGACACGAAACTACCAACAGTCTGGTGTGAACCTTTTCCAACATGCTCTGATCCGAACAGAACACAATACTTGCAGAAAGCACCATCGTTATCCGGGGAGTATGCTAACCATTCCCATTTCTGCAGCCAATCTTTACGAAATCGAAGTTTTCTTTTGCCGTATAATCGAGCTGGAAATATAAAGGACGAATCAGGAACGAAAGTGTCAGTAAGTACTGTAGTTCTCTGGGCATCATTGAGTATTATCGGCGAGCGTTTGTTATATATAGCATTTGATACAATGCCAATGTCAGGAGAACTATCACTTATGAATACATCACTCTTTGTTTTAGTACTGCAACCTGGGGAACTATTAGTAGGCGGTTCTTCGTGGTTAGCAGAGCTCAATAACTGTTCCTCAGAAACACTATGATCCGGACTCGCAGGCTGTTGTTCTTCATATATGCTGTGGGACGGTTTCTCAGTGATGCCCCCTATGTTGACACTATCGCCAAAGGTTGAGTTTTCAACGAAAGACGCCCTTTTTTTAGGCGCAGGTTTAAAAAAAGTGTCAATTCTCTTCATTGTCTTTACACATAGAAATAACCTAAAAAACTAAGTTTTTTAAAGTCAATGTTTTTACACGACACACGGACACAAATATGTCTTGCTTATTACATACGAGTATGTTGAACAATCGAAATGACTCATGGATGTAGTTCTAGACGACGAATTTGATGGAGAAAATGTAGACACGGACGGATCACGAATACGACCGCGACCGCAGTGAAGCGGCGACCGACTGAAGCCGGCGCTGGAGGGTGTTGGTAGCATCGTCTGGCGCCCGGCTTCAGAGAGGACCCGGCCAGTGTTGCCAGATAGTCAAGCGGTGAAATCCCGACATATCGCTAAAAACCCGCTGGGAATTTTTTTTTTTAGGATTTGAAATACAACACTTCAAACATTTCGGGGGGGGGGGATAAGTCCAGTGTATCCCCCCCCCTCGGTACGTCCCTGCAGAGAGAGCAATAAATTGAACAGTATGCGAGAAAACAGCGCGCCAATACCTATGCTTCGCGGCAGCTCTCACACCGGAAACAGTCGGCTGTCTGCCAGCGGACTGCGACCAAACTACTACTGGCCGGTTTTCGGTAGTGGTTTTGGAGTGGTCATTTTCGACCCCAAAATGCCCATCTAGGGGATCATACATCGATGTTGGCACAATGTAAACCCGAAAAACAACACTTGATTGGATTGCATGTAAGCAACTTTTGTTAAAACATGAAAAAAAAAACAAAAAAAATATTTTGAAAAAAAAGTTTTTTTGTTGCCAAATTTTTAAATCATAGCTATAGAAAAGGTTTGAGAAGCGTCGAGCGCGCTACACCATATAGCGGTAGGTAAAATATCGCTAATAAACAATATCAGCGATATTTTACCTACCGCTAGATGGCGCATGGCGCTCAACACGTTTTATACTATTCTGCAAAAAAACATTTTTTTAATTAAAAAAAGGCTTTCTTGAGGGCTTGTGGAGAACGTGTAATAATATCAAAATTATCAGCAAACGCCAGTAGTTGCTTGACTGAATTATTCAAGGAGTAACTCAGCAGGATTTATGATTGCAGTTTCGTTAAATACAAATATAAATTAAATAGTCATTCGCCTAGTTCTTCTATTCTGGCTACTTAATTCAACTATTTGTTTTAAGCACTTAGTAGCTCTTGCAAAAAAAAAAACAACATAATAGCCACCAAGTGTCGACCCTGTTATGTAGTTTTTTTTAAATCGCTTTTCTCGTTCTGGGTGTGTTTTTATTCTTTTTTAAACCATTATATCCAAAATTATATCTTAACTTGTAACATGCATATTTTTAGGTATTTTTTTTCTGCTGTCTATTTTAAATTGATAATATAACTATTCATTGCAATAGTATTTTCCGTCCATATTTATTATTCCACCTTTATCATGTCTCATTGAAATTCCTATACCTTTTTTTTTTAATTTGTTTTTTTTTTTTTATGATGACTATTTTTAAATATTATTAGTAGACTGGCTTAGACTAAAAGACACATTGACGTATCAATAACTTAGTTTTTAGATTGATGATTAATTTGTAGCTACCTTGTTTATTATTATTATTAATTTTTAAAAATAATTTTAATAGTCATCAATGAATATTAATTTTGTGATCATTTCGCATCATGTATCCATACCTGATGACCCTTTTCCGTTTACTTTTAAATACTTCACTTATTTTTGAAATTATTTTTTTATAATTTGACGTATGCATAAACCATTTTTTCACGACTGCCCAACAAAACAGGAGTGTAACGTGTTCAGTGTTCATCTATGTATAATTTCCGTTTCTTTATTTCACCATAACTTCTAAACGTTTGGACCGATTTAGAAGCGTGTAGTATTGTTAGAACCGTTATGCCATCCAGAGTGTCTTAAGGTACCTTATCTGTCGAAATATTAAGTACCTAAGTAGTTGTCTACATTTCCAAATATCAATAAATTAACATAAATATATCGTGTTTAATGTCAAATGAAAGGGCGGATTAAGTAAATTCCGTAAATATACATGTATCTATATGGAGATTAACATATACCTACCACAAATATTTCATTAAAATCCGTAATGAAAATATTTATAAATACAATAGTTCATTTTCTGTAATGGCAGTTGTGTTTTTTATTCTTTTTATTATATTTACTTTTTTACTTTGTACGCTTGCCTTAGGTGGGCAACCTAGCTAGGCGACGTTGCTCTCTATTTTGCTACTGTTTACAACGAAGCTTCTAATAGTGCTAATGCAATAATGTACGGAGTTGTTAATATTGCGCTTTTCTTTAGATAAATAAAAAAATATATAAGTCAGGGTTGCCGGATGAGCGTCCCCGCGGACACCATTTAAATTAGAAAAATGAGCGTCTGCCGTTGTCATGGCACGCGTCGGCGTCGGGTCCATTTCGCTAGTTGTGAGTGGAGTCTGTCTCGTGCGCATGACCGGGTCGCGATCATTGCGAGAGACAAACATTTAATAATTCGTTTAACGGGATGTCAGTGGAAGCGATATGATAGCGGAGACTCCCCCGCCTGGGCCGACCGACAGGGTCGGCTTTGGGGGACGAACGGGTCGCGTATTGCCAAAGTGTATGTTCTAATCAGAGTTAGTATTGAGACGAAAGCTCTGATATGTAGCGATAGCCGTTATTAGCATAACTATGCGGGCATCGAATGCTCGCAGGCGATGCCGGTAGCGGTTACGAAATTATCCAATCACGGATGCGCGATGCGAAGAAGAACGAGACAAATGAGTGGAAACTGGAAACAAGTTCCATCTCACTCACTCAGCAGTGTGGTGATGTCAACTACAGCGGGCGAACCCGTCATCCCAGGAAGATAAAAAGATATTCATCTTTCTTTCAACTTAAGATGAATGCAGAGACTTGTGGACTAATGTTTAATCTGTCATGTAATGTATGTTTAATGTAAGACTGTGTGTCTTGAAAACCAGGTTAAGAAATATCATAAGGATACCACTAAGTTGAAGTTTTATGACATAATCTTTGTCTATTTTCAGTTATTTTTTTTTAATTTGGTGTGTTTTTGTCAAATAAACATATTACCAAAAATGTCGTATCCTCATCCTAATTCGGACCTGCCCTTTTCGGACCCTTCGCCCGACCGCAAAGCAGACATTACGAGTGCGCTCATGCCGCGATTTCGCCGCGGCTGAAACACCCCGAAATTAACATGACAATAAGATGGATTTTTGCTCTCACATCATTTATCATAGATCATTTATGTGTCGGAAGTGGCCGCTGCTGCCGCTCCGGCTATGTCATTGGGACTTCCAGCTAGTGCATCTTTATGCATTCATTTTTAGAATGTCTTGTGATGTGATGTGTAATGAGATGAAGATAAATGGACGCATTTTTGTTTAATTTTATGCTACGAGCGGGGCCGGCTCGGCAAGACAAGGGTTCTTCAACTAGGCGTTCTCAAGTCTACACAATATCTGGAGGCCCTGGTAGTAGGAACAGTTGATGTGTACTCGTCCGCAGCTCAATTTGAACGACAGTGTACCTTTTTAAACCACGTCGAAAATACTTCAAGTAATATTCGCGTTTAAAGATTTATACGCATAATTACATATTTCTGAAATACCTTCGCTTGTTTAAAATGTGAGTCGGGTCGGTAGCGGGCGTCGCAGGCATGATTCTTCAACGAACTGAACCATCATCTCTCCGTTTCTTTGATTGTCTTATGCCCGGGCTACACTGCCGGGAAATGCCGCTAATTGTCGCGATAATTTAGGTGTATCCGCAGCAAAAACGCCCATTATCGCCGTTACGGCAGTGTGGCCTGGGCATTACGAAATCTTCTTCTTCTTTCTAATGATGTGAGTCCGCACGGTGAATCATATATACAGGTTATTCCCTGCGGATCCAGTAGGTGTTTTCGATAGGGTGAGAGCCGGATAGTTGCCCCATTGTTCAAAAGAGCTCTATTATTAAAAAATAAGTACTTACTAAGAATAAAGCAACATGTATATTAAAATATAGGTATTTTATCATTTATAGCAGCATATTTTTGTAAATATATCTAATATTGGTTTTGAGTAAATCTTCTTTTATTTCACCTCTCAAAAAAGGTATAGTCGCTTACCGTAGCGGATAGTAGCCTAACGTTAAGGCGACATGAGACCTCAGAAAAATATCCGAAATGTGCGGACACGCGAAAAAATAGGCGGGGTCAATTTTGTAGGATTTGACCAATAAAAATACAGCGTTGACGAAACGTCAAGCGCAGATTTTACGTCCGCTCGCGCCGGAGACAAGGCGCATACTAAACGGTCTATCGCAGCGCTAGCAAATAATAACTATCTTTAAGCAGTAGTGGTATAAGGGTGTTAATGGCAAAGCATATTTAGCGTAACTCTCAGAGCGCTCTCACGTTTTAATTAATTGTAATTAAATTAGGGCCTAAATAAAAAATGTGGCTAAGTGCTGCCCTAGAGAATCAACCAGTCAATATGATGAAATTATAATAAAACTCACTCACCGCTTACATTGTAGGAGTAATCGCGCCTGAAAGTTTTCGAAGTCAGTTTAATGCCTTAATGTCCAAGGCAATAAGCAATTTTTTTGAGTCCAAATTTCTAAATTGGTTCCTTATTGAGGGATTCACTTAGATACTTTTTAAAATTAATGCTTATATTTTTCAAATAATTCATAAAACTAAAATTCTTCAGATATGGTCGTTCCCAGGTATCATGTCGCTTTAAAAATGCTTCGGGAGATGGTTTATTAGCCAGTTCTTCGAGCGTAAGTGCTATACTATCTTCTGATCAGCTGATGTGGCGCGGCACCACGCCTGGATTTTGCTTATACTACTTTCAATGCATTTTGCTCAGCTAGGTACAATGAACGTATGAAACAGTTAATTATTTATTTCATTTAAAAACAAGTTTCAGTCACAGTAAGTTAAAAAAAAACATTAAAAAAAACTTCTTTGCTCGTTAAAGAATTTATAGTTGCGGATAGTTGCCCCTAGAGCGACTATTAGCAAAAGTAAATAGAGCGACTATCTTTATTGATACATATGCTTGCCTTTATTCTTTGCAAAACAAATAAAATCTATTCAACAATAAAACGTAATAAACAGTGTAATTTAAACTCTATTGCATGTAAAGAAACAAAAACTTGACTGAAACCACAATCAGTAGTAAAAATATTGAATAGAAATTACTTACCAATATAATTTCGACG
Organism: Micropterix aruncella; assembly: GCA_944548615.1. Classification (NCBI taxonomy): domain Eukaryota; kingdom Metazoa; phylum Arthropoda; class Insecta; order Lepidoptera; family Micropterigidae; genus Micropterix; species Micropterix aruncella. Next base: position 30,006,658 of record OX155950.1, read on the forward strand.
CCCGTCAAAGTTTAGCAGCGGAAGATTTTCGCTCACACGGATAAAAAGCGTGCGCCTACTCAGACGGTTTACTTAGCACTGAGGCCTGCGAGAGGGGCACTTCTAATTATAGTATAGTACATAGCATACCTACCTGTGTCGTTTTGCCCATCTGTGTGACAATGTCATCTTGTAGATAATGGCCAACATTCAATAAAGTATCCTATTTTTTTCCGGAGACTTTGTGTTATTCTACCATAATAAAATACTTTCTAACGTGTCAAAGTTGTTAAATTGAAAGTCTAAGTGAAATTGAAATTAATTATGATCAAAGGAGGTACATAAAACCCTTGAAAGATACCCTCGTTTTTTGATTATGTTGTTTCTAATAGTAGCAAAAACGTTTTAAAACATTATAATATGCCAATCCTCTAAAGTTCACGAATTCCTAGCCATCCGCAGGGATGAGTATATATGTACTTCTCAAGTATTTCATATTCAATGACTCAAATGAATTATTTTTGCGTAAACATTTATAATTTGGCAAAATTTTTAAAGCTTTTTTCACTTTGTGAGTTTAAAAAATAATGACTTGTTTTTCTACGTATATAAAAGCTTTTGCACTGCAATAACTACTATTGATCATAAATATACTTTTTATAACTTTGTTTTTTTATTAGAATTTTAGAATGCATGTTTACGAAGCATATGAAGTTTTTATTAAAAATAGCAGAAATTCCATTTGCCCCCTGAAATCGCCCTTTAAAGACAAATCTTTTATAGTTGCAGAGGTCGTCCGAAGCCGGGTTATCAAAATAAGTAGTAATAAATAAAACATTTGAATTCACTGTATTATCCACCGCTTGCATCGAACGACTTCACGTACATCACTCAATCCCCTGCAATTTTTCTCGTTGTGTCTCCGACTTGAATTTCAATTTGGCCGCAGTTGATCTGTCACGGCCGCGGACAAATCCGTATAAATGTTTAGCGTTTTATCTCGGCGGACCAATAGACTTTTCAGTTAAGTCCACACATTAATTTTGCGACGGACTTTTATCCAACGCGGTTCCTCCGGTTTTGTAGCCGGCGCGCCTGACGACCGGATCACACCGCTACAATTTATCCGATTTAGACCGGGAGCCGAGTATAGTATATTTCTAGTCATCGGGCGCAAGATACAAACCAATCAGAGATGCAACGTCTCATTTAGTTCTTCTTCTTCTTGTAGTTGGAAGTGCTTCTGGACCTACTTACCTTACATCCCCTTAAGAAAAGAGGCTTTCCTCGGTGCCTTAGGCTGTAGAAGGGAAACGAATTCAAAAACCATATTGGAAACTTAAATAATGACCACTGACACAATATCAGATATCATGTTGATAGAATACGATTCCACCAAATTCTTGAAATGGTAATCAAAACCGCCAGTTTTGGGACAAGGGATAGCTCTACTTTGACTTGTCGAAAATAAATCAGGAAACATGAATAATTGTATTTGGATAGAAGGCGCCGGAAATGATGTCATAAATCTAGCGCCAGAAAAATCAATGCAAAATACATCATTCCCCTCAGTAAAGTAGCTCCAAAGCTCGGAAGAGCATTTTTAAAAGTCGCAATTGTTTAAGAATTTGTAAACAGGTAAATACTCCTCAAGCAACTGACAAATGAGAACAAATTAACCCTGTTTGAATACCAGGAGGACCGACGTGCCCTGAATCATTCTGTGAGGGTGGCTTGAATCCATGCAGTGGAAGAATTCAGATCCTGGGAGATAAAAATAATGTCAAACGCCGCAATGAAATTTCTGGACTAGGACAAGCGAAAAAAATCTCGGACAAGGGAAACCCTCTATCGAAAACAATGAAGCCACTTTCCCTTAGCAAAGGTAAAGGAAGGCTAATAACAACACTTTCACCAGTTACTGTGCAGTAAAGTATCATTTGAAAAACATGGAAATTGTAGAAGATGGAATGTCTAGATTTTGCAAAGCAAATGCTGACACAGCCAAGCATCTACTATGCATATGTGAACCATCCGTATACCTAAGACTCTGACACCTAATAAAGGTGATTTAACATCTGAGAAGGTCGGCAACAATCTACTCAGGATAATTCTGAGATTTATTAAAAGTCTTTGATTAGGATGGGATGAATAAAGAAGCAGAGTGGGTATATCTGGCTAAATATCAGGTTTTTTTTTGCAGCCATTAGCAGTGTAGCCAGATTATGCGAAATTTCACTTTTTAGGCTAACTATGAGCCCGTATCAGCGAACCAAAAAAGCTTACGGCTAAAATGTCGCCGATTAGACTACGTTTTCGTTCTCTCCGACTATAAATACTAAAAGAAAATGTCTAAATTGAAAACATATCATACGATAAAAAACATTACTATAACTGTCCCTATATGAGTATATCTCAATTCTATCGTAAACTCAATACTCTCTTATTCTAGGCAACTCAAACTCAATTGTTCTAGAAATTCAGTTACGTTCCGTAGCGTCCATCGCCGCGTTGAAAGACTGGTTCCCGTCAGAAAGCCGAAGTTAACCAGCATCGGGCGTGGTCAGTACTTGGATGGGTAACCGCCTGAGTATTGCCATGTGATATTATTAAAAGCCGGTCGCCTGCGAGATAATTGTTGTTAGACGTTAAGGTGGGCCTTTACCGTAAGGAGTATGAACAACAAAAAAATATAACGATATTTTATTTTTGTGGAGCAAAACGAAATTTTTGGAGTACCTACAGATTATTTTAGTGAAAAATCTTCTATTTTTGTGGTGCAATATATATCCCAGAAATTGTTTTAAAATATAATATAAAATATCTAAAGTGAGTCCTATAAATATAACAGCACCTCTAGGCGTTCATTCATTCAAGTTTTTGCATTCAAATTCTTTCTTTCACATTATAAATTTCATCAAGTATCAACGACTGATGGGGTCCTCTGGGTTTCATCCTTTGGGTTTCAAATAAACATGAATGCGTTGTAGTATTTCCATTTTTTGTCTATTTGCTGAAGACATCTCACTTATGACTGATTAGTAGCCTTCTCTACATCTTACTTGTGAAAAATAACTCACTTTGCTGTCGGAGTTGGCCAACCTCGCCGTTGGACTTCGCCGTTATTTCTGTTACGCAGTCAACTGAATTCATATTTGGTACTTTACTTTTGCCGTGCCGGATCAACGCTATAACTCTATAACTCTTTGCTGCTACTTGCTAGACTTCAACCATTATATTGTTATGCCTACAGCTTAGTTCGGGCTCTAGCAATCTTTTCCAAGAGTATTCTTATTCCAAGAGCATCCTAATGTAAAATAACGAAAAATTCATGATAATCAACTTTGCCAAAGAGCGTAATTTTTATTTTTAGTTTTATCGACGACGGCTATATTGCTAGATTTGACAATTAACTTAAATTTAGATATTTTTAATATACCCTTATCTATTTTCATGACCATCATATTATTGCCTTGATAATTATGACTACAGACATTGAGCTCTTTTTTTGATCAGCAATTTTGATTATTAGATTATTTTCTATTTATCAATGGTTTTCAAGCCAATTATAATTTACTGAAATTAATTTATATTGCCACAACTATATCATGATAGTTAATATTCTTTAATTAATTACATTATAAAAAAAATTTTAGAGGCAAAGAACGGCCCGGTGGCATAGTGGTTAGGTCGCCTGATCTTACATTGTAAGGTCCCGGGTTCGATTCCCGGCTGGGTCACCATTTTCCGTTGGGATCAAATTAACGGAATTGCATTTTCAATTCTGTCGATCGAATGCAATAACAAGACACACACTTACAGACATGTTACACGCACACATACATATAACACGTCATAGTAGGGTTGGTTGTAAGAAATTGTCATATGACAATAAACCCGCCCATTGTGACATTTTCACAATAACCAAACGCATCCAAGTGTAGTAAAGCCTACCTACTGGAGCAGAAATAAATTGAAATTGAAATTGAAATTTAAAAATCCCTTTTCATAGGGCGGACTCTTTTTCTTATTCTTTTGCCGTTCATGCTGCGCGGCTTTGGAATGATCTCTCGATTAACATGTGATTCACCTTCTGCAGCATCATTTAAAGCTCGGCTTTAACAAAACTACCTCTCTCAGGTGTAGGTAATCAGTTCTTCCCTCATTTTTTCTTCGTCTTTCCTTTCCAAATTTCCTCTTTCTGGGATTAATTTCTGGTATTAATCTTTATTGGCGTTTTAGTATTCTTGAATGTAAGTAACTTTATTACGTGCTTATCTATAAAATACCAGGTGGCTATATTTATTTATTTATGTATTAGTAATTCAAATATAAAACGAGAGTAAACCATTTCAACATAGGAATACTATGCACAAAAAAAATATTTACAAAAATTGAACCAAAAGCAGAAAATTAATACATCGCATAGTCTAGTGGACCTAACTAGGCCGGAGTCACTTGTTCTAAAGTAAACATTTAATTTTGTATGTGCTTGCAACATTTAATTAGATTTTTATCTCGTTTATGCACAAAATAATAGACCATATTAAAAATGACAAAATACCTAAAATTAGAATGTGGAAAATTAAAATGTCCGCAAATAAATTGAAATCAGAAAAAAATAATTCGAAGTAGTTAAAATTAAAAATAACAATTGAAATAAAATAGCCCTGCATTTTACTTATAACTAAGATAAAATAATAGTAAAACTACTGTTAAACTCGCCTCTTTGTTGAGCGAGCTAATTAGTAGTTTTTTAAACAAATAAAGAGATATTTTGATAAATTATTTTGAGGGAGTTACATTACAAGTTAGTTAATTATATTTATCACAAGATGGCTTTATTATATTATAAAAAAATATAAGTTTAAAAAAGTTTTAAAAGAGTCTGCATTTAAGACACGTTATAAGTTATTCCAAAATGAGGATTTTTACGTATAAGAAGAAATGAGACATTATCACATATTGATTTTATTCCTCTGTCGAAGACACGATTGTACTCCTCAGGGCTTCCGGTCTATTTGGCCAAGCCGACCAAATCCGTCGATTGATAGCCAGTTATTTGTTTAAGCACGGTGGAATAAAAATCAGCCACCGTAAGGCCAAGTTACGCAGGCAACAAAACTCGAAAGAAATGTGTAAAATATTTGGTAGATTTACGAATTCCTTGTTTCTGAAACCTATGATACGATAAAATACAATAAAATAACTCTTTATTGATCGCATGAAGTTCACAACGCCGGACTTACTGACTATGCAATTTATTACAGTCAACCAACCACTTTTGGTAGGCTGTAAGTAACAATAATAAAGTATGTAAAGAATAAAACAAAAATGTGTGTGTGTGTAGATAGAAGAGCAGGGATGTGACTGGAGGGGTATGAGAGGAATAGATTTGTTGGGATAGGTAGTAGAGGAACTGTACTGAATTTGGAAGGGTTCATAAAATGGAAAATCAGCGTATTTCTGTCAGTGTAAGTCGCACATGCGTAAGTATTTTTGTGTGTAGTGCTCCCCCCGCCAGCCATTGCCGTCCGCACACCGAACGCAAAGGACGCGAGTCAGAGTTGGAGGACCGTTTCGCGCGTGTTCCATACGAAATACACGTGTTCCATACAAAAACACGCGTTCCATACAAAAACCACTTTGATTCCTGCATGTTTTTGCTTAATATTACGTTTGTATTTATGCATTCTCGTAGTCGAAGATGATTTTCAATGTTACACACTGTTTTGTTGTATCGCTTTGGATCTATTTTTTGTATATTTTTTTTGTTCAGGAAACTTGTGGTCCTAATATGGAAAGTGACTATGGGCCTAATATAGAATACTATTCCATAGTAGGATCATTATTTTATATTTTCAGAATCGCTGATATTTTTATAGGTACCTACTAATCAGTGCGTCAATATGGAGTCCACAAAGAAAAATCGAAAACCGTAGAACGAAGCGGATATGAAAAACGCAAATGATCCGGTAAAATCTAAGCAAATGGGGTTCAAGAAAGCTGCCATACTGTTTGATGTACCTTGCGCTACTTTGATTCCGCTAACGTCTATAAGAAATCGTTTTGTTTCATTTACTAAATTAAAAAATAATAGATAATAATTTTTATTATAAAAATTTGTGCATTCCACATTAATTTTTGGTACTTTTTATGCTTTATTTTACATAAATAAATTAAAGCAAATTAAAAGGTTTCGAACATTATACTGTAATACTGGATTATAAGAGATAGGAGCAACAATGTTGAGTAAAATATGAACTTACATTTTTTTTAAGATTGCCTTCTATATTCATTTTGTTGTTATATATTGTTTTGACAATGAATTGCACTTTTTTTTTGACTAAGACTGACAAATTTTTATATTTCTTAACATATATTAAACATTACTTATTGACTTTTCTATTTTTTTTATTATAGATTTATCTTACTTTTTACTTTTATGTAAATTCTAATTGTTTCACTCTATTTGATTGTTTTTCTTTTGAGGATCATATTTTAGGGCAATTTAGTTTTATGAGCATTTTAATAAAACTTTTACATAATTTATTGTAAAATTAGAGTCCTGTTCATCCTAGAACGGGCTAGTCCCAGTTGGGTGACAGAATCAAATAAGTAAAAAGTTAAGGTTTCGCCATTCGGTTCCTGTTATTTTTATAAGCAAAAACAATGTTTTATAGTAATTAATTCTTGAATAAATAAAAATAAATAAATATTCGGTACAGTTCCTCTAGTTTTCAACAACATTTTAAAAGTGGAAAGTGAAGTTGCACTTCTAATAAAAAAAGGAAGCTGGTTCTGAAAACGGGCTGCATGAACGGCTAAAGATTATATCAATAATAAGGAATTGTGCTTAGGTATGATAATTGTAATATGGTGACTTGATCGGAGTGGGCTACCTAATAGACTACTACAAGGAATGAACATTTGATTAAAGTTGAAAGGAGTTGTTGAGTTATTGAGGACATTATAAAGAACATGGAGGAATGTACATTTCTGCGTTCGCAAATCATCAGAAATTGAACCCTATTGCGATATTAAAAATGCACCTGATGCAGGAGTTTTATAACATGTGTAATGGTTCAGGATGCATCTATTCTTTGCATGCAAATAAGCAGCAGCTGCATAGTTAAGTAGTTAAGTTAAGTAGTTAATAATAAGGCCTCAAAGAGAGTAAGCTTTGCTTCTACTTGCAGGAATTTTTGAAGCCGTTGAACGCTATGGAAGCCTAAACGAATTCTTCTACTGTCTCCAGTTGTTTGTGTCTGTCAATAAAAGGCAATCGCCGAGGACAAAACCAAGATATCCACAATTTGGGAGTACCTACTCTAATAAAAAAAAACTTTATATCCTATACTGTAACGACCCTATCCTATCCGAATAGGGAGGACACGCCTGTACGTCAATATTTGACATTAGACGTTGACTTCAATCAAAATAACTTAGGATTTGCTGAGATTTCTGAGTATGCCATTGGAGTTGGCCCATTTGTAACTTGGTCCAGGTTCAAGTACACCTAAGAAATGTTCGTAAAAAAGTAAATTAAGAAATGGAGTTTAAAAAAGGAGATACAGACGTATCGAAAACCATTTTACTTTACAGACTTTTTAATCAAAACCATTTTATTTTATAAAATCAACGACTATTTTAGTTTTTAAAATAATCACGAATGTTGTCCATGGAGCAAGTACAAGAAATTGGGTTTGGAGAGCGGTATACCAAAATAAATATATGGTAATTTATGAAAATGCAATTTACGGCGACCAATTAGCCTTGATGACAATTACACTGATGACATACAATAGACATTAAATAAATATATTTTTTCTCTTGATTGTTTTGTAAAATCTTAATGAAATGTTATGTAATTATTGTAAACTAGATGACTCGGTGAACTTCGTACCACCTAAAATTGATTTGATTGTAACTCTTCATAAGCGTTTATTAATCCTATTCAACCTTCCAAATCCAATTAATTGAAATCTATAATATGGTCGAATCGTGTACGGTTTGAGTTTCGTTTGGTAATTAAATGAAAGTCGTTTGTAATTAAAATAAATTCAATGTATTTAATTTATGTGATGATATACAAATGCAGTTCACATTCAACATAAAACGTTCTGGTAAACTATGTTTTTGTTTTTTTTTTCCGGCGCGTAAATAAACAAAAATGATGGCTTTCCGACCGATGGCTTGGCAAACACGGGACATACAGTTGTCCATGCGCGAAATACGGAAATTTCAAGTTAATTCCGCAAACTTCCAACACGCGTGATTTGTCATCGTGAAGGCCAGACACGCACTGGGAATCTAAATTCCGCTTTCCAGAATTACCAAGTGTACAACTGTAGATTGTCTTTCGTATGTCGCAAAGGAAAAGATGCGCCAAATCGCCTCGTTGCTGCTGACATAGCGACACGTCTGATACTGAGATACACCTCGTTTGAATTCCTCACAACGAAAACAGCCATATCGCTTTATTTTATGTATTTGCAGCATATGTAATTTATCGAGTTGATGAAGTTGCAGTATTACACATTGATTGCGCTTTAAAAGCCTTGGATAATAAGGCACAATCTAACGATTGACCACATTTACATCTTGCCCTTTGACGTTCACAACTGCAGATCGCCCGTTGTCCGCAACTGATCGGCGACGATACAATGGGTATCCGTCATTGCCTGTGATGGTGTTAGCAATCAGGTCTCTCGGGTAACGCCTGGAACAGTTACTATCGAGCATACAGGGCAAGATGTTGTTATAAACTTCGCGAAGTCCATAAATCATATTCTTAGGTACCACTGCAAGCAATTTCGGATTAACAGCTTCATCTTGTATTTCGGCCGAGATGATGGAATCATCTCACATCAGTGCGGTTTGCACTTGAAGTAGCTTGCCGTACATTTGACTGACTTCGTCGACCTATGTTATCTCTTCTTCTCGACATTGTAATGGACACTGTAAAACGATACGGAATTGTTTTCACGCTTACTCAAATCGATCGAAATATCCATGAGGTCTTTACAGTATTGAAATCCCCAAACTAAGTCCAAATTCGTGGATATGTCATTAAAAAAAATGGTTGTGTCACCCCAAGACTTTCCTGTCAAGTAGCCAGGAACGTAATTCATCTGAATATTAATATCATTAATCCTACAACAACCCCCTACCCCCCCATTACCCCCAACCTAGCGACACCCTTTAAAACTCGAAAATCACTCTTTAAAACTTCGACTTCGACTTTTCCACTTTACCGACTTTTTCTACTTTTTCGACTTTTTTACTTTCTCGACTTTTTTTAGTCTTCCGAATTTTTCAACTTTTTCGGCTTTTTCGACTTTTTTTACTTTTTCTACTTTTCCGACATGTCTACCTTTCGACTTTTTCGACTTTTCCGACTTTTTCGACCTTTTCGACTTTTTCGACTTTTTTACTTTTTGCGACTTTTCCGACATTTTCGACTTTTTTTTCTTTTTCAACTTTTTCGACTTTTCCGACTTTTTAGGCTTTTTAGACTTTTGGGAATTTTGCGACTCTTTGACTTTTTTTACTTTTCCGACTTTTTAGGCTTTTTAGACTTTTGGGAATTTTGTGACTTTTTCGACTTTTTTGACTTTATGGCCTTTTTTACTTTTTTTTTTACTTTTGCTACTTTTTTTATTTTTGACTTTTTTGTTTTTTTTTACTTTTTTGTCCTTTGACTTTTTCGATTTTTTCCCCTTGTTCGACTTTTTTGACTTTTTCGGCTTTTTCGGCTTTTTCGACTTTTTCGACCTTTTAGACTTTTTTGACTTTTCCGACTTTTCCGAATTTACGACTTTTTCGATCTTTTTCGACTTTTACGACTTTTTCTACTTTTTCTACTTTTCCGACATGTCTACCTTTCGACTTTTTCGACTTTTCCGACTTTTTCGACCTTTTCGACTTTTTCGACTTTTTTAACTTTTGCGACTTTTCCGACATTTTCGACTTTTTTTTCTTTTTCAACTTTTTCGACTTTTCCGACTTTTTAGGCTTTTTAGACTTTTGGGAATTTTGCGACTCTTTGACTTTTTTTACTTTTCCGACTTTTTAGGCTTTTTAGACTTTTGGGAATTTTGTGACTTTTTCGACTTTTTTGACTTTATGGCCTTTTTTACTTTTTTTTACTTTTGCTACTTTTTTTATTTTTGACTTTTTTTGTTTTTTTTTTACTTTTTGTCCTTTGACTTTTTCGAATTTTTCCCCTTGTTCGACTTTTTTGACTTTTTCGGCTTTTTCGGCTTTTTCGACTTTTTCGACCTTTTAGACTTTTTTGACTTTTCCGACTTTTCCGAATTTACGACTTTTTCGATCTTTTTCGACTTTTACGACTTTTTCTACTTTTTCGACTTTTATCGACTTTTTCTACTTTTTTTGCTTTTTCGACCTTATCGACTTTTCCGACTTTTTAGACTTTCTCGACTTTTTAAACTTTCGCATTTTTTGACTTTTCGACTTTTTGAAATTTTACACATTGTAGGTACCTACGGAATGAATATCAATTATGGATAGCGCATCTGTCGAACAATATGATCGCCACGATAGCCATCTCAAAAGTGGCCAATGTTCCCAAAATGACCAATTTCGATTTTTTGGATTTTCAGTTGCTTCTTTGAGTTTTTCCTAAATATTTTTTTTATAAACCACCCCTGAACCAAGCCAAACAAAATAAAAGAAAAATAATTCAAATCGGTCGAGTCATTTCCGAGATCCTGCGAGACTAACGCACGGCGATTCATTTTTATATATAAGATATGGTGTATGTACTTTGTATACATATTTTAGTATTTGACCGATGAAAACGATTTAAGGAAATATTAGTAAAATAATGAGACCTTGAATTAATTGGGGACGGTTGAAATCGATATCGGGGACATTTGAAACACCAATTTAAAAAAAGCATTCATTTAATTACAAATTAGAATGTAGTCATATATCATATTATGACAAAATATTCTAAAACTTCTAACAGTAATGTATTGCAGGACTATTTATTTGTGAGAAGAAGTGTGGAGAATTTATTACTGATTATGTCTTCGTTGTGTAATTCCTCTAAAAGTGAAATTAAATTTATTTGTTATCTAGATCTAGCGAAAGCATTTGACACTGTCTCCCATCGTATTTTATCTGCTAATCTCGAAAACGCTGGAATTCGCAATTTGTCCAAAAAATGATTGATTAGTTACCTTACTGACAGGACTCAAAAGACTAGTCTAGGAGAGACGTTAAGTTCTCAATCCACAATTAAATTTGGCTGTCCACAAGCAAGCGTACTCGGTCCATTGCTGTTTCTGCTATATATCAACGACTTGCCTAACGTCGACTTAGAAGAGAGCGAAGCTTTGATGTTTGCAGATGATACTGTGATTATCTTTAAAGGCAAATCATGGCAAGAGGCATATATTAAGGCTGAATGCGGTCTTTGCCGAGTAAAGCACTGGCTCGATAACAACCTACTTACTTTGAATATACCTAAAACAAAACATATGACATTCGCCATCAGTAACACCAATCGCCTCCAAGGTAGTATACCAAACTTTTACTTACGCGACTGTGTACATGCTGACTACAATTGCCCTCATTGTCCATATACGACTATTGAGAAAGTGAGTAAAATAAAGTACTGGAGTTGTTGTAAATGGTAATCTCAACTGGAAGGACCACATACAGGATACTGCATCAAAAGTCAGCCATCTTATCCACATATTTAAGGTACTAAGGAGTTGATCAAAACCATCAACTCCTTAGTACCCAACTCCTTAGTACCATCAAAACCCTTGATCAAAACCATCTATTATGCTTTAGTCAATAGTATACTATCATATGGGATCATTGGATGGGGTGGCGCGTCACTTTCAGCTCTAGATCCCTTGATTAAGGCTCAAAAGTCAATAATTAGGGTAATCAAAAAAAAGCCTTTTAGGTTCTCCAGCGACCACTTATTTAAAGAGTTCCAAGTATTAGACATACGCCAATTATATGTGATAGTATCAACAATATTTTATTACACCCACACAGAGCAGCATATCAGAACACGCGCAGTTACAGCCATGAAACATGATGTCCCCCTTAAGAAAACTAAATTCGGCCAACGACATTTTTCTTTTCTAGCTGTCCGACTACACAATAGAATAAACTCGGGATTAAAAGTGAAGTTAGATACCATACGAGGATGAAAAATTATGACGGAATGGTTGATTGAGCTAGGAAGGAACGAAACGGAGAAATTGGTTAATTATAGTGCTGTATAAGAATACATAACTACATAAAATTACTACTTTTATGAATATATATAGATGTAAAACATATGTATATGTATAGATTATAAGTATAAATGTATATATGTATATATGTGTATATATATGTGTACATGTGTATGTATATATGTGTATGTGTATATATGATTATTTAATATTATGTTAGCAAAATAGACTAAGAATATGTAATATCTGTGTAACTATAGAGCTACCACATAAAACAATGCTACATTAAGTTACACTTAACAACTAAAAAAAAATAGGAAAAAAGAATACATAAAAGTCTGTCTACCTTAGTACGGGCATCACTCCAGCAAGGTAGATTTTAATCTTATTAACCTAGTGTTTTGAATGTGGATGAAATATAAATAAATAAATAAATAAATCAAATCAAATAATTGTATTTATTCAAAGAACACATTTACATACTATTAATTTCAGAATCTGTCTAACTAGGCTGTATCCCTTACTAAGGAAGACTCTACATATGTACGGCGATGATTTATTCATATGCGCTCACACATAATCAAAATGAAACATATAAAATGTGCTAAAATATAAAACAGATAAGTGAATTAAAATTAAACTTATAAATTTATTTATAAATATTGATATAGCATAGTCATGAAAATAAAAAAATATATAAAATGTAGTAATATGAAGTTTATAGAACAAATAAATAAATAACACTAAAATATAAAAAAATAATTACATCTACATCTATGTTTATTATTCTCATGCAAGGCATTTCGGGATAAAACACTGTTAGATTAAAATAGCATAATTTTAACTAAAGTCGTCATTGACCCGTCGGACGACGACAGTGACTATAGGCATTTTGCGTCGTTTGACAGATCCGCGCGTAACCGTTTCGACCGGATTCATACAAATATATAATATAATAATAATAATAATTAAACGCTTTATTTGCTTTAACAAAAACCTAGTACATGACTAACATGATTGATTAATTACTAGGTAACAAGGAGTAATTGCATGTAAAAACGATATTATTAGTATTTATTCACAAAATCGACCAAAAAGTTGGGGTGCTGTTTTTAGCACGCGACGGCTAGCTTCCGAGCGGTTAAATGATGATTGGCTATATATTTAAATGTCCCCGAGAAAATTGCTTCTATTTTTAATATACCAAATTTTCGAATAAATAATCAAATATTTTTTAACTTTAATCACAACAATCGTTTATACATATCCAGCTAAGAAAAAGAATTTTAAAAATTAAAAAAAACCCTAAAACAAATTGTCCCTTTTGCAATATTTCAGTCTCAATTTTAGTGATCCCGAAAAAACTTGCAAAAATCTGTATTTGTATTGCCCACTTTTTCGATTGTCCCCGGCTACAATATGTTATACTTAATTTTAATACGGCAACATCAAAACTGTTTCAGGAATCCAATCCTTATCCAACCTCCTCGAAGCACGCCACAAGGTCACCAACCGTTTATCAAAAAAACATATTAATTTTTCACACCCCATACAATTTCAAATTTCAAATTATTTATTGAGTTAAAATTATGGGTACATTCAATATACAAAAGTCTTAACCTAACTAGGCTGCCGCCTGTTCCAAGGTAGACAATTTATTTTAGTTATCCTAAGAAATCTATAATATTATATTTATATAAATAATCAAAATCATACTTAATGTAACAGAAATATCTTAATTACCTAATAAAAATTCGTAAGAAAATGTCATGAAAATTGTCAATATTATTTTATTTTAAAACATGATAAAAATTAATATATATTTATATATGTATTAAATAATATGTATTAATAATATACAAAATAAATTCACAAAAATTAAAATAAAATTACGTTTAGAAATCATCAATTTATATTACTACATATACTATTATGTTTTTATTATAAAAATTTTAGAGATTCAATTATTTAATAATGTTTTCAATATCTGCATATGTACAATTTAAGAGGTAGGCACTGAAACTATATTTAAATTTATATGATATTTTAATGCCTTTAATGTTAGGTGGTAGGCAATTATAAAATTTGGGGGCAAGATAAGAGAAACTGGATTGGCCAAAAGCGGATCTCCTGAGTGGTATTGCAAAATTTGTTTGTGCCGATCTTCTTGTTACACGAGATTGCTGGCTTTTTTTCTGTTCTCCTAACTCACTCTGGAATTTAGTGAGAGTTACCAGCACAAACATTTTTCTCACACTCAACACTCTATACTCTCGGAAAAGGTCATCGGAAGAATATGTTTGGGGTTTTTTATTGATCACCCTCAGTATAGCCTTCTGCGCTTTGTAAAGGGTGGCCAGAAGCGTTTTTGCCGCACAGCCCCAAGTTATAATGCCATATCGAATAACCGACTCGCAGACAGCAAAGTAGACACTTCTTAGCGTATTGAAATCTAAGATGTTCCGCAAACTCCTAAAGTAATACACAAGTTTTCTCAGTCTTGCCGCAACCTTCGTTAAATGATCCTCCCAGCGCAGTCTGTTGTCTAACATCACGCCCAAGTACTTAATGGAGGATACCCTGTCGACATTCATACACTGGCAATCTTGCGTTCTGATGCACGAGTGAAGCTTAATAGTTGAAGTTGGTTGGTCAGTGTTTGTCTTGCTAAAGGTCATAAAATCCGTTTTACTTATATTTAAGGTCAATAAGTTTCTATCCAACCATCTCTTCGCGTTTCTCAGTACTAATTCAGTATCGGTAAACAGATCTGCCCAAGTCGAAGACTTGACCAATAAAACGGTGTCGTCGGCAAAACTGATGACCTTTCCTATTGCTGGGAGTTTGCAGAAATCATTCAGATACACCAAAAAGAGAATTGGACCCAACACGCTGCCCTGTGGGACACCATACGTTATATGCTGTGTAGAACTATATTCTTCGCGGAGTCTAGTCATCTGCAGTCTTTCTGATAGATACGATTTAAACCACTCTAGCGCATTTTCTCCGAGTCCGATCCGTTTCAGTTTAGTCATCAGCAAGGGGTGCGAGACAGTGTCGAAAGCCTTCGCAAGGTCGAGGAAGACTGCCGCACATTTCTCTCCTTTATCTAAAGATTCTTTGACATGTTCAGTGAGTTCAATTAACGCATCTCCTGTACCGAGCCCCTTCCGAAAGCCAAACTGGTTATGTGCCAAAATATTGTATTCGTCTAAGAAACTGTTAAGACGCCGTTTGACCACATGTTCTAGAATTTTACTCACCGTACTCAAGAGTGATATGGGTCTATAATTTTCTGCGGCCAAAGAATCACCACCTTTAAAGATAGGTGTTATGATACTTGTTTTCAAACATTTAGGAAATACTCCCATTTTTAGGCTCAGGTTAATTATATGGACTAAGGGAGAAACTATGTATGATTTTATTTGTTTTAATACAAAAGAAGAAATACCATCCTGGCCTGCCGATTTACTACATTTCAATTGGTTTATTATTTGGAGTATTTCTGATTCATTAGTTTGTTGCAGACATGGCATAATGATAAGAGCATCCGCTTGTGGGCTATTTGCCAAGTTTACTAGTTGACTCTCGCTCATTTTTAGGTTCTGCAGGTGAGCATGAGCTAGATTACTACCAACGCTTGCAAAGAAATTATTTAAGTGTTCCCTTATTTCATTTGAATCTGTAGTAGTGTTTACAATATTCCCGTTTATTTTCATTTTGTTTATATCTACCGGCTGTTTTTCTGTGCTTGTTATTTCTCTAATGGTTTGCCATACTTTCTTAGTATCATTTTGGAAACTACGTAATTTATTTTTATAGTATAACTCTTTCTCGGTTTTAATTAGTTTATTGCAAAGGTTCCTGTATTTTTTGTAATAGATATATAGTTCGTAGTTATCCGGATCTCTAACCAGCTGTTTGTGAATCTTGTCCCGTTTGTGTATACTATTTACAAGACCTCTGGTAATCCAAGGTTTTATTTTTCTACTCCTGTGTCTAATAGTGCCTGTATTAGTAACTGTGGACTGATCAATATGCCTTTTTAATATAGATATGAATTTTTCGAAAGCAATATCTACGTTTGTCTCTATAAAAGTATCTTCCCAGAGTTCAGAGTCTAGTAGGCCAGTGAGTTTATCAAATTCTAGTGTTGTCCTTGTAAATGTTTTGTGATGATTATTTCTTTTATTTTCGCTTGGAATTATCAGCATAATTGGAAAATGGTCAGTGAATTTACTTTGATAAACAAACGACATACATTTCTTTTTAGATTTTATCATCGCATGGTCAATGCAGGAACACGATCCATTTTCCACTCGAGTTGGTTTGTTTATTCCAACTTGAAGTCCAAGCTCAGCCATTAAGTTTAGATATTCGTCAGCTTGCGGATGCATTCGGTTTATTATATTAATATTTACATCTCCAACAAGGGCAACATCTGAAAACGAAATACTCCTCGACTTTATTTTTGAGCTAATCGATGCAAGGAACGGGCTTATATTTTTGTAAGATGGAGATCTATAAACTGCAAAGATACATAACTTATCGTCTATTAAAATTTGCAAGCAGTTTGATTCAGTGACGAGTAGTTCCGATATGGTAACATTAAGGTTTGATTTGTAATAAACAATGACACCATCGTTCTGGCGCATTGATAATTCAGTTACTTTTACTAAATAACCATCAAGGTAAATAAGCTGGCTTATATTTTTGTTTTATAATTAGCTTTAAACTGTTAAAACCTTCAACGCTTCATCTTTTTTTGCCGCAAATCCGCGCCGGAACCATGACTAATTTTAACTTCAAAGCATTATCTGTGAATGCGGAACATGCTGTAATTGCTTAACAAAAAAACATGCGAAGGCAATTATTCTAATAGTGTTAGCTTGAATCGCATTGAATCCCCGCGTCTTAGCGTACCTTCATAGGTGGCATGCTGATTTATCATTTTACTAAACGGCGAATGATAAAGGTGCATGTAATTGCGGTGTTCCCTGGAAAGGATTCGTAATGGAGAATGAGGATAGTCAAGGAGAAAAAGTTTTTCTGAGATTACACTACTGGCCAAAGTATTGCGAATTTAAAAATCCTATTATTTTAAAGATTGAATAATATACCTATACCTATATTTTAAAGTTAAACTGATATTTTAGAATATTCTAAAATCACCCCAAAACAAGGAGAGCCTTAGGGAATGATATTCAAAATTTGGCACAATGAAAATACTGAAAGAAGTGTTGCCAAACCTTGTTGATTTCGTGCCCAGAGAAGTGTCTGCTGTGATCAAAGCCAGAGGCGGCCCATATTAAACGCTGTTAGGTTAAATTGCACTCATTTATCATATTTCCTGCTCAGATGAACTTAGGTAAACTTTAAATGATTTGTTTATTCCATTTTACTTCATTTTATACTAAAATGTACTGACTTCTGAATACCTGTATTTTTTACACAACTGCCCAACAAAAAAGGAGTGTAATGTGTTCAGGGTTCATCTATGTATGTTGTCCGTCTAAATGTCAATAAATTATTATAAATATGTCGTGTTTAGTCTCAAATGAAAGGTCTGATCAAGAACATTCAGGAAATATACATGTATATATATATGGATAAATACATAAACAACAAATATTTAATTATAAAAACGTAATAAAAATAATTATAAAATACAAAAGCTCACTTTCTGAAACGGCAGTCGTGTTTTTATTCCTTTTAATATATTACTTGTTTTATATATTAGTTTAAATTTTGTTAACACTTCAATGTACTAATGTAGAGTATAATACAGTATTACATACATATACAGGCGAGTTTTTAATTAGTCACCTACTTGTACTGGGTGAATCAGAATGACTAGTTAAACATATTTTTTATTAAAAAAAATCATAAAAACTTTTTTTTGTTTTGGTCATTTTTGTAAATCATATATATTAAAGAAAAGTATGAGAAGCGTTAAGCGCGCTGCGTATTTAAGGGGTAGGTAAAATATTGCTAATATTGTTTATTAGCGATATTTCATCTACCACTAGATAGCGCATCGTGTCGTGCATGAGTTTTTAATTAGTGGCATGTCACTAATTAAAAATTCATCCTGTATGTATACAATAAAACGTAGCTTCTGCCGTTCAAATGCTACATTATTAGTGATTCCCAGTATTCCGTCGTTTTCAGTAATCCGGCAGTGCTCTGGTCCGATAACTAGCGGATTTCCGAGAGACCACTGTAGCTGTAATTTAGATTTAGTAATATATTATCAAACATCACCCCGATATAGACAAGATATGTCTA